>JAQQSV010000026.1:0-197954 GCA_028646515.1 Pseudochirops corinnae
ATGCTTAAAAAGCTTTTGAGAAAATACAACATTCATTCCAATTAAAAACACTAGAAAGCATAGGAATAAATGGAGCTTTCCTTAAAATGATAAGTAGTATCTTTCTAAGTTCATTAGCAAGCTTATCTATAATAGAGATGAGCTAGAAGCCTTCCCATGACATCAGGGGTGAAGCAAGGATCCCCATTATCAACACTGTTATTCAATATTGTACCAGAAATGCTATCTATAGCATTAAGAGAAGAAAAATAATTAGAAAAGGCAATGAGGAAACAAAACTATCACTCTTTGCAGATGATATGAGGGTATACTTAGAAAATCTTTAGAATCAACTAAAATCAATTAGTTGAAATAATTAACAACTCCAGCAAAGTTACAGGATATAAAATGGATCCATATAAATCATTAACATTTCTATATATTACCAACAAAGACCAGCAGAAAGAGAAATTCCTTTTAAAATAAATAGACAATACAAAATGCTTGGAAGTCTACTTGCCAAGACAAACCCAAGAACTATATGAACACAATTACAAAGTACTTTTCACACAAGTAAAATCATATCTAAACAATTGGAAAAATTCTAATTGCTCATGGCTGGGAGTAATTGAATCAGTGTGGATCACACAATTCCCACTAACCCTTGATGTTCTAATCACCTCAATTCCCTCAAGAATTAACTTAAACTGTGTTGCTATGAGTTCCATTCTGATTAAACAGGGCAAAATTCAAGTGAGTGAATAATTTTCTGGTACCGTCTGTATTGCTCAAAGATAGCCAGTTTAATGAGCTCAGCAGGTTACTAGCTTGAGAACTGTTATTTATATTAAGAGTTAACACTTTCTAAGTGCCCTTTTTAAGACATTAATTTTTATTAAATATGGTTAACAAAACCATATAATAGTTAATTTTTATACATACTATGTTCAAGTAAATAAAATTGTTTTCCCAGCTAAAGAATAGTTGAAGTCAAGCAGTGAACAGAGAACCAATTTAATTTGGTATTGGTGTTCTTAAATTGATCAATAACATTGAAGCCTGAAATCTAGAGTTGAGTTAGCATGAGTTTTCCTTCCTCATTTGTTTCTTTGTCATGTTCTTAAAAATTTGTACTACTCTTCAGCATAACTACTTAGCATTCTGGTGAAATGATGTGATACATACATATATGTATGTTATTACTTGTGTATTTGTTTTTAATGTATTAGTATCTGATGCCATTATTCCTTTTGTTTTATTACTAGTTAAGGGGTTATATTTAAAATCTAAAACTGTCACTATTGTGAGCGACCATGTATTGAACTGAGGTTCAAAAGTTAGAGTGATAAATTTGGGAAATATATTTCCCCTCAAGAGGGTTTCCCCTAGGACTCTAATTTTGAATATAACTATATAGTAGTGTTTTATCTCTTAAAACAGACCTGCTAATGTGAAAGGAGGTTGAAGGAATGAACTAAACCCTTAGAAAAAACAAGAGAATGTTCATACCCCTCTTTTTGATTAGCTCCCATTTGTAGCATTCCAAAAGGGAATTACATTGTAGGAGTATTGGAAGAGACCACAGACCACCTCATATGTCCTATTACAGAAACAAGACTTAGATATGGGAAACAACACGGAAAAATAAGATGTGTTACAGAGTAGGGAATCAATTTAATGATTTATATGGGGTATTCTGGAAAAAAAAAAGGAATTCATGTTCTTACTCTTGGTTTAGGAAATTTTTTCTTCCTATAGATCAAAATTAATTTTTTTCCCTATCTCCATCACCATCATCCATTAGTTAACACTTGTTGAAACATCATTTCTTTGAATAAAATTTGTCCTGGTTAAGGAGGGGGTTGGAGGAAATTCTAGCCTTCTTAGAAATGGGTTTGCAGTAGCTTCTAAAGGAGAGGAAATAATGGTACTATGGCTATACTGGAAAGTGTTAGATTTAGAGTGAGGAAGACTCTTCAAATTTTAGCTGAGACATTTATTATCTAAGTGACATTACTTAGTCTCTCTGAGACTCAGTTTCCACACCTGTAAATGGTGTGTGTGTGTGGGGAATTTATTGTGTTGTTTGAATCTAGCCCTACATGGCTGAGAGACCAGACTTGTTGCTTAGAGACCAGATTTACTTAGTGCTTAACTCAGGACATCTAGGTCATATTGACCCCAGAAACCTTCCAGGGAAATCAGGGATTGCTCCAAGGAATGTGAAGAGTTTTCTTCTGCTTATGTATCCCAAGCAATTTATATGTATGTTTTATCTGAAAAGCACCTTTGTGCTGGCCAGTCAGCTGTTGTTTGCTTGTTCCTTTGTTTGAATTCTATATACTATAGAACTTACCATAGCTTCACCCCTTACCTCAAGTCAGCCCTTACTTCTCCTGGAACACTTAATAAACTTCTTTCTAAAACTTTTTTTCTGTTCTAGGTTTGTTCTTCACCAAGGGGTGATAATTATAGCACCTCCACCACAGGATTATTTTGAGAATCAAATGAAATAAAGTATATAAAGTGTTTCACAAACCTTCAAACAATGTAAAAATGTGAGCAATTTTTATTATCACACAGACCACTTAAGGGTAGGTCAGGGCCTAGGCTCACCTAAAAGGGATGTTCATATTCCCAAATAGCATAAAATCCAGTCAAATGGGAGTCAGGAAGTATGGCCTCCATCTTACCAAGGGTGGAAGTTTAGGGAGAGACTAGAATGCCTGCTTCAAGGTCATGAGGTCTATGAACCATAACCCATCTCCCTGAAATGGAAAGGAGGTATAGGATTATACTAGGTGTAGATGTAGGTCCAGAAATATGTAACAGGGAAGGAATCATGGACTGTATCCCTATGTTTTCTACTTTTTCCTTCTTTTAACCAAGTTTAGGACAATGAAGAGCTTTACTGGAATGTTTCTTCTTCATTGATGGAAGTAGTATTGGTGCAATATTGCACACAATATTGCTGTGCATGTGTTATATGAACATCCAACTGCCAACTCACGCTGTTACTACTGAATCTGTCCCTGGTGCCAACACTAAAGAGTACATACTTCCTTCTGCAGACTGATGTCTCCATGCTTTGAAATCCTTCCTTGACCTAAACCACCCATGGGAGTTCAAGGGGAAGATGATCCCCAGGATAGGGCAAGGGACTAGGGTCATGAGCTGGTGGAATTGCCACCATCCCTCCCTGCCTTTCCCTCTCATAACTCTCCCCACTCCACCCAGATTAATTGAATTTATTGGAATTCCTAGTTATGGCTCTGAGGATATGATAAGAAAGAAGACCAAGAAATGTCTATCAGTGTATTCTAGTTGAAAATATAAGACAACAAAAATAATTGTTTTCTTCTTTCCTTCCCCAAATAAATGAAATGTGATTTCAGGACTAGATATTAGCTTTTTGGCTCTGCGAGGAAGCTCTTTTAAGACAGTCTCCCCTCAAGGTGCCCTACTAGACTTCCAGTCGGATCTCATTAGAGCAAACTCCATGTAGCATCAAAGGAACCCAGTAAGCAAGTGATAAGACTTAGCTGTGGAGACATTAAAAACAACAAGAGGGATGAGAGCAGCTTCTTCCTATTTCTTAATTTGAAGGTTGTATCTGGGAGCAACATTGTTCCCTGGCTCTCATATAGGCTGAGAATAGGCCTTCGATCTTCTAATATGGTGGTGGGGAGCATCATATATACCACTGGAAGGATTTGACAGTGGAAGCGGTCAGTGTTGACAAGATGGTAACTGTATGACACAGTTACCCAATGATGTGGATCAATCATGGTGCCCAGACTATGGCAAAGTTCATTTAGTAATGTTTTTGCCATCTTTCTGTCTCAAGACAGCTCCAGGTTCCTTCTTTGTTCTTTGTTCCCTATAACCTTTTACAAGTTCCCTCATCTCCTTGAATCCCTCTGCACGAATATGGTTTTCCTAAGTAATTATTATGTACATGCCTGAAAGTAAAGAACAAAGGGGTATCCAGGAAGAGTGGCTCCAACGCAATGTGAAGTAACAACCTGAAAACAGGGTACCTTTTGTAGTAAGGAAGACATCATCCTTACAAGTGGAACACGGATCACCAGCTCCTCCCTTGCCACTCCAGTGTTGCTAGGCAGCATAAATTGCATGGCCTAGAGCTAGCTGCCAAAGGAACGAAGAGAGTTAAAGGCAATTCACTCCCTTGTGGTATCAAATTTGCTTGGAGGAATTTCCAATAAAGGGAACTCAAAGATGGAAAAGACAGATCTTAATCTAAAGGACTCTATTCTGTTCTGGCTCTCAATAAGTATGAGTTTGACTAACAAAACAACTAAAATATTCTTAGGCTCAGAAGAGTGCTAATACTCTCTTTAAGGAAGAAAAAATCCTTTAGTAACTCATCAGAGAGAAGACACTTCTCAGTGAATGGTGTTCTGGACCTGTAATCAGGAAGACCTGAGTTCAAATCATGCCTCAGATGCTTATAATCTGTGTAACCCTGAGGAAGTTGCTTAACATCTCTCAATTTCAGTTTCTTCATCTCTAAAAAAAGGGATAGGGTTGAAATATAGTAGCATCTAAAATTCCTTCTAGCTGTAAATGCATGATCCCACTCTCTGGCATGTTGGCAGCTGTTCTGTGGCAAAAAAAGAGAAAATCTGATAATAAAACATAAATTCTAATTATTTATGATGAATATATTTAATGAATTCTCAGTATAGAAGCAGCCCAGCAGCAGGGGGCAGCAACAGTTCAGCTGAGAACAACAAGAAAGCATCTTAGTATTTGGAGCTGTCTGGGAGGAGGGTTGCCCTTTGCGTGTTGGGAAATTGAAAAACAAACAAACAAACAAAACCAGTACCTCTTTGTATATAAGCAGATGATTCCTTGTTATTTACCTTTTATCATGTTTACATATATGTCACTCTGATTTTATGTATCATATGGCTTGGTTCTGCAAAAAATCATTGAATGGGGGCTCAGAGCTGTGGTTTTAAAGATA
The DNA here is from genome assembly GCA_028646515.1 of Pseudochirops corinnae. Classification (NCBI taxonomy): domain Eukaryota; kingdom Metazoa; phylum Chordata; class Mammalia; order Diprotodontia; family Pseudocheiridae; genus Pseudochirops; species Pseudochirops corinnae. The sequence goes on from JAQQSV010000026.1 coordinate 4,970, forward strand.
CATTAGGCAAATAGGGCACATTAAACTTGGAAAGTATCACAGGATCCCATATGCTAATATAGTTATGTCTATATTTGTATCTATATCTGTACCTATATCCATATTTGCATTTGTATCTGAATCTATATCTAATTATATTTTTATCCACATCTATATCTTTATCTTACCATATCTATATCTATATCATCATATCCACCTCTACATCTTTTTCTCCATCTCAATTTCTATCTATGTCTAGTAACATAAATATTTAGAGGGGGAGTGAATAGATAGTGCAGAAGAAGGCATAGAAGGAACAAAAGAAAAGCTGTTTCTGAATTTTAAAAATGTAATTATAGATTTGAATGCTATTTTATATTGTTTTGCTTGTTAATATTAGAAACAAATTTTCTTAAAAAGACAGAAAAACCATGCTAGAATAGAAAAGCACATTCTGAAAAAAAAAAACCCACAGAGACATAAATAAGAAAAGGGAAAATAATAAAGATTTTAGTTTATTATGTTTCTAAGGGACTGAGATGTGGTAGAATATTTGTGGAATTGCTTTTTTGTTGGGTGAGGGAAGTAATTGTATATATGTATGCTATAGAAATATGTTCTTTCTGTTATAAAAATCCTATAAGAATGAAATAAAATCATAAAGTGTTTTGAAGGAAAAAATGGAAACCAAAGGCAAAGTCTTATATTATAGCAATAGGGATAATGAGGAAGGCTTTCACTGCATACAGTTCTATTGGACAATTACATTTAATGTTCAGTTCATTCAATGAAAAGATTTACATGGAGATGACTGTGAAAGGAGAAAAGAGTTAATCATTTCAAGAACAACACTAAATAAAGTCACATGGTCCATTTATTCATTTTAGTGAAGCTATTACAAAGTGACCTTTCCAATTGTTTTTTTGAACACTTTCAAAATCAGTGTCTATTTAGTTGCTAAGCTCTAACCAACAGTTTTATTAGGAGTCTGTTGATTTTATTTCCAAGCAAAAAGAAACAGAACAACTCTAAGTTGTACTCAGAATTGGCCTAGAGAGACACAAAGTTAAAATGATACTTTAATATGAAAGATTCATTTATCCTTATTTCCCATTAAGTACTTGAGGATACAAGCCCTGCTATGACAGGAGTGATTGGATAGAGACTTAAATCCTGCCTTTTCCTTCCATGTTAAAGGCCTTTGGCAGTATATTTTGTTCCCCTGAGCGAAACACTTTTTAAAAATACAGAATAATAAACACAATAGGACTTAGTATTCTCTGTCTCTCAATAAATTGTGTAACAGCAAAATATTGGAAATCATTTACAAAAGCTTCCTGTTCCCTTCTCATGTTTCCATTGAGCAGAACCTACATGTGTGCTCATAGACTCTTTACATAAAGATTTCATATAGATAAGAAATCAGGTATGTGGGTAGCAACCATGTTTTCTCATGTTTCTCATGTTTTCTTAGTTGCTCATTTCCTCCCTCCTTCCCTCCCTTCCTTTCTTCCTCCCTTCCTCCTTTTCTTTCTTTCTTTCTTTCTTTCTGTCTGTCTGTCTGTCTGTCTGTCTGTCTCATATAACCATTGACTGTGATCTTGTGGATTCTCTTGAAATCTTTCCATTTTTGAGATAGTTTGAAAATTGGTCCTTGAATGCTTGACAAAGATGTATCACCTCCAGCATAAATTTCTTTTGTATTTTTATTTTATCTTCTTAATACATAGTCAAATGTTGCAGGGAGTGTTAGGAAGTGGTCTGGCAGGAATTAAGTTTACAGTAACATTTCACATTATTTCACACACTAAAATCCAAATGAATATATAACCTAGATATAAAAAGTCTTATTGTAAACAAATAAGAAGATCAAGGAAGGAGATACCTTCCACAGCTATAGATATAGAAGAAGAGTTCTTGAAAGAAAAGGAAAAAACAAAAAAGCAGGAGAGGGTAAGAGGCAAGGGCAGCTAAGTGGTGCACAGTGTATAGCATGCTGAGCCTGGAATCAGGAAGACTTACCTTCCTGAGTTCAAATCTGGGTGCAGGGACTTACTAACTGTATAACCCTGGCAAGTCACTTAACCACTTCTGCCTCAGTTTCCTCATCTGTAAAATGAGCTGGAGAAGGAAATGGAAAATGACTCCAGAATCTTTGCCAAGAAAACCCCATTGGGGTCATGAAGAGTCAGACATAGCTGAAAACAACTGAACAACAATAGAAAAGGCCATTGTAAAATATGAAATGGATAATTTTGATTACATAAAATCAGTGGTGTGCTGGTAAAGGTTTTACAACTATCTTGGGCAAAAATATGTACCAGTGACACCTGTGTAATCTGCATTATTAGAATTTTCCCCTTGACTTTTTCTAGAACAATTCACAAAACAATAAATCAAGCCCTGCCTTGTACAGTTTGCTGATTTCTGAGGTGAAGATGTCTGAATCTATTATACCCCTCTACCAGCAATATATAGAGAGACAAACAGAATTCTGGTCCTGGAGATTGGAGGAAAGAGCACCAGTCTGGCACCCAGCCTGTTCACTTCCCCAGTTCTCATGCAGGCTCTCCTCCTATCCTCAGATGGGATCCAGAACATCTAGGCACACAAGGGCGACCCATACTTCATGAGGAAAGAGGGCGAGTTATTTTGATTTCCTGAGATACTGATAAGGTTCAACAACTGTACTCCTATGCTGTTGTCTGAACTGTCAACTTTTGGCTCAGTCAAGGGCAGCTCAGTGACACAGTAGTGGACACAGTGCTGGGCCTGGGGTCAGAAAGACTTGAGTTCAAACGCAGCCTTGGAACAAGCTCACAAGCTGTGTAACCCCGGGCAAGTCATTTAACCTCGGTTTGCCTTAATTTACTTATCTGTAAAATGGAGACAGTAACAGTACCTACCTCCCCAAGGAGGTTGTGAGGATCAAAAGAGAGGATATTTGTAAAAAAAAAAAAAAAAAAAAAAAAGAGCTTAGAATAGTACCTGGCACATAGTAAGTGCTATGTAGTAACAATAATAACAATAAATGCTTATTCCTTTCACCCCTTTAATCTCTACTCAATTTTCCCTCTGGGGAAATGTTGAATAGGATTCTAGGATTATAGATTTAGACCTGGAAGAGACCTTAGAGATCACTGAATCCAACTCCCCCATTTTGCAGATGAGATAACTGAGGCATAGAGAGGTTAAGTGGCTTGCCACACAGCATGTGTCTGAGGGGAGGATTTGAACTTGGTCCTTCCTAATTATATATAGACTACAACCTTTCTTGTTGCTAGACCCAGACACCTCTTCACTAAATTGATTGCAAAGCACCTAATCAATATTATTGCCTCTCTGGTTTGGGCACCAGAGACCAGGCCAACCTTGGGCTTCAGCTATTGCCAATCTGTCTAGTATTTCTCCTTTCTTCTCCCAAGCAAATTAAGCCACTGGCCTCTCTTTACTGGCTTAATCGTCAGGGACTTTTGGAAAAGAAAGATAGGAATGGAATGAGCTTCATTTTCATTTGTGCATCTGTTGTGTGACCTTTTTTCTTGGGAGCTTCATGTGCAGCTGTCTGCATGTGAGCATATTGGAGGTTTTAGGCTTTTCTCTGGTCTACAGAAAATTTAAATCTTAGCTGCAGCCCTGTCCTCTCTGCTTTTTCCAGATGTGTTTCCTCTGCATGCTCTGTCTCTCTGTCTCTTTCCTCTCTCTGTCTCCTCTCTTGCTTTTCTCCTGTCTTCTCTCTTTCCTCTCTCTCCTTTCTCATCTCTCTCTTCCTTTATTCTTTATCTTTTCTGCTCCATTTTTCTCCCAGTTCTGTTATGCATACCTCAAACTTTCCAAGCAGATTTCTATACGACCCCTCCTTTTAAGACAAAGAGGAAGGTGGAAAGTCTGTGACCTTCCTATTGTTTGTGCTTTGCTGGCAATCATTCCTCTGCTGACTGAGTTTGTGGATTATCAGGACCTTTGGCTATTTCTGCCTAACAAGGCTTTTGTCAGAAGGCAGGGAACAAAAAAGAGAAGACATGACTGAAACTCTAAATCAAAATCAATTTTGCTTCTTGCTAATGTTTCCTGAAAGTGTCATAAGGGACGAGGTGTAGATTATTGACCAACAGCCAGGCTAATAATTAGCAGTGTCCTTTGATTCATCTGTACATCCTTGACCCCATTTGGCATGAGACAAAATTCCATTACAGAGAAACCCATCTAAACCAAAAATGTTTAACTCTATACAGTGATCTTACAGTAAATAATAATTGTTGTCATTTATATAGGGGACATTTATAAGATATGTTGTACTTTAAAGTGTACAAAACATTTGGCACACATTGTGAGCCAGTCAGGAAGTTAGGAAACTTGAACAGCTAGGAAGACCTCTGCTTGAATCTTGGCTCAGACATTTATTACCTGTATGACTCTAGGAAAATCATTTAACCTCCTAGCCTTGTTTTCTTCATCTATAAAGTGGGCATAACAATAGTGCCTACCTCAGAGGGCTGTTGTAAGGATAAAGTGAGGTGATATATGCACTTTACAGACCTCAGAGCATTATATAAGTATTAATTATTACGATTATCATTCAAGTCTTGTGACAACTCAAATCAGGTAGATATTACTTGTTCCCATTTTACAGATAAGGAAACTAAGGTTCAGAAGTTATATGACTTTTCAAGGTCACATAATTATCCAGTATCAGAAATGAAATTTGAAACCCAAAGACAAAAGCCATGTCCAGCTGTCTAGCCACTGCTTCGCCACTGCCTAAAAATACATCTATGTAGGTACAACAGCTACCTAGTTGTTTATAATTCTATATCTAGAGCTGGAAGGGGTCTTCAATACCCTCTTGTCCAATTCTTTCATTTTACAAATGAGGAAATTAAGGCTCAGACAAGCTAAGTGACTTGCCCAATGTCACACGGAGAGTAAGTAGCAGAGGCAGGGTTCGAACCCACATTTGCTGACCGAGCCCCCTTTCCACTATACTATACATCCTTCTAGGTTATCATTTTACAGATGAAGCAACTGAGACCCAAGGAGATTATGTGACTAGCCTAAGGTCACACAGTTAATTGTCACAAGGGATGGAATTTGAACCCAGGTTTTCTGGCTCCAGATTCTATGCTCTTACCACTGTTCTGTTACAGGATTATCTAAATCAAAATAAAGAGATAGGTCCATGGACACACAAAAGACAGTCTAATAACAGAACAGATAAAAAATAACTTTTTTTCATTAGATCTGTGATTTCACTGATATGGTTCAATCAATCAACAGGAATTTATTAAACTCTCATTACGTGCCAGGTACTGTGCTAAGTGCTAAGGATACAAAGAAAGGGAGAAGGAGAGAGAAGAAAATTCCTTCCTTCAAAGAACTTACATTCTAATGGGGAAAACAACATATAAAAAAATTATATGAAGAGACCAAGGGGAGATTCTAGAACTTAAGGGACTGGAGAAGGCTTACTGAAAAAGGTGGGATTAAAAGTAAGTCTTGAACAAAGCAAGGGAAGCCGACGGGTAGAGGTGAAGGGGAAAAAATATCACAGTTATGGAGGGCAGCAGATACAAAGGTGCCTAGGTGGGAGATGGCGTGTTGTGTTTGAGGAATTGCACACAGGCCACAATAGCAGGATCTTGGAACGTGTAGAGGAAAGTAAAGTATAAGAACCCTGGAAAGGTAGAAAGGGGCTAGATTATAAAGAGTTTTAAATGCTAGAAGATTTTATAGTTGATCCTGGAGCTAATGGGGGGCTACTGGATCTCACTGAGCAGGGAGGTGACATGATCTACACTTTGGAAAAATCACCTCGGCAAATGAAAGGAGGATGGATTGGAATGGGGAAAGACTTGCGGCAGGGAGAGGAGTTAGAAGGCTATTACAGTATTCTGTGATGAGGATCTAAATTAGGGCTGTGAATGTGTGACTAGAGAAAAGGCGACATTTATAAGATATTTTGCAAAGATGGAAATGACAAGATTTGAGAATGAATTGACTATATGAGGAGATGGTGAGAAGACAAAGTTGGAAATTAATGTTGTAAGCATGGGTAACTGGGAGAATATTGGTGCCATCAGTGTTAATGGGGGGAAAAGGAAGGGCTGGGGGGAAAATAATGGACCTCTGTTTTTTTGTTTGTTTTATTAATTTTAGTTTACATCATCCATTTCCATGAGATCTTGAGTTACAAATTTTCTCCCCATCCTTCCCCCACCCACCACCCCAAAACAGCCATCCTCCCCTCTGACTTTCCAGTAGGGCAGAATGGATCTCCCTACCACAATGCCTGTATATCTTAAGAATGGACCTGTTTTGGGCCTGCAGATATCTACAGGACATCAAGTTCATGATGTCCCACTGGAGATGTGTGACTATAACTCAGAGGAGAGAATAATTATATAGGATATAGAGATCTGGGAGTCATCTGCTTAGAGATGGTCATTGAACCCATGGAAGCTTATGAGATCACCAAGTCAGATAATATGAATCAAAAGAGAAGACCCAGTACAGAGCTTTGGGGAACAACCTCAGAGGGTATGAGATGGAGGAAGAACCCACAAAGGAGAATGAGAAAGAGTGGTTGGACAGAGGAAAAGAAGCAGAAGCAATCAGTGTCATATAAACCTAGAGAGGAGAAAATATGTGTAGATCACTACTGGAGAGGAAGCACTCTCCACCAACGTACCCTGGCACCTTCTCTGTAAACTCTACTCTTAGAGAGTTGTTTGGACCTGAGAGGTTAACTGATTTGTCCAGGATCACACAGCCTGAATGTGTCAGAAGTAGGATTCAGAACCAGTTCTTCTATATTTCCAGGCCAGCTTTCTTTCACTGCCCTTTGAAAACTTCAGAGCTCTCTTTTTCCCTTCCTTCCTCTCTCTCTCTCTCTCTCTCTCTCTCTCTCTCTCTCTCTCTCTCTCTCTCTCTCTCTGTCTCTTTTTCTCCACCCCCCTTAGGGGTGGAGATTGCTTTGTGCAGGTAAAGAGGGCAGGTATATTTCAGGGTAAGATGAAAGAAGGGGGATTGTGACAAGTTTCAGCTTTCCATTATTAGTCAAAGACTTCTTGGAGGAGGTGAACCTCTTAGATTTGAATACATAGCTATATGGTCCCCTTCATCTCTCCTCTCCATCATGGTATGCCATGGGTAATATTTAGTGGTACTTTTGCACAAGAAATAAATTCTGGGACATTTTCCACTGCAAACATTAAAAAGAAAATCATGGTAGACCTTAGGATTTCATTACTCAAGGCAGGGATTTTGAATCAAATTTCAAAGCAGCCCAAGTGACTTCTGCAGGTTGCAGAGGATGAGTATATGGTTGAATTACAAATAGAATCCCAGGTTATTACTTTCTCAACCCCTTTCCTCTTTTGACTAGCAGTCTTCTTCAGACTGTTTTCTCAATTTTCTAAGACTTTATGTTTTATTTTTCCAGAATAGATGGTGACTAGTGACTAAGTTGTTTCTCTTTCCCCTCATGTGATTACTTTGTCTTATTGCCTTCCCAATCTGATAAGATGGAAGATGTTAGCTATGGAATACTTGATTTTCTTCTCTTAAAGAAAGCACCTGATGACAATTGGCCTGGAGTCACAGCCACAAAACCTGCTTTACTGAAGACAAGAGTGTGAAATAGAAACTCAAAAAAATCCTAAGGAACATCCCAAAGAATATCAGTCAATTCCTTATTTGTTGCAAGTGCAGCATTCTTTTGAATTGTAGCCATGGTTGTCAGAGAACAAAACTGTTCTAATGAAGAAAAGAATAAAAGAATTCTGGATTGGGAAGGGACCTCAGGGACCATCTAGTCCAACCTATTACTAGAAAGAAACCTCCATCATAACACAACTGCAATGTATTGGTTGCCTAGCCCCTGCTTAAAGACTCTAATCGGGGATGATGGGGATACTTACTGTCTCCTTGAAGTATCCCATTTCACTTTAATTTTAAAAAAAAAACAACTTCTCTCTCTTTTTTACATTTTTAGAAATTATAAACTTGACAATTGTCATCAAACACAAATATTTCAATCCACAAAAAAGAAAAGGATTCTATGAACTTCTGTTACATAGTGTGTGTGTGTGTGTGTGTGTGTGTGTGTGTGTGTGTGTGTGTGTGTGTGTGAGAGAGAGAGAGAGAGAGAGAGAGAGAGAGAGAGAGAGAAAGAGAGAATGAGAAGTAGTCCCTCATTCCCATAATTCCTGCTCTGGGGAGGCTGAGGATGGAAGTTCTCAACTGCAATAGGGCACAAGTCAATCAGATGCTCCATTAAGTCTGGCACCAATATGGTGAAGCCTTGGGACCAAGGAGCATGTGCCTCCAGCCTGGGTGAGATAGGAAGACGTAATTAAAAAATATATATATTAATTTTAATATGACAGCAACAAAATTGCCTTTTTGTGCTACTTTTCAAAAAAAATTATTTTCCTTTATTTAAAAAAAAAATCTTTTTTTGCATTTCTATCACTTCCCTCTAACTCTTCCCTACCACGTACCTGAAGTTTTCTGCTGTACAGTTGAACAAAACAAAGTCCATGACTAAAAATGTCTTTTTCTGTTTTCCCTCTCTAACAAAAGGAGGCAGGTGTGCTATATCATTAGTGTTTGGGAATCATGATGGGTCACTGAGCTGATCAGAGTTCTGAAGTCTTTCAAAGTTGTTTTTCTTTATATTATTGTTATCACTGTGGAAATTTTTATATTGGTTCTGTTCATTTCACTTGGCATCAGTTCATATAAGTCTTCCCTAGTTTCTCTGAATTCTTCGTTGCTGTGATTTCTTACTATGCAATAATATTGTTAAGTCCTTATACTTCAATTGTTTTTTCAGCCATTCCAAAGTTGATGGGCACATACTTTGTTTTTTAGCTCTTTGCTGTAACAAAAATTACTGCTATAAATAACTTTGCAAACATAGGTCCCTTTCCTCTCTCTTCGATTTTTTTGTGGGGTGTGTGCCTAGTAGTGGTTTCTTTGGATCAAAGGGTACTCATGTCTACTCTGTATGTCTCCTTTGTCTTTTGATTCACCCACAGTTTTAATTTCTCAGAGGCTGCAGTGTTCTAAGTTTTAGTCATGTGGAAGTACTAGAAAAAATACTGGTAATATACGGGGCCTTCATTTATTCATTTATTGCTATTATTCATGGAGAAAGCACTTTGTGAGTTTCCAAATGCAATCCAGTGTTCTCAACTTCAGTTCTTGGTCCCAGTTAATTGTTCAGCTATAGTCTATCCAAGTTATAGCCTTATATCAAAATTGTAACAAGTTGTAATTGTACCTGGGTAACATTCATCTGAGTCTTGGAATTGGGGAGGAAGGATGTAACACAGAAGATAGTTCTCCTATGAATTCAGTCATGTTAGGAGAGGACAATCCATTGGATCAGAGTCTAGTCTTTGCCACTGCATGGGTTGAGAAGGAAAGTGGGTCCCAGGAAAGGAGAGCAAGGTGGCAATTCGAAGTATAGCAATATGCTTCCAGGGTATCAAGAGGCGAGGCCTGAGGATGGCTATTGTTGACCAAAGGAAGTTTATCTTTCCCTTACCAGAAAGTGTGCTCCCTAAGTATTGTCCTGAATAAAAATCCTGTTCACCCTATACTTGTTACATCCTCCTATGGATTCAATTACCATCTCTATGCTGAAGATTCTTAGATCTACCTGTCATTCTTTAACCTCTCTGATGACCTCCAGTCTTGCCTCTCCACTACCTCTGAGACATTTTGAACTGGATGACTAGAATATATCTTAAATTTGGTATGTCCAAAACTGAACTCATTATTTTTCACTGTACTTCCACCCCCCAACTTCCATATTACTGTTGAGAACTCCATCTTCCCAGTCCTTAGGTTCACATCATAGAAGTCATCCTGGATTCCTCACTATTTCTCTCCCCTTCCCCACATCTTGCCCCATGTCCAATCTGTTGTCAAGGCCTGTTAATTTCATGTTTATAATATTATCTCAAACATGCCCCCTTCTCTCCTCTGATAGTACCACAATTCTGGTGTAGACCCTTATAAGTTCATGCCTGGACTAATGTAATAACCTACTGGTGGGTCTATCTGCCTCAAATTCTGTCTCCACTCCAATCCATCTTCCATTCAGCCACTAAAGAGATTTTTCTAAAGTTAATGTTTGACCATGTCATCACTGCCCCTACCCCCAACAATCAATAAATGACAGTGGTTCTCTATCACCTCCAGGATCAAATACAAAATCTTCTGCTTGGCACTGGAAGCCCTTCATAATCTTGCCCTCCCATCTCAATCTTTCCAGTCTTCTTACACTTTACTTCCTGCCATGTGCCCTTTGATCTATGGCCTCTTTGTTGTTCCATGAACAAGATGCTCCATCTCTAGGCTCTGGGCATTTTCTTTGGTTATCTCTCATGCCTGCAATGCTCTCCCTCCTCATCTCTGCCGACTGACTTCCTTCAAGTCCCAACTAAAATCCCATCTTTTGCAGGAAGGCTTCCCTAACCCTTCTTAATTCTAATGTCTTCTCTTTGTTAATTATTTCTTATTTATCTTGTATATAACTGGTATATATATATATATGTGTGTGTGTGTGTGTGTGTGTGTGTGTGTGTGTGTGTGTGTGTGTGTGTGTGTGTGTGTGTATGTATGTATATATTTGTTTGCTTGTTTTCTTCCCCAATAGATTGTGAACTCCTTGGAGTCAGGGGCTGTCTTTTGCCTCTCTTGCATCCTTAGCACTGTGTGTGACAGATAGCAGAAGTCTAATAAGTGTTTATTGACTGCCTGACTGAATGTCTGCCTTATAACAATCCTTAAAGACAGAATTTTTATTCCAGATAGAAAAGTTTAAGTATCTGTGTTACCTTGTCAGGGACTCATGTGAGCTTAGTCACTGAGGAATTGAAGTCCTTTATCTGTCCTAAATGACCTCCCTGTTTTCTCTTTGGTAACAGTGGTTGGTGCTGCCTGATATTATTAGCCTAGGCATGAAGGCAATGCACAATGAACACTGCCCATGAATCACACTCTAGGAGGAGAGGTTGCACTTTATAGACACAACAGCCAGGAAAGTCTTTGCTCTTAGGCAGTGAGAGGGAGTAACTTTCAGCTCAAATGTTAGAAATCAAAGTGACCAGTAGAATGAACCTTTGGGGCCAGTAGGAAGGTGGCAATGTGACTTGAAGGGAGCCTGGCAGAAGTAAGGAGCTCTCCTGGGTCATTTCTTTTCTCCACAGAAAGATGGAGAGTATGATGAGAACTGAGGGGATCAGAAGAAATAAGGTTCCACTTTGCTATTGAAAAGAGAAAGTTTGACCAGGTGTACAGATAGAGATTCTGGATCTTAGCATGCTTGAGAAGCAAGAGTGGTTCCTGTCTGGAGGAAGGTATAAAGTCAAGTATGCTACAAACTGAAAATATAAACCAAGGGGATTTCATCACAATGATTTTCCTCTTCCTTTAGTAATGAAATGGCATCGTGTCAGTGGATTAACAGGAGCACTGGGTTGATGTCAGAGAAGATAGAATGTGGCACAGTGGAAAGATGGCTAGATTTGGAATCACAGGGCTTGGGTTCAAATCCCTGCTCTGATATTTACTGTGTCTGTGACCTTGGGTGAGCCAATGGCACTTTTCTGGTTCTCAGTTTCCTCTTCTGTAAAATGAGGGGTGTAGACTACATAGTCTTTAGGCATGCATCTCAATAAACATCAATTTATTTACAAATAATTTTCTCTTTTTTCTCTCTCTCTTTTACTTACTTATTCAAGCAACAAAATTTGCCTAATAATTTATTTCTTTTTTAAATGCTGAGTCTCTCTATCCAGGCTAAGGTTGTGGGGAAAATACTTTATTAATATTGTTTGAACCTAGCTTTATTGCTTAACCAAGAGAAGGCTAAGAGGAATGCTTGGACTTTGTCACACATCTTGTTTGGGGTCGAACCCAGAACTTGGATCCAACTAAAAAGCTTGTGTTTTGGGTTTAGCCAAGCTTCTGGCTTTACCCAAATTTTATTGAATGCTTATATTTACCTGTTGATACACATCTCAAGTAACCTTTTCTACATGCTGTTTGAACTCTATATACTGTAAATCTCACAGAGTCTCAGAAGGAGAGCCACAGCTCTTTCTGGTTCTTCCTTCTGCCAAATCACTTTTTAAAAATTCTTTATAAAACTTTTTTAGATTTTGAGTTTTGTTCTTGATGGACAAAGTCTAGTGAGTACTCATAGCCAAATCCCACTACTGGCATAGGATTTTTGATGTAATCCATTTCCAAATGGGCTAATTCACTTAGGCCATCTGAAGGCCCTCCACTTCTGGAGGTTCACTATATTGATGCCAGACTTAGTTCAAACACTGGGATTTGTTTAGTCCCACTATTACTTAGAACTCCAGAGCTCAAATGATCCTCTGACCTCAGATTCCTCAGTAGCAAGAATTACAGATGTGGGCTATCATTACAGATTTTTGGCTGTCATTCACTGCCTCTTCACAGGTAAGTACCCTTTTTCAGGATAGAAGCTTACATTTAGGGTGCCAAAGGGGTTTATTATTGCCTAAACAACTAAACAAAGACCAGTGATTTCATAGCTAGACAATATATATAATAAAAGGAAAGAACATAAACAAAGGATCTTAGATGAGACCACTGGATTTTTGTCTTTGTAACTAGGATGATTTGTATGGAAACTGGTGGTTGTCGTCCTTAAGAGGACCAAAATGACTTCACTATGCTAGAGTCAAGTTACTGTGTCTGACTGTGGCTGATCAGACCAATATGAGCTCAGAATGTTCTACCATAGATTGGACACAAATAGTCCCAGTGAACATTTGGGGTGGATCCTCTAAATTTGTACATCTTGTATTTCTTTTGAACTATTTCAATTCTGTTTTGCTTATAGAGCAAAGATGTGGGCACGCCATGCTGAGCAGTCCTGTGTCTTCCATGTCACACAATAAATTCCAAAGTTCTTGAGAGAGACCTTGAGAGTGTCCTTGTATTGCTTCTTCTGACCACCATGTGAACTAGAATCATAATGGGGACGAAGGGAAGCTCTTTGATTTAGTCCCAAAAGTTTCCTTTGTGGACTTCATTGAGTGGAGTCAATTAAATTGTCTGAGGTAAAAAAGACTGACAAGCTGGAATTGAGTAGCTGCTAGGCAGTGCAGTGGATAAATAAATCCTTGGGCCTAGAGTCAGGAAGACCTGAATTTAAATCCAGCCTCAGCTGCTAGCTATGCTACCCTAAGCAAGTCATTTAACTGCTTCAGTTTCCTCAACTCTAAAATGGGAATTAAAAACAGTACCTACTTCCTAGAGCTGTTATGGAGAGATGTGTTGAGTTTGTTAGGCCTATGAAACATCCAGACAAACATCTATAGCAGACACTTAGCAGTGTTGAACTAGAGCTCAGAAGAGGGATGAGGGTTGGATACAAAAGTTTGAGCATCATTTGCATAAAGATATAATTGAACTCATGGTAGCTAATGAAATCAGCTAAAGAGAAAATATAAAGAGACAAGAGGGTATCAGATAGAGCCTGAGCGTATACCCAAGCATGACATGAATGATGAACCAACAAATGAGACAGAAGAGTAGTCAGACAGGGAGAAGAACCAAGAGAGAGAGGCATCATTAAAACCAAGGGCAGGGAGAATATCCAGAAGCGGGTGGTTGATAGTGTTAAAAGCTACAGAGAGGTCAAGTAAAATGAAGACTGGGAAGAGGCCATTGGATTTAGCAATGAAGAGATTGTTGGTTTTCTTGGAGAAAACAGAATTGGTCAAGTAATGGGGTCACAAGCCAGATTACAAAGGATTTAGAATTGAGGTGAGGAAGCAGAGACCGTTTTTTCTAGTGTAAGGGAGGAGAAACATAAACAATAAGGCAGGGTCAAATAAACATTTTTTTTATGATGGTGTAGATGTAGGCATGTTTTTCATAAGTAGGAGAGACATTACTTTATAGAGACAAAAAAGTTTGAAACAGGGAATAACTAAAGGGACAGACTTATAGAGAAGAGGGTTTGGGCATCATGAAGAAATAGGATCAGGAAATTGAATCACCTGAGCAAGGAGAAAGGCTAGCTCTTCGTCAGAAATTGGAACACAAGAAGGGAGAATTGGGCATGATGCTGGGTGAGTTTGAGAGGTAGAATCAGAAAGACATAGAACCGCCTAACAAATAGTTTCCATTTTCTGAGTTTATTATGAGGCAAGATTCTCTGCTGAAAGGGAAAGAAAGGATTTGGAAAAGGTGCTTTGGTGAATATGAGAGGCCCTACTTGAGACTTGAAAATACTCATTTGTTGAGGACTCTGTCAATATAGTGTGTCTTCTTTAGAAAGATTAAGCAACATGAAAGTAGGTAAGGAGAGGGCAAATGTTGGGGATAACCCAGATTTGAGGTATTGGAAAGCAGTGAAAACAGAGCAAGATAATGGATTTGGGAGTAGAAAGCAGTATAAAGTTGACCTGCTTAACTAAAGAGTAAAAATTTTGAAGGGAGGGTCATGAGACTAGAATAGGAGTGATAAACTGGGAGAGGACGGAAGACTGGAAAGACTATAGATAATAACAAAGAATAGATTTAGGATGAATGAGAAAGAAGGAGAGCTAGAAGGATAGGAGGTGTGTTTGGAGAGAAGCTCAAAATTTTGGATCATGGAAATTAAACAATTATGGGTGATGGTGAGATCAAATGAATAAGCCATACCTATGTGTGGCTAAGGTAGTGCCAAAGTGCAGATAATGAATCCTGAAGGGGCTGATGAACTGGGAAGCCAGGATTTGTTTTTGAGGGGTGTGGGTGATGAAGAAGACTGTCAACCTAAGTGCTGAACTCCTGAAGAAAGGGGAATCATTTGCACTTTGGTAGAAAATAACAAGGATCTGGATATGGTGATTTGGGAGTATGAGCTGAATCTCAAAGGAGAGTTAACTAAGTGATGTTGGCAGAGGGAGGAGATGGGGGAACACAGGATATGCCTACTTCTCCTGTCCCAGTGTGTGTATATGTGGGAAAGGGAAGGGAGGGATGGGGATTAGGGAGTAGGATATGAAAGTATTGGAAGTGGTCATGAGGGATGCAGTGTCTTTGTTGGGGGAGGAATGTTAGATTTCTGTAAGTACAAGAAGATAGGAGCTCCAGAGGGCATAACAAAAGGGGAGGGTAAGGAAAGATAGGGCTTTGAAAGGGATAGGGCTGAAATGAATAAGTATGAAGGAGCAGGAAATGTTGGCAGGGGAAGAGAATTTTTTGCTTTAGCAGACTTCAAATCTGAATCCCAGGGATTCAGAGAGGAGGAGGAGTTATTTAGCCATAGGAGTGGTAACTACACCCCAGGCCCCAGCTCAGTGTTGATTTTCTTGCCCTCCCAGGTGGCTAAGGCTCTGGTCCAGGGCTAAGTTCCAGGTGGTTGAGAGGTGAAAGGCCTGGTGTCTGGGAGCTTGATGTTAATGGGAGCATGGTTGATTACTCAATTCTTCCCCTCCAATCAGCACAAGCAGCTTTGCCCTAGGCCCCATGTAAGATGTTGATTGTTTCGTATTATGTAAAAATGACTAGCATCCTAGTCATTAATAAAAACATTAACTACACAGAGTCTAACTACAAGACGCTGTGTCAGTCCATTAGAGAAGTGCATTTCCTGATTAACTCAATCATCACCTTTTGCAGTCAATTCTGTGAGTTCTGAATACACCAAATTTTATCTATCATACAAACAATTGTATCTTATCCAAAAGGAGATCATGAACTATTCCAACAGCCTCATGGTAATGGCCTGTTTTCCTCCATTTCTGTTTCTTTCTTCAATCCATCCTCTGTGCAGCTGCCAAAAGAATCTTCCTAAGGCACAGGTCTGACCAGGTAATTTCCATGTTCAAAAATTTCCAATGGATCCCTCTTGCCTAATCAGAAAGTGAAAAATTGTTCAGTTTGGCATTTAAAACCTTCCACAATCTGGCTTCAATCTATCTATTCAGCTAACCAGGAGTAGCCAAAAAGAGTGCAGCTGAAAAGATGGCAGAGAGAGAAAGAGTGTTTCATTCTCACCATTAAAAAAAAATGCAGACAGCCAGTCAAGGAGGCACCTTCAATCACATGGTAGGGGATGCAATGGGCTTCATGTTAGACAAACTGGGCATTCTTAAAAGGCAGCCCATGTTACAAATACATTTTAGAATTTTTTCAAGAGTTAATGTTAGGTTCACTGACCTATTGGAATCCACCTCTTTATCCTACTTTTCAAAATAGGACTTTTCCCATTTCCAGTCTGGTCTCTCATGCTATGTGTTTTTGTTTATTTTTTTTTTAGGCTTACCAATGGTGGTGGAGGTTGTGACATTGTTATCAATTATACCTACAAGTTCTTTCACTACTCTTGGATCTCTTTCTCTCTCTCTTTCTCTCCTGTATCTCTCTACCTCCATGCATCTTTCTCTCTCTCTCTCTTTCCAGGCATGTGCTAGTAAATGCTTAACAATAATTTATCTTTCTGGGGGGAAAAATGTATCTCTGGTACTCTTTTAAACTTAATCTGCATTAAAGATTTCTGTGGCTGGATCTAAGGAATTACAAAAGAACTAGGATAGCCCTAGGGACTATGAGCTAAGAGAACTGATAGACCTTTCTACCTAAGTGGAAAAAGTCCACATGACTGGGAAAGATGGGCAGATGGCAATAGAAGGCAATAAAGGAGCCACAGAGACCAGACAAGCTATGAACCATCAGCAGATGGCAGCGTAACAGAGAGAATACCCCAGCAGGGCAATTTAGCAACTCCGAGTAGGTAGATGGCAACAATTAGGGATATAGAAGGGTTTCCATTTTGATACAGTTCTAGAAGTTTGTTTTGCCCTGACTATGAATACCCCCTACACTTATGTTGCTCCCATTCACACGCCCTCTTCACGGTGTTCCTGTATCACATGTGTTTCTTACATATGTAACCTTTTTCATGCATGTTCCTTGACAAGTATTCTTCATGTGAATTTTTTTCTCCCACCAATGGTGTGAGAATCTGTGGGAAAATGTATCGTTCTGTTCATGTGGGGGATTTCCCTTTTTATCTTACTATGTGCTTATTAAAATGTATTTTGCTTTGAAGGAGTGTGTTTTCCTATTGGTCTAAAAAAGAAATATCAACTGAGGATTTTACATGAGTTATGGTTTTGAGGATAAGCTGACTCAAAATATGACTTGAATCTGAGATAGGTTTCTTGTTTCTCTGGTGATCCCCAAGACTATGGTACAACTTCTGTAAGTTTCTTTCTAAATCTGACTGGATTGATTGAATCTCTTTTATTTGACTTTGGAATAATTTGAATTTGCATTGTAAAAATTTCAACCTAGAAAACATCCTATCTCTCTTGAGTCAAAATTTTAAACTATAGGATATGCCTGAGCCTTTTTCTCAACTTTTAGAAAACACGCTTTCTTAAAATATTAGATTATGCTCAACATAGTCCTCCTTATCAATCATGAGTTCTAGGATGATGTAGTCATATCCTCCTAAGGTTTCCATAATTTCCTCTTCACCAATCACTTCCTATTCATTGGTCAAAATTGTATCCAGAATAGTATTTCCCCTGCTATTCTCCAAACTGATTTTGAATACTGGCTCCATGACTTGCTAGCTGTGTAACCTTGGTTAAATGAACAAATGAACAAATCACACGCCCTTTCCCCTCTCTCAGAATAGTAGTTTACGTCCTCATGTTTAAAATGTTAAATTCACTTTGTTTATTTCCTACACTCTATATAGAAAGACATATAAAGCCATAATATTATTGTCAGGAAGTAGCTGACTTGGTAGTAATGACTGTAAAAAAACATATATAACCCTAGGAATTATTGTGTTTTATGAGAGTATGTTGAAATGAAGAAAGTTAATAGGTAACAGCAATTTCAAAGATATGGATTAGGGGGTGTGTGTTGAGTTTAGAAAATAAGAATTAGTGTGAATTGATCAGTGTATCTCTTAGAGAATACTCTGAACAGGTTTGTAAAAGTATCCAGTCTGCTTGGCAGATCAGATCCCTTAGTTGGTATTAATCCACCCTTAGCTTATAAGAGAAAATATCACTGAGTAGAGACAGGGAAGATTTTAGTTTTGGGAAGATCTAAAATCAAATTCTACTTTTGGCACTTACTAGTGGTGTGACCATGGGGAAGTCTTTTAACATTCTCAATCTTGTTTCCCCATCTATAAAATAGGGAAAACAACATCTGTAGACCTTATTTCATAGAGTTTTCAGAAAGATTAAATAATATAAAGTTCTTTACAAACCTTAAAGTGCTGTATAAATATCTGTTATTTTCATAGGATCTCTGATTTAGAGCCAGGGGGATTTAGAGGCCTTCTTAGTCTAACACTTTCATTTTGCTGATAAAGAAACTGAACCTTAGAGAATAAATTGTTTACCTTAGGTAGTACAAGTAGGAAGGTGAAAGAAGCAGAATTTGAACCCAGTTCATCTGACTCTGGATGCAGCATTCTCCACCAAGCCATTCTGAAAGTATCCCTAACGTAGTATGCCTTGATTTTTCTAGCAATTTCTTGATGTGAATTTGTTTTTTTCCAAGTATGCTTTCCATAGGGAGGAAAATGCACTAATCAGCAAATGAGAATACCTGGTCTCCTTGGCAGGCATATTTCTCAGTTGAAATGAATACACTGGCTTGTTGGCCAGTCTCTTATGAGGAGGAATCAATTCGCCAGTCTAATTGCCTCTGCTTGAGCTAATGGGATCAAGCTTCTAAAGGCACAAAGCTGAGACTTGTGATGACTTCCAAGGGTCCAGTAAGTACTCTGGTAGGCCCAGCTTGAAGCAGCCTGCCAACCTCACCGCAGTGGGCAATGAATCTGAGTCAGAAATGGCTCTTGTTTTGATACCGATTTTCATTATGTGTTGAATATTGCTACTTGTTTGTTTTTTTCCCCAGACATGCATTTATTCATTGGATGATTTTATTTATTAACTTGCTGCCTGAGGATGCTCCTTAGTGAGGTCAAAATTCTTTAAAAATAAAATCAGATAAAAAATAAATAAACAATCCAATCACACCCTCCTTTCCCCTTTCTCTGAGTCTAAGAATCAAATGTCAAAGTGACTCAGAAGCCAGTCACTTCACTGAATGTCACTGTAAACCTAACAAAGGGTTTTCTGGCCACCTTTGCTGACATGTACAAAGGAGAAAAATAAATCATCTTCCTTCCTTCAGGCTACCACTGAAAACCAGAGCTTGTCCCTGAGATTGAAGCTTTCTGCACCTATGCACCACCTCCTGTTGCTGTTGCCTGTGGGATGGAGCTTTCTGTAGCTATGCCCTTATCATTCTACCTTAGACTCAGCTGTCGTCACCTCCCAGTTCTGGGTCTGCTCAGTATTTTGACACAGTCTCCAAGGAGAGAACCCTGCCATGCACATGGGGATACTGGTGATTGGGCAGGTAGAATTCTTGTTGATGAAGCATTCTTAGACTGATGGCCTGATATCTCACTGTGAGCTTCTGGGAAAAGAGCAGCAGGTGCTGGAAGGAAGCCATCATAAATAGGAATAGAAAAAGTCCTTGAAGAGAAGGTAAATCAAAGGCAAAATGATAAAGCGTGGCAGATTTTTCAAATTCAGCCATACCCCCTCCTAACTTTGTAGAAAAGACTTTTGTTGTAGTGGCCTCAGAGACCAGAGAACTGTGTTTGAATTTCAGCTCTGACAGTTATTGCCTATGTGACTGCAGGAAAATTACTTAATCTCATTAAACCTTGTTTTTTTCATTTTTAAAATAGGGGTAATAATACTGGTACTACTTACTTTACAAGGCTTATGTGAACCTTTTACTAGGCTTATTCTTCTGTCCAGTCATCATTGTCACCATCATTACTAACACTACCACCACCACCACCACCATCATCACCACCACCACCACCACCACCATCACCACCACCACCACCACCACCATCACCACCACCATCATCACCACCACCACCACCATCATCATCACCACCACCACCACCACCACCACCATCACCACCACCACCACCGCCACCACTACCACAATCACCACCACCACCACCGCCACCACCACCACCATCACCACCATCACCACCACCACCACTCACCATCATGAGTCATAGTTTAAGACAATGGTATGTTGTTGTAGAAAGAATGGAAGATTTGGGATAAAAGACTTGATTTTGAGTTTTGGCTCTGACATACTTAGGCAAGTCAGTTTCCTTATCAGCAAAATGGAGTTGATACCATTAGTATTATCTGCTTTACAGAATTATTGTGAAGATCAAACAAGGTCTTATATATAAATAAAAATTCTTTTTGTTAGGTTGGTGTTTTGTAGCAAAAATCTACCTGCATAGATAGTAATTGCTATTCACCATTTAGAATGTGAACTCATTGTGAATAGCAATTATTTCATTGTTGTGCTTATATCCTGACACCCAGCAAAGTGCCTGGCACATGATAGAAACCTAACAAGTACTTGTTTGTTGACTGATTGATCTTGGAATATGGAGGAAAATTGCACATGGTATTTGGAGGCTACAAATTATAATTATGGAATCTTAGAGTTGGAGGGGAATTTAGAAGTTATCTAGTTTAACCTCCTATCCAATGTAGGAATCTCTCCTACAACATTCCTCCTGAATGGTCATTAGTCTTTTGCTTCATTACCTCTAGTGAGCAGAAATTCATCATCTGTCTGGCAACTATTGGATAGCTCTATTTATTAGAATACTCTTCCTTATGTTAAGATGAAATCTGCCTTTGGTTCTGGTCGAGCCTTTTAGGGGAGCATAGAACACAAGACAGCTCTGATCCCTCTTTCCCATAAAAACCTTTAAATATTTTAATTTGTTTCAATTCAACAAGCATGTATTAAGTGCTTATTTTATATTGAGCTTGTGCTGAGGAAATACAAAGACTACCTATGCCAAGATCACTTCTCTTATGGTGCTTAAATTTTAGTAATCAATCAGTCAACATTTATTAAGTATCTATTGTATGCCAGGCACTGTGCTAAATGCTGGGGATACAAAAAGAAGCAAAAGACAGTCTTTGCCCTCAAGGAGCTTATAATCTAATGGGAGAGACGACATGCAAGCAAATATATACAGAGCAAGCTAAATACAGCATATACAGGAAATAATTAACAGAGCAAGGCACTAAAACCAAAAGGGGTCGAGAAAGGCTTCCTTTCTAAGACAGGATTTTAGCTGAGACTTAAGAGAGAAGTCGGTAGGCAGAGCTGAGGAGGGAGAGCTAGTTATCTACCTACATTCATAGGTAGATAACTCTAATACAAAATAATATAGAAAACACGTATCATTATTTAGGTGCCACACACAATGCCATGTGAGAGGGGAGGTCACTGCTGATAAAGAGGACCAGGGAAGGTTTCATGGAGGAGATAGCATTTGAGTTGGGCTTTAAGGCATTCTTGTGAGGACATTGTAGGCCTAGGGCACAGAAAGAGTAGAAGTACAGGGCTAGAAAAGTGCAGACCTTGTTCAGGGAACAGAGTTGGCCATGAAGATGAAGTCAGAAACAGTGTGACTCCAGATTTTGGAGGGTTCTGAAGGCCTGGGAAGGAAAGGAGCTTGGGACTTCACTCCCTAAGCAACAGAGAGCAAGGGAAGATTTTTGACCAGAAGAGTCACTTAATGGTATTTGTGTATAAGGAAAGAAGATATCATATTTGAAATGTGTGTCTGGTTGTACAGTGTCTGGCCCTTAATAAATGTTTATTGACTGATTATTGGTTTTTGGGTACAAGGAGATGTAAAAAGACATTTATAAATGTTTATATTTTGCAGGCTGTGTGCCCATTTCCTGTCAAAAAGTACAAAAGGAATCTTACATGATTCATGCATATCGGAGGCAGACTTGAATTCAAATACTGGCTTGGCCACTTCCTACTTGTGTGACCTGGAGAAAATCATTTTACTTTTCTGGGTCCTGGTTTTTTCATCTGTAAAATGAGGGTGTCAGACCAGATGACTGCTAAGATTCCTTCCAGCTCTAGATCTATGGGGCTACTAAACTATTGGAATCTATTTCAAATAACAGAGTTGACTATTAGAAAACCTGAATTATTTCCCATTTTGTTTTAAGACAAAACCACAAGTTACACTTGAGTTGTATCTGGATATACTTTAGCCATTTACCCAAACAAACCAATTTCTTCTAAAGTTACAGTCCTGAACAATAAAACATAACATGCTAAGCAGTAGAGTTAAAACAGAGAAATTTGGTTAACAAAAATTTAATTTTACCTTGATTTGGATATACCAGGGGCCATATCGTATTTGTTTAGGGATCACATTAGCCCCCTGCCAAGGCATCTGGATTTTGCTATATGTGGTTATAACACAGTCAGGTTTACTACACAAGCATGAAGCTTGTCCTTTAGCAAAATAAGTTTATAAATAGGCCCCACTGCATCTCCATATGCACACACAGATACATGTGTATTTTAAGTTTATAGCACAAAGTTTTCATTAAGGCTTTTCTTTAATATTGGTTGGTGTTAGCACTTAACCACTGTTTGGTCAGCCATTCTAGAATTGGATATATTTTGGTGCCTGTGATATTATCTTGTGCTCTTATCCTATTTGGTCTGGAGAGGTCAGACTCTGGGCAGGAGAACACCCTGGCACAATTAGCCAGCAGGTGGGGCAGTGGCAGCATCTGTCACACAGCTTAGGCTGATGGTCAGCTAGAAGGTGAGTGATGGCTAGGTAGAAGGCCACTGGGGTTGGGTGATAGATAGGGAATAGAAAAAAGTGAGTTGACAAATGATTAGCTATGTGTGTGTAGATGTATGTGCATGTGTATGAGTCTGCATGTATGTTGTAGGTTCTATCACTAAGGAGGGTGGTGAGTGGTATAAAGACTGAGAGTAAGTTAGGGCAGAATCCTTGTAGAAGGTTTATTGATGCAAAAGTGAATGGTATTTTTTAAACTTTGTGGTGGAAAGTAGAGAAACCCAATTATCCTGATTATGGGTAGTATAGCATCAGAGGCAGAGATGGGAAGAAGGTAGGCAACCACCGAGAACTCAGCACAATCACAGAATCTCAGATTTGGAAGAGACTTCGAAGTCTATCTAGTCAGGAAGTGTCAGCACATAACCCAGGGGCCATAAGTGGCCCGTAACATTCCTGAATGTGCCATTGTTGTTGTTCACTTATTTTCAGACTTTCAGTCATGTTCGACTCCATTTAGGGTTTTCTTGGCAAAGATACTGGAATGCTTTGCCATTTCCTTCTCCAGCTCATTTTGTAGGTGGAGAATGGACGCAAACAGGGGTAAGGGGTTTGCCCAAGGTCATACAGCTAGTTAAGTATTTGAGGCCAGATTTGAACTGGGGATGAGTTTTCCTGACTCCAGACCCTGCACTCTATCCACTTCACCACCTAACTTCCTCAAATATGGCATCAACTGAATTAAAATATAATCCTATCTCATTTTAATGTGTTACTATATTAATAAAAATGATGTATGTATATATTATATGTGTATATCTGTATATGTACATATATATGTGTATATATATATATATATACATATATATATATAAATATGTATGGTTTTCTAAGTCAATAGGAAGCTTATTAGGCTCATTTGTGGTTTAGTGGCTCTTGTTTCTGAGTTTTGACCCCACTGATCTAGTCCAACCTGTATTGGAACAAGGATGTCCTATACAACATAACCAACAAATGGTCATCTAGTCTTCACTTGAACACACAGTAGGGACAAAGATGGAAATCTTTAAAAATGTTTTATTTTTAAAATGCTTTTTGTTTTTATCACACAGCCATTTCAAGATATAAGCCTACCCTCAAAAAAGGACCCCTCCCTTATAGCAAAGAAAAACAGGCAAGCCCACAGATGGCAGTGACCATGTCTGACAGTGTATGCAACATTACTCACCCACAGTCCCCCCACTGGATCAATACTTTTAAATATGTTTTTTTTACAAGTGCACATATTCTTAATGTGACATATCTGCATTTGTTTCTTAATAAATCAAATTACATGGGTGACAATGAAGTCTCAGAGCCTCTGGTAGACAATGAAATTTTCAAACATAGTGGGATACCATTTTAAAACCTTAACTGAGGGGAGACACATAGCTTTGACTTTCAGGAGAAGAACCTTAAAAAGGCATCTGGCCATGTATTGGGGAGAGTTATATTAAGTAAGAATAAGTAGCTCTTAATTTGAATGGTGACAATAGGTGGCATTAGAAATGACATATAAACTGATCCAAAATAATCTGGTTGGAAAATTTGGAGCTCTCCCATCTGAGCATCTGGCCAATTATGGTCTCTCTGGCTCAAGTCTCTCTCCTCTCCACTTTATCTTATGCATTGCTGCCAAGATAATTTTCCTTAAAAATGCAACCCTGACCATGTGACTCCCCTCCCATCACTGGCCCCCAACCTGTCTTTCCAGCATCATTGGAAATAAACTACCCCTTGTTCCTCACTCGATGATGTAGCCAAACTGGACTTGTTTTTGTTTCTCATACATAACACTCCACGGCCTGTCTCCTTACCTTTATAGCAACTATTCCCCATGCCTGGAAATCACTCCCTTTTCCCCTCCTACTTATAAAGTTCTTCTCTTCCTTTAAGATACAGCTCAAGCATTATTTTCTGCATGAAACCTTTCCTAATTCTCCCAACTACCTGGGTCCTCTGTCCCAAACTCCCTTGCATTTATCTGCTTTGTATGCATTTGTATTTATAATTTTGTATATTATTGTATATTTTGTATATGTTAATATATTGTTATATGTACATATTTATACTGTATATTATTATAAGTACTTTTTGTCTCTGACACTAGAATGTGGATTCATCAGATTATTTTTCATTCTTTCTGTTTGTATTCCCAGATAGTTTCTAACACATAGTAGGTGCTTAATAAATATTTGCTGATTGATTTGATTGACTGTGGCCAAGTTGAGCTCTAGTGACATAGGGTATGCCTACTACTGGTAACTCCCTTTTGGGGCCTCTTTTCTCCTCCCTCTACTCTATACTCTCTTCTGGTGACCTCATCAGCTCCAGTAGGTTCACCTATTACTTTTATGCTGATAAGCCCTAGATCAGTCTAGCACCTTTCTTCTGAACTCCAGTCCCACATCTCCATCTTCCTGTTGGACAGATACATCTGGATATAGACACTTCAAACTCAACATGGCCAAAAAAAACACTCATTATCTAACCCACCCCTGTTTCTGACTTCTCCATTTCTGTCAATGACACTTCAAATCCTTCTAGTCTCCCAGGTTCCCAACCTTGAGGTCATTCTTGACTCTACATTCTTCCTCACCAGCCCATCAAGTGCCAATTCTGTCCACTGTACTTCTGTCTCATCTCTCTTATCCAAACCCTTTCTCCTTCAAGCTTTCATTATCAATGAATTTTCTAGGGGAAAGGCCAGTAGGTCTAGAGAAGGATCTTGGTGTGAGGCAGAAAGGATGAGGGCATGTTGCTTACAGAAAAATTTCGTTCCATGAGGTGTGTGTGTGGTGGGAAGGGAATGGGTTTAGGCAAGACTTTGAAATCCACTAGTAGATTCTGGTCTACTGTTTAGAGAATATGAAATGAGGAGAGCATCTCTTTTTGTCCAGTTAAGAGAAGGCAACCCAGAAACAGATTTACCAGCAGACAACATTTCTTTTTGCACAACTCCATTCTCTCATAAGATTCTCATTGAGCAGGGATTCAAAAGAAGAGGCCCTTGTCAATTCAGGGTCAGGTGGTGAATCAGTTTTAGGGCTGGGAAAGATACCCTCCATGTGACTGTCCAACTGGGGCAGGCTCTCCCAGGGTCCCTCCCTATATCTCTGATTTTGCAAGTCCTCTGTGGCTCCATTGAGTCTTTGTGCTGACATTCAGCAAAAGCTCTCACCACCTACATCAACTCCCTTTAGAGCCACAGTGTATTCTTGCCAACCTAACAAAACAAGATGAAGAGATAAAGATTTATTATCCCTGAGTAGGGCAGCCCTTGTGGCTTCAGAAATGTTGCTAATACTCTTTGCAAAGATCTCCTTTGTTTGCCTGAGGAACTCCCACCACCTTGCCTCCAATAAGACAGTTTGTTCTCAGAAAGGAATCTAGTGAGTCCTGAGAGGAAGAAACCTCAGCAAACCTCAGCAGCTTAGAGAGGAGGTGTGCCCATTTACAAAACAGCCAAGGGCTGCCAGGTAGTAGGTTGAGAAATATTTCTATGGATGGGGTAAGAGGGAGCGACAGGTTTGGTGGTCAGAAGGAAAAGAGAAATAATGGAAGCTAGGCCATTTCTTCAAATAATCATGCTTTTCTTCCATTCCGTCTCTGACTTGATCTTTAACCTTGATCTAATTGCTTTTACTCTCAGGACTTCAGTTTTCCCATCTGTGAAACAGAAGGTAGATATTTCATATGGGACATTCCTGTTCCATAGGGATTTTGCCTCAAATACTATGTAAAATATCAGTTGGTTCATACTGATCTTTCAGGAAAGTAGGATACTTTTTCACTTAAATAATAAAGGCAGGGGGAATAAAAACCCAAATGCTTTGATTTCTGTATGAAGCTGTCCTTCAACCCCTCTTGTGTGCCAAGGAGCATAGGATATGTACGACAGGGCCTAATAATAACTCATACTTTTTTAAATAGAACTTTCAGATTCGTAAAACCCCCTCCTCCCAAGAGCCTTGTGAAGTAGATAATGAAAGTGTTCTTATGGATCTATTCACTATTCTCTATGACTCCTCAGATAAAAGCTCCCTTCCTTGGCTAACACTTCCATATGTGTGTGTGTGTGTATCTATCTCCTTATCTATGTATAGATACACACATATGTATATATAGATATACACATATACACATACACATATATACATACACATATGTTGTTTTCCCATTTTAGAATGTAAACTCCTTGAGGGGAGGTACTATCTTTTACTTTTTTTGGTTTTGTATCCCTTGTTGTTGTTCAGTCATGTTTGACTCTTGTGACCCCGTGGAGCATATTATAGCAATACTGTCCATAGGGTTTTCTTAGTAAAGATACTGGAGTGGTTCTCCATTTTCTTCTGCAGTGGATTAAAGCAAACAGAGGTTAAGTGACTTGCCCAGGCTCACACAGCTAGTAAGTGTCTGAAGCTGGATTTGAACTCAGGTCCTCCTGATTCCAGGCCCAGTGCTCTGAACTACCTAACTGCCTCCCTTTGTATATCTGGTACTTACCATAGTTCCTGGCACATAATAAGCATTTAATAAATGCTTTGTCATTCATTCATTCATTCACTTCCTTTTTACAGGGAGGAAAATGGGACATAGAGAAGACAGATGACTATAGTTCTGTCGCACAGCTACTGCTGCAAAATTAGGATGTGAACTCAGCTTCCTTCTCACTTCTACCACATCATGCCACCTGTCAGCAGCTACTGTCCCCCTGGAAAGTAGTGAACAAGCTGGGGTAACAGGACTTTCACTTCACAATGCTGACTTAAACACCAAACTTTGCCTCTGTCTTGTGCATTCTGAGTTAGTCTCGGGAATACTCCTGTCCCACACTCTGTAGTACATTAGATTTTTAAGAGCAGCATAAACAATCATCAACTTGGCTTCAAATCCTGTTCCTATTCTTACTATTTACGTGGCCTTGTCAAGGCACTTAACCTTTGTGTGTCTCAGTTTCTTCAAATGTATAATGAGGGCATTACAGTAGATTTCCCCTGAGGGCCCATCTAGCTCTACATCTTCAAGATCTTGATGCTTAAGAAAATGGGATTTAAGGTTCTAGGCATTTAAGAAGTCCATGTGCCTCATGCCTACTCTCCCTTCCCCTGTTTCATCCCACCTCTCCAGCCCCTTTCATTTTCTCCAGGGCTTCCCACACATTAGCTAGTTCCATTATATAAAATATTAAATGGTCAGAAAACATGCTTGATCATGGCCTGGTGAACCCATTTACTCCAATTTCCCTGATATTATGATTCCCATCATAGAAGACAAGCACAAAGGAATGAGAATCAGCCCAATAAAAATGTCTGTGGGCCTCAAAGCTTGGGTAATAGCTAGTCTGACTGACAGGCACAGAGTGGAGAGGGCAACAAATTAAACTCATTTGGCACAGTATACTCTAAGCCTGGGTTGGTGCCAGGCAAACCCCTCAATTCAAGGCCTCAGGCATCACTTCAGGGTTTATTTACATCTTCACAGAGTCTAGACTGGACCAACATCATCCTTAAGAACTGTCTTGTCCTGCCCTTCCTCTCCCAGTGAAGCTGCACTGGGCAGCAAAATCCAGTCCAATCTAGGTTTGTTAAATAGCTACACCAACTGCTACCCTAAGTCTGATCCTCTTCAGGATGGCACAAATACAATGCCAAGTCTTCCTGGGAAATTTCATTTGGATTTTACCCAAGGCCTGGACTATACTGGCCTTGAGGAATCTGTGGAGTTGAATAGCTGTTGATTCTTTGAATTTGGATTCCTATGAGTTGACACCTTTTTTCTCTTTCTCCCTCCTTCCCTTTAATTGCTACTAGTACTGAATGAAAGCATAGGGTAGAGTCACTAGGTACTTTGACATCACCTTCACCATCTATCACTGTCTCCTTAGTGTCCATAGTGGGTTAGGTACTACAAAGCTGAACTCAACATTTTAAACACAAAGTTCTGTCCTGGGAGTTTATGTTGAGATGAAACAAAGTAGTTGGATCTTCTTTTCTCTCTGTGGGCCTTTAAAATTAAATTCCATTCACTTGGAAACTGGTTGGCATTTGATGACCTTTGGCAAAGAAATAGCCTATTCCCTGCTCAGCACATTTCTTTGAAAATGAGCATAAATGGCTTTTTGTAACAGCAAAACCCTAGAAACCACATGGGTATCCATTGATTGGTGAATGACTGAACCAGTAGTGATATATGAAAGTGATGAATTATTTTTGTGCCAGAAGAAATGAGGCCTAGGAAGGATTAAGAGAAACACTTGAAGATTTAGATGAAATGATATTGGATCAAGTAATCTGAACCAGGAGAACAGTATTGCAATGATGATTTTAATGTAAACAAGAGTGATCCAAGGCAGCTGAATTCACATTAACTACAATTAGCAAATAGGTACTGCTTCACTTTTATCCTTGTAACCCCTAGAGTTTAGCATAGTGTCAGGCACATAGAACACTTTTAGTAAATGTTTATTGGCTCATTTAGTGATTACTTTTAGAGAACAAATGATGAAATACACTTTCTTCATTTTACTAGAGAGGTTGGGGACTTTAAGGGTGGAATATTGCACACATATATTGCCTGATACGTTCACTTAGTCAGTTTTCTTTAAATATTTTTCTTTTTTATAAGGGAGGGTTCAATGATAGGAAGGGTTATACCAGGAAATGATTGAAATGTTTTTCAAAAGGCAACAATATGACATTAAAAAATGAACATGTAACAAATAGGATGGTAATATTTTTTTTTAAAAAAGAAAACGATCAGAAACAAAGAACGAGTCTATGATCTTGATTGGCAGGGACTGTAGGTGACAGAAAGACTTCCTTAGACTCACCCTCTGTGTGGATTTTGTTGTTGCTGCTAAGCTTTGCTGTGGTTAACAAAACATGATTTTTCAAATGCTTTCTTTGGGCCACACTAAAGAAAGAGACAAGGAGGAGAAGCATCATTTATTTTTCTCAGAGCTGGCATTTTCCTTCCTCTCCTCACCCTGGCCCTCCCAGTTTTGCTTCTGGCAGCTGTGAAACTATCACTGTCACCATCATTTCTCCTACAGCCCCACCCTGCCTCATACCCATACCATAGGGTGATACCATAAACAGCTGAACAGCAATGAGCAATTTAGTTTTTATAAACAAACCTGACACCATCCTTGAGGAAACCAATGGCCCCAGCCCTGAAATGTGGAAACCTGCAGCTAGGGATCCCGCATTCCTATCAGTGCAATAAGAAGAACTAGGAGACTGAGTTATAGTCCTGCCTACCAATAATTATTAATATCTGTCTGTCTGTACATATATATGTAAAAATGTTCCTATATTTATCAGCATATATATTTCAATATTCTAATACTTTCCTTAAAAGACACAATAAGAGATACCTTTGATGATGCTCTGATTATTAATAGCTTGTGAGACTTAAAACACAAGATACATGCTTGCTAAAGGTTTTTACCATTATGATGGAGATTGTCTGTGGCAGGGTCCAAGTTAAAGAAAACCTCTAGACCAAGGATCTATAGTTTTTTGGGTTTTTTTGTGTGCCATAGACCCCTTTGGCAGTCTGGTGAAGTCTATGAACTCCTTCTCAGGCTAATGTTTTTAAGGGCATAAAATAAAATACATAGAAATGCAAAGGAAACCATTTATATTGAGACAAAGATGGTATTCCTCCCCCCCATCTAAATTAACTGATGCCCTGAAATTCCTCTACACACCCCTTGGAAGGGTTTAAAGACCTCAGGTTAAGAACTGCTCTTCCTGAGGCAAGTTCTTACAGATGACCTTGTTTGCAGATGGTATTGACCAAGAAGATGAGGAATGTTTATTGAAGAATGCATGCTATGCAGTTGGATATGTGACCCATACAGCTCACTACCATACACATATCTTAGATAGATGCTACAAATGAATAAATAGCTAAGCTCAAAACCCACATATATGTATATATGTACATATGTGTTTATACACACATGCATGTATGCATATGTGTGTATATGTACATATCTATGCATGAGAAGTCAGCAAGCATTTATTAAGCTATTACAATGCACCAGGCATAGTACTGAGCACAAATATAAGCAAAAAGAAAGATAGTCCCTTCCCTCAAGGAGCTTACATTGTAATAGGGGAAGACCACACCTAAAAGGAAACTGAAACAGATGAGAGTGGGAAGGGAATGTATGAAGGGGAATGGTGAAGTAAGAAGTCAGGAGTGGAGCCCAGAGAGCAAAGAAGGAGTGAATACATACATGCATATGTACACATATATACAAATATATCACATCTCTGTCTTTATATATGAAAGGCAGTATGAAAAAGATGGTTGAGAGTTAATCTGAGAATAAGGAAGCACAAATCCCATCCCTGACACATTCGCATTGTATGACCTTGAACTAGTCCAGGGAATTAGTGCTTAAAGATTCTGAGCTGTTGAACAACTCACAATCTACATTGATGGAGAGAGTTGCTTCACTAGGAGCTTTTTACACCACTAAGATAACAGGTTGTAATGCCATGCACCAGCAGATTCCCAAAAGAATGCTACTGTGAACAGCT
Organism: Pseudochirops corinnae; assembly: GCA_028646515.1. Taxonomy (NCBI): domain Eukaryota; kingdom Metazoa; phylum Chordata; class Mammalia; order Diprotodontia; family Pseudocheiridae; genus Pseudochirops; species Pseudochirops corinnae. The sequence continues at coordinate 36,257 of JAQQSV010000026.1, forward strand.
TTAAGGGTTCGGATTACACAATATAGCGAACGCTCTGTTTATTCCATTACAAATCAAGGCAAACATTCACAATATATCACAACATAATATTCACAACATTACATCTTATCACAGAAAATGGCCACACAATTTTCACTACAGTGGCCACAATATTTAGAACAAGGAACAATAGAACAATCAAACTTCTACTCATGGGGCAACTCAATACTTAATCATTCAATCAATTCACAATAGAATAATCAAACCCACTCATGGGGCAACTCAATACTTAATCACTCAATCAATTCACAATAGAATAATCAAACTTCCACTCATGGGGCAACTCAATACTTAACCAGTCACTAATCTAGATTCACAATTACTAAATATCATTAATCACAAATACAGTCATCTAAAAAAAAAAAACAACACATAAACCCTCCACCCCTTGGTGTCCAGAAAACCTCAATTTCATCCAAGGGGAGTCCTTTTCTTCATCTTGATTCTGGGTAGTCTCTCTGATTCCTTGGATCCCCTTCCATGGTCCCAGCTCCTACCTGAATACACCAAACGGTCACCTGTATTCAGAAACAGCCAGCCCCCAGGTCCTCGTCCAGTCCTCAGAAGAGAGCTCCCAGGCCCTTCTCCAGTCCTCAGGGCAGTCCCTGGCACACACTGACATTCACAGGGTCCAGCACATCTCAAACTCTTCACCACTTCTCTTGCCTGGAACTCAAGGATCAGCCAGGCCACAAACAAACAAAGTCTTATCCTGGTCATGCTTCTTCAGTCCTCCAATACTTCAGCTGGCCCTAGGACCCAGAAGGAATATTGGGCTTCCAGGCAAGGCCTCTCAGCGTTCCAGGCAGCCTTCACCAGATTCTGGTCTCAGGAAAACTCCATCTCAGTTCTCAGTCAGTTCTCAGCTTCCAGATGCTGGGAGAGAAACTCTCTCTCTTTCCCTCTCTCTTCCTCTCTCTCAGCTGGCCTCAATCTCCAGGATTCTTCCTTCACCAGGGGCAGTGTTCCAATTCTGTCTCTCTGTCTCCAGAATTCTTGCTTATATACACACACTGGCCTCCTGTCTCAGCCAGTCCCCTTCTTCCACATTAACAGGGAAGTTCATGCCTTCTCAACAGTGGGACAGAGTTTGCACCTTCCACACTTAGCCCCAAGTTACTAAGTGCTAAGTATCTGCTAAACTGATTACTATTACACAGGTCCACAAGCATACATGCACGCAAGTGTATACATATATAATACACACACAAATATATGGCAATATAGGTATTTGAGGCTTAGCTCATTGTCTGTATGTAGTGAACTCAGATATTCTGAGGCCAGCTCAGTTGCTAGTTATGTGACCCTGGACACGTCACACAAACTCTCTTGGTCTGTTTCATCATCTGTAAAATGGGAATGAGTGGTTCATTCTTCCTATTTCTTCAGTTTGCTTCAAAGAAAGCACTCTATAAACTTTAATTATATTCGTGGTCTCAGTGAATGAGCACAAAGGAGCTGTAATTTTATCAGGACAGAGAAGTTCCATTATGGAAACTTTCTCCCCTGATGCACATTGAAATACAGCCTGGTATAATGGATAGAATATTGGACTTGGAGTCAGGAAGTCGTGGGTTCATCTCCTGCCTCAGATGCGTCACTCAAGATCTCTTGGCCTCAGTTTCCTCATCTGTAAAATGAAGAGATTAGATTTGATAATCTCTAAATTCCCTTCCAATTCTAAATCTATGATCCTATAGAATTACTTCAGGTGCATAGAAGTATAAGCAACCAGGGCCTCACAACTGGTCATTGATGAAGGTAGGATTTGAATTCATATCTGCTTAGCTCCGAGCCCTCAATTTGATCTACTACACCATACTGCCTTTCGAATATATAAACCTTAAAATGAAACAAAAACTGAAATTGAATGTTAAGTTGTCAGTCATCCTTGCATGATTGTGGGGTATAGAAAAGTCTAAAAAGGGGAGAGAGAATAAAAAAAGAGCCCAAATCCTTAAATGACCCTTAAACAATGAATCATTGCATAAACTGGCCATTGCAGTAAGACTTTCCTCCTTCCCGTCTCAATGATTATACATATCTTGTATCTCTAAAGCTCCAGTGAAGAGAGCATTAACTCCCACCAACAGAGAGCATTAATTTTTAAAAGATTTAGCCATCTGTCCATGAAACAGCATACCAGAGAGTGGAAGAAACTTTTCATTGTTGTTCAGTTGTTTCAGTCATGCCCAACTCTCCAGGACCCCATTTCGGTCCTTTTTTTTTTTTTTTGGCAAAGATACTGGAGTGGTTTGCCATTTCCTTCTCCAGTTCATTTTACAGATGAGGAAACTGAGGCAGAGTGAAATGACTTGCCTAGGGTCACACAGCTAGTAAGTATCTGAGACTGGATTTGACATCAAGTCATCCTGACTCCAGGCCCAGCAATCTATCCGTTGTGCTACCTACTTGTACCTTAGTGATTATCTAATCCAGAAGTTAGCAAATTATGACCCAAAGGCCAAATTTGCTTTCCCTTATATTTTCAAATTTATTTGTTGCCAATCTCTGATCTAGTCCAATACTCACATTTTACACATGAAAATTCTGAGGCCCAGAGAATTGAAGCAGCTTGTCTGTGACCACACAACTAATTAGTGCAAAGCCAGGATTAGAAATCAGATTTCCTAACTCCCAATCCAGTCCAAAATTAAACAAAGTGGCTATCCTCAAACATTACCCCCAACTACAAATATTTTTCAAAGGCAACATTCAAAACAAGGCTTATTGCTATTGGAAATGAACAAATCTAGGATTCTATGGATACTTTCAATCTTGAAGGGAAATCCTCAACAAAGGCTGCTGGAAAAGTTAAATAAAGATAATTGGAAAAATGAGTATCTGGAAAATATGATTGGCACAGAGGATTATCTAGCTAATTCAGGTCCTAGAGCTCTTCTTGTCCTCAAAATGGGTCCTTGTGTGTGGATAAGAGTCTAATTATCTTAATAATTGTCTCAATACTCTATACATTCAAACTTAAATGTTCATGTGAATGTGAGGTTTAAGTTTTTAAAAACAATTGGCCAAATTGATGTTCATCTATCTACTAGGCCATACTGCCTATATCATAATCATGTAAAGAGGAAGGACAATTTCATGTTATTTTAGTTTGCATTTCATTTCAAAGTTTATACTCTGTTATTATTATTTTGTCTATATAACACTATACCATTTGGATGAAAAGAAAAATTCAGTTAACAATCCAGATATTCATCTACACAACAACCAAATACTAAGCTATTCAACAACATTTCAATGACTAACAGAGTTTTGCATTTTTCATCTGAATGTTTCATCTGAAACAACCTTTGTCTCTATGTATTGATATGACCCCAGTGCCTTAAATGATCTGGGTGTTTTAAAAAGACTTTAGATAACTTCATGGGCAGCACATTAGGGGAAGCCAGGACATTGTTTACATTGCAGCATGTTACTAGAGCAAGTTTTCTACTGTATGCTCCTGCACAGAAATGTTGTTTCAGCACACATATGAAACTCTCTTATCTGTTGGTCTCCAGGACTGACCATGACACAGCTGAGCTTCATCAGGGAGGGATTTGTGGTGTTTTCTTGGGAGGAGCCAATTTCATTTGGAGGTCACTTAGGGTTCCAAAGTCAGTAATTCCTTTTATCCCCTGAGAGTCTTGAGATAACCCCCAGAAACATCATAAATGACCCCAAGATGACTCCACCCCCATTCCCAACACATACAGTACCAAATTCAGGCTTTTGAGAAATACCCTCTAAAGGGGCTGGCCTCAGTAGCATGGCTGACATTTTCAGATGATTGTTTAGCTTCAGAGAGGGCTGATGTAGCAGAATGTTGTTCCTGAAGGAACAGACTGAGATATGAAAATAAAGACAAGCTGGGCGCTACTTGGAACAACAAAAACTCAGAAGAAGAAATAATGATAATACACAGGAGGGCCTTCCAAAAAAAAAGTAACTTTAGTAAAAAGTAAGTTCTAGAGAATTTTAAAAAATATATACCTGAAGGGGAGCTTGATTGTAGTGTGACAGTGACAGTGAAATGTATGTTTTTATAGAATGATAAACAAAATGCAGAAAGCAATAACAGAAAAAGGTATGTTCAAAATCACCACTGTGCCTCCCAACACCACCAAGCTCAGAGATGAATTGGTTAGGCACAGGTTTGGAATTAGAGTTTCTCTCTGGCTAATCCAAGTCTATAGTGGTTTACTCATTAATGGAGCCTGAGCAGAAGAGGCTACTTACAAGGGGGAGGTATACAAGGTCAGAATGGTCTCTGATGGATAGTGTGACTAGTACTCTATTGATTAAGGACTGTGTAAATTTAGAGCTGGAAGAAACCTCAGAGGTCGTCTAGTTCAATCTCCTCATTTTACAGCTGAATAAACTGAGGCTCAGAGAGGTTTGGTGACTTTCTAAGGTTACACAGCTGGTAAATAGCAAAGCAGAAGAGTTAGGTTTTGAACTCAAGTTTTGTGACCCCAGATCCAGATCCTCTTTCCTACTCTACAATGCTAGATTCCGAATTCTTAGATGCAATGTCTGCCTCTACCCACCAGGTTTCTTCCAAAATGGCCCCCAGATAGGTGGTTTTATCCCTTTTCCCAGCTCTTACTCACATCACAACATAACTAAGTTCTTTTTCCTAATTCTTCTAAGTTACTAGTTTTTCTTTCTATAAATAGAATATTCCCTCCCTTGTAATTAAGGAAGAACATTTAGGCAAAGATATCTACTACAGTGATCACATCTGTCCTAGTAGGACCCTGGCTCTCTGCTTTCTGGCTCTTCCTGGCTTATACTGGGGGCCACTGAGACTAGACCCCATCTATTTGCATGGGATTCTGTGGATTCATCCAGAGGAGTCTCTCTGGGATCAGGAGCTGAGGGCCACCAGTCCATGACCTAGCAGTTCAGATCTAACGTTGAGATTGTGTGTGGTAACTCTGCTTAATTAAAAAGATGGTCAAAGACCTGATAGAGTTAGGAAGAACTTCAGAAATCATCTTGTTCAACCACTTCTTTCCACAGATGAGGAAATTAAAGCCCACAGAGGTCATTTGACTTGCCCAACTTCACACAGGTACTAAAAGCCAGAGCAGCTGAGCTGGAATTTGAACCCAGATCAGGAGCTGGTGCTCCCTCCACTGAGTAAGGCAGCTTTACCAAGGACCTAGCTGGTTTGCCTGTTACAAGTTCACCTTTCAATGCTTCTGTCAGGCCTTCAAAAAAGAACCCTAATGGAACTGTCTCATTGCAGCTGTTTAGAAGGAATTTGCCCTGTCCCAGCCTAAGTTCCTGCCTGTCTTATGAGCATCTTGGTCTAAAAGGGAGGGAGCTCCACTTAGCTCTACAGCAAAAACTCTTTATGTTCTCCAGCAGGGGGCTCTATTCCATTAACAATTAACTCCTTAATCAGGAGTGCAGAAGAGGCCGCATGTGGCCTTCTAGGTCCTCGAGGCCACAGGTTCCCCACCCCTGGATTCTTAACCATTGTCAGTCCCTCCCAATGAAAACAACAACAATAACAACATCTATCTACATGCCTGGCAATGGGCTAAGAGCTTTATAATAATTATCTCATTTGACACTCAGAACAACTCTGGGAGGTAGATGCTATTCTGATCCCCATTTTACAGAGGAAACTGAGGCAGACAGAGTTTAAGTGATTTGTCTAGGGTCACACAGCTAGTAATTACCTGAGGTTGCTCAGATCTTCCTGACTCCAGGCCCAGCACTCTATCCACTGAGCCACCTCGCTGTCTCATACCCCAGTGACATATGTCCAGAACTACTTTGTTTTGTTGTTTGGACATTTTCATGGATGAATCTGGATAAAGAACTTATCATGCTCCTCATCTGGAGCCATATTTCCTGGGATGGGGAAGTGGGGAGGTGTATTTCAACTTCCAGCAGAGCCCAGTCTCTTTACTCCTTGGGCCACTACCCTCTGAGACCAAGAAAGGATCCTGTGAGTGGAGATCTAGAGTGTAATGGGGTGCTGGTCACTGGTATTGGCCATAAGTGACTCATATCCTGACCTAGAGTGATTCCCCCATGTTTAATGTCCAGAGCTGGCTCTCAGTTTCCTGCTCTTCAGCTCCTTCCTTGATCAGGTTCCCCAGCCTAGATCACTGATTCCTTCAGCAATTGTTTTCCCTATTTCCTCAAATGGAATATGAAAGACGAAAGGATTTAGTAAAACACTCAAGAGACAGCTCTCAGAGAATTGCAGGGGGTTCAGATGGATTTTTTTTTATAAAGGCACTTCTGGAGGGACATAGGATGTGGGGAGGAGTGCTGAGACTGAGACTGACCAGGAAGATTTGAATGAATATACTAATGGGATGGGATTCTCCTGACAATGGGAGATCCTTGAGCTTCTGAGAAAGTTCAGAAATGGGAAAAGCTATTACAGAGGGAATCAGTGATCTAGGTTGGAGAGACTAATCAAAGAAGAACCTGAAAAGCAGGAAACTAAGAGTCAAGCCTGGACATCAAACAAGGGGGAGCTACACAAGGTCAGAATGGTCAGTGACAGCTAGTTCCTTAGTACTGTGTTGACTAAGAATTGTATAAATTTAGAGCTGCAAGGGACCTCAAAGTTCATCTAGTTCAATCTCATTTTACAGCTAAGTGAACTGAGGCCCAGAGAGGTTTGGTGACTTGCCAAAGTTACATTGGTGGTAAGTGGCAAAGCAGAAGATCTGGGTTTTAAACTCAAGCCCCATGACTCCAGATCCAGATCCTTTTTCCCACTCTACCATACAACCTTGTTCTTTGATACAATCTCTCCCTCTGGACACCAAACTTCTTCCAAAATGGCACCCAGGTAGGTGGTTTTATTCCTTTCCCTAATTCCTACTCACTTAACAATGTAAGTAATTTCTTGTTTCTAACTCTCCAGGGAAAAGGTACAGATTTGTATGGCCTGGAGGGGTCTGGACCTAGGGATTAAATCTGAAGGGAATTGGTATATAGAGATACCGAATCTCTGACTTTCAAGAGATCGCTGCTTTTTAGTAGTTGAGTCACTTTGGGTAATGAATTATATGATTTTCACTAGTTCTTAAAATGGTAGTTATTATTTTAAGTCCTTCTTTAGAAATTATTGATGTATTGGAGAATGCCTCGAGCAAGTTATGGTAGATGAGTGTGATGGAATACTGTTGTGCTATAAGAAATGACATGGGGAGTGGTTTCAGAAAAACCTGGGAAGACATATATAAACTGATGCAAAGTGAAGTGAGCAGAACTGGAACACTATACACAGTAGTAATAATAATATTGTGATGATGATCAACTGTGAAAGATTTAACTACTCTGATCAATGTCAATCTAAGTTAATTCCAAAGGACACATGATGAAAAATGCTATCCCCCTCTGGAGAGAGGACTCTGAGTACAGATTGAAACATACTTTTTTTCTTTATTTATTTTTCTTGCTTTTTTTTTTTTTTGCAACATAGCTAATGTAGAAATGCTTTCTGTGACTTTACATATATAACTGATAATTGATACCATGTTGCTTACCTTCTCAATCAAAGGGACTGGAAGGAGGAAGAGAATTTGGAACTCAAAATTTTTAAAAAGAATGTTGAAATTAATTAATTTTAAAAAAAGAAATTATGGATGTGTCTAATCTTTGAGAATCAGTGTAGAATCATGAATAGAGAACTGCTATTAAAGTTAGGAAGATATAGATTCAAGTCTTACCTTTGACACATCCTGATTGTGTGATATAGGCAAATCGCTTAACTTGTCAGTACCCCAGACAACTCTCTAAGATTATGAATTATAGAGAAGGTGTTGATTGGTAGAATTGGTGGAAAAAGTTATGCTTGAGTTCCTCACATTGATGAAAATTACAGGTCTGAAATGAAAAATGATAATATTTTAATTTGTACTCATAGGATTTAGAGCTGAAAGTGTTCTAATCCAAACCCCTCATATTATAGATGAGAAAACAGACCCAGAGGAAAAAAAGTGACTTGGCTGATGTCAAATTGCTTTAAATAAATTGTGTAAAGACATATCATCAATATAAGTAATTTGCATTCCATGATTTGGTTTTGTTGGGCTTTTAGATTTATAATCCTAAAAGTTTATATTATTACCCCAGTGTGTGGCCTGAGAGGATACGTGGTACTGTGTGTAGGGGTCGGGGTAGGATGAGGAGAAGAGTCTTCAGGATGTCCAGGTTCAGCCAGGTGTTGTGTGGAGTAAAAAGTCAGCAATGGGTGAGGCTGGACTGTGGTTGGGGTCAACCACATGACCCACTAGAGTCAGTAAGAAGGAAGATCAAAAAGCAAGTCCTTCTTGCCAAAGGAGGGAGCAGAAATGGGAGACTGAAGAAAGAGCAAGCCAGAATCAATCACTTGGGAAAGGGGGCTGAAATCCAAGCCAAAATCAAAGAGCTGACAGAATGAGCCATGGTGTAATAATGGCAGTCAAATATAAACCAAAATAGTGGGAAGTAAACTAATACCTGAGGCAGTTTTGACAGGTTCAAAGAATGCCCTGGTGGTATGGACTTTAAAATTGATCAGCCAAGCTTCAGCCACGCCCCTCATGACTATCCACCACTGGTACGCCTTTAGAGCTGATTGGCCAACAATGGGTCCCAGCTCAAGACTCACTTGGTCATTGTTTGGATTCTGATTGGTGCCAGAAACCCTGAGAGTCTTCTCCTCCTCATTTATCTTCTTTTCCTCCTCCTCCTCCTCCTCCTCCTCGTCCTCCTCCTCCTCCTCCTCCTCCTCCTTCTTCTTCTCCTCCTCCTCCTCCTCCTCCTCTTCCTTTTCTTCCTCTTCCTCCTCCTCCTTCTCCTCCTTGTCCTTCTTCTTCTTCTTCTTCCTAGGTAAAAAAAAAAGCCATTCTCTGCCTCACTTTTACTTAGCCTCAATCACTGAATGGATATTACCTCAGAAAAACTGAAACCTAGGAAAGACCTTAGCTTAAAAATGCCAAGGTCTCCCACTGCACATGGGGCCAACTCCAGTCATCCTGATCCAGGTCTGGCTGCTGGACCCAGATGGCTCAGGAGGAGAGAGTGAGGCTGGAGACTTTGCCTTCCTGTTGTCATGGTCCTCCTTTAGAGCAAAGTACACACAATGACAAGAGCAAGGAGAACCTGGGACCAATTTGGCAAGTAGGAAAATATGTGAGAAATATTGACTGATTGATGACTAAGACTGAATTTTTAAAAAAAGTTGAATGGGGGCGGGGCAGCTAGGTGGTACGGCGAATAGAGCACTGTTCCTGGAGGCAGGAGGACCTGAGCTCAAATCTGACCTCAGACATTTGGCACACTTACTAGCTGTGTGCCTTGGGTAAGTCACTTAACCCCAATTGCCTTGCCTTTCCCCCTCCAAAAAAAAAAAGGTGAATAAGGACATAATCAAAAAATGATCCTATGGAGGTTTCTTCTGTAGCATCTTGCTAGGTCCATTTTGCAAATGGATGGAGGTGCTGGGTTATTTTTGTGAAGTCACTGAAGGTTTTCATATTTTAAGTTTCTATGAGGATGACATTCCAGTTCCTTTCTCTTCTTAGATCTCCATGTAATAATAATAGCTAGCGTTTATCCTGCACTTTAAGATCTGCAAAGTGCTTTCTCAAGATTACTTAGTTTTCTTCTTACAACTACCTTGGGAGGTAGGTGCTATTAATATCACCTAATATAAAATAAGGAAACTGGCTGAGAAAGCGTTAAAGGATTTGCCTGTAATCACACAGCAATCAAGTGTCTGAGGCTGGATTTGAATTCAGGTCTTTCTGACTCTAACTGCAACACATTATTATTCACTATATCATCTAGTTGAAATCAAATTTTCTTCTTCACACTGAATGAAGGCAGTTCTTTAATTCATTAAATAAACATTTATAGTAAAAATAGCTAATATTGATGTAGTACACGCTTAACACATATGGTATCATTTGATATAGGTGTTTTTAACTGCCTTCAATTTTTAAAAACCAAGCTCCCAGCGTTTGCAGACTCCTCGACTGGATGCCAGGGAGAGTCCCAAATGTGTCAGAGTGGATCCTTGTCCTCAAGGAACTTATAATTCTGGTTAGGGAGACAACATATATACCCATATGATGATCCCACAGGATGGAGCACATATAGGGATCACAAGACAGGATCTGAGTCTGATGAGAGCTGGTGAGAGGAAGGAGAAATCATAGCAATTGTAGCAATTTCACTCTTCCATTGATATCTTAGCACTTCCTTGCTGTGGGGCAAGTCACTTTGCATCCCTGGTTTCCCTATGTCTCTGGTTTCTTCCATGAATGAGGAGGATATATAACCTCCAAGGTCCCTTCCAGTTCTAAATCCCATAAGACTAAGTTTACATATATTGGTATGTTTTTATATACATGTATATCTTGTTATTTCATATCATTGTATTAATCATATGTATTTTACACTGTTATATATCTATATTTTGTTGTCTGATTGTTTCAGTTGTGTCTGGCTCTTCATGATCCCATTTGGGATTTTCTTGGCAAAGATCCTGGAGTCATCTGCCATTTCATCTACCAGCTCACTTTTACAGATGAGAAAACTGAGGTAAACAGGGTTAGATGACTTGGCTAGGGTCACACAGCTAATAGCTGAGGCCAGATTTGAACTCACAAAGTCTTTCTGATTCTAGGCCTGAGACTTTATCCACTGCACCACATAGATGTCCACAAGTGTGTGTGTGTGTGTGTGTGTGTATAGATAAATAGATAGATAGATAGATAGATAGATAGATAGATAGATAGATAGATGGATTGATTGATAGACAGATGTATAAAGATGAATTTGGAGACTTCTTACTCTGAAACTTCATCTCATACCAACACACTGTGCCTGTTGCTACTATGCCCATTTGTAATAGTAATAATTGACATTTTTATAGTGCTTTACAATTTGTGAAGCAAATTATATATATATATATATATATATATATATATACACATACATGTATGTATATCTATATATGTTACCGCATTTGATCCATACATAGATCTTTGAGGTATCGAAATAAATATTACGGGCATTATGCCCTCTTTACAGATGGCATTATCAAGGCTCACAGACTTGAAGTCTTTGTTCACATGATGAGTTAACTGTCAAAGGCAAGATTCAGATTCAGATTTCCCCTGGTTTCAGTTGACAACTGCATTAGCTGGTAGCTTGTCATTCATTAGTGACAGGGGCAAACACCTGGGAAGCCCTACTAGACTTTGTTCAATAAATATGGAACCTTAAGGAGTTTAAATTCACTTCCAACTGTGTTGTAGTAGACAACAACATCAGGGTTGTTTTTCCCCCTAGAATGGACATCTCTGTCTTTAATAAAGGCTATCAGAATACACCTGGTGTCCTATTACAGAAGTTGCTTTTCCAGTATGTAAAAATCTTGTCCATGCAAGAAAGATTTCCCCCAGAGCAAACTTGAAGAGCCACCCTCTTCAGGTTTGCTCTGAAGAAAAGCTTTCTTTTTTTGATGGGGAGTGAGGAGTTGTGCTGAGAGGAGCATTCACATTTCACTTAAAATCCAGAGAGAAAGCAGAGCAGGGCATTTTTTCTCCTAAGTTCCTTGAACAATTTGCAATCGGCTTGAGAAAACTTGCTTAAAGGTTGTTTTTTTTTTTCATATTTAACCTTTTTTTGGTTGATTAAAATTGTTAGGAGTATCGGTATTTTTTTCAGAGCTTGCTTTGAGCCTGGAGGTATTCTGGATGTCAATAATAATGCTACAATATTGTGAATAACTGTTTGGTGCCATTCTAAATAAGTATAATCAGTAATTAATTGATTGATCAATAGACTATTTATTGATCTACTAGTATGTACAGGACACTGTGTGATGTGATGTAGGGACAAAAAGCAAAAAATTGTGTTTTGTTTTTAAGAGGTTTGCTATCTACTTGAGGAGATAAGGTGAGAGCCCAAACTATGGCATGGTAAATGGTGCTTTGTCCAACAGTGTCAATGTTGGAGGGGTGGTGTTGCACTAAGAGCACTAGCACAGAGCTTAGAAACTGGTTTGCAAGAAAAATTAGCTAAAATTGAAAGCTACTAAATGGCAATACTGGGTAAGCTCCTCCCTTCCCATTCCGGTGTCCTAAGATTGCTGTTTCCATCTTTATTCCTTTCTTTCATAATTCTTCCCCCATCTTCCACTTCAGTTGAGGGCACACTTCATGTTGCTTGTCCTGGGTACAGTTTGTGGTACCTCGGTGAGGTACAAAAATTCCTAGCTATAGCTCTGGTTAATTTAAGCTTGAAGGAAAAAGATAATATAAAATACTATATATGATGTGTGGTTCACAACAGAAAAGCTTGGTAGTTTGCAGAAGGATGAAATATTGTCCTGTGGAAGAGATGGGACCTAATTTGGGCCTTGAAGGATTCAGATGGGTGGTTATCTTTAATATATACATATGCATGGATGGTATTTGGTCCAATTTGGGAAATTTAGCATAACAAAAATAAAAAATGTTTAGAGTTTAAGGACACTGAAGTCATTGACATTTAAGGGAGAATAAAAGAAGGGAAAATTTAAATACTGTTATGTTTGTTGGAGGAGTGGGTGATAAGCCTAGAGTTAACGATTGGCTAGAAAATAATTTGCTAATATAATCCAGTAATTAGTGGTAAGAGCATGAGATGCTAGTTACTGACCCAGAAATGCCCTGTAAAAGGGCTTTCTCTGTCTTTTCAATTCCCATAAACAGATTGTGCTGATGTCAGAGGGACAATGTTTGCCTTTCCCCCATATCTGTTTAGGTCAGTATTTGCTAACACTTAGAGAGTCTGCATTATTTCCCAGTTGGGGAGAGTGTGGAGCTAATGAGGAGAAGGTCACAGATTTAATCCTCACATGGGCCAGTTAGAGCCCCTCTACTCCAGGGCCCCAGCTAGCAGCCTCACCAGTGTATGCTTGTTGGCAAAGAGGGCTTGGTGAGAAGCTAGGGATGGATGAGAGCAAACTGATCCCTGTTAATGGGAAAACAACTCAGACTGAATGCTCCGCTGTCAGCACATAATCAGCATAATCATAATTTTCTAAGAATGTTCCATGTTCAATATTACTTCATTAAATCTCCAATTTTCCTTAACTCTGACTGAAACACAATTAAGAGGCAGAAACCCCTGCTACTCATCATAATGCCCTCCCACCCTCTCCTGAGCAGCATCCAAAAGCATTTATTGAATCTCAGATTATGTCTTTATCTGTTCTAGAGACCTACTGCAAGACTCATACAAAGTATGTCTTTCACATTTAGCTTAGAAAGACATATGTTCACAGTGAGCAGTTTGGTTTTGCACAGAGGTGGGGAACCTGTGTAGCTCTTTGACTGGATCCAAATTTTACAGAACAAATCATTTTATTAAGCACATTTGTTCTGTGAAGTTTGGATTCAATCAAAGGGCTGCGCTTGAAGATCTAGAGGTCCACATGTCACCTCCAGGCCGCAGGTTCCCCATGCCTGGTTTTGCAGGAAGAGGGAGGGATTTCATGTCAGAATACCTAGGCCTGAATCTCAGCTTTGCTACCTACATGACATTGGGCAAGTAATTTCTCTATGGGCCTCAGCTGCCTCATCTATAAAATGGGTAGATTGGATTAGAAGCTCTCTAAAATTCTTTCTGATGTATTTCCCACATGACATATATAGAATAGAATAAAAAAATCTGCCATGCACAGGAATGGACAGAGGAGTTTAAGGCAGGATTATATAATAGAGAGAACACTAGACAGGGAGTCAAGAAATCTCAGTCTGAATCCCATCTCCTCTATTTACTATCTGAGTGTCTTCTGGCAAGTCCTGTTGCTTCTCAAGCGGTCTGAATAAATGACTTAAATGGTCTCTTCCATTTCTCTGTGTGTGACCCTATGATCTTTTATTCATCCAGAACTGGGATTAGGTCACACTTTAGGAATGTAGGGCAAGAATAAGCACCAAAGTACTTCTTTCTTAGACTTTGCTGTTATTCAGTCATTTTTTTGGTCACGCTCAACTCATCATAACTCTATTTGGGGTTTTCTTGACAAAGATACTAAAGTGGTTTGCTATTTCCTTCTCCAAATCATTTTACAGATGAGGAAACCGAGGCAAAGAGGGCTAAGTGACTTTCCCAAGATCACATAGTAAATGTCAAAGGCTGGATTTGAACTCAGGTCCTCCTGGCTCTAGACCTGATACTCTATCCACTGCACCATCTATCTTCCTCTTCTTAGAGTTTATTGATCCTTAATAGGTGATCTTCCCACATGAGAAAAAGCACTGAGCATTAGTCAGTATAAGTATTTATAAGCTTGTCCTCATTACCATGCTGAGTACAGTGTGGATGCTGAAGAATAAGACTTGGCTCTTGCCTTTAAGAAGCTTACAGTGGAGATATAAGATACATGAAATACTCAAAGGAATAATAAATTTTTGAAGACATGTATCAACAACATGAAGGCTGGGTATTCATGGAACAAGAATGGTTAGACCAAGACCCAAGTGGTTCATTGGAACCCCTCTTCCCTTCTCAAACCCACACAACTAAAAGAAAAGGCCTCTAGCATATTGAATCATGAAACACCTTCAAAGGCTACTAAGAAAAGGCCTTGCTGCCTCTACCTTGTTAGCACTGATGATATACTTTGTGAATAAATAACTGGTGAACAATGACTCTCAATGCAAGTTATATGGGAGAGAATATTAGTCAAACAAGTAGTCTAGAATTTCTCACACAAGGTCAAGGGGCCCCCTCTGCCCCTGCTGACATGTTCCTATAAAACAAATGCACATTTCAGAGAGGGTGGTGTGGGCATGGATGGTTGTCTCTTTAGGCACTACACACATGTGAAGTAGATCATAATGAGAACAGCACTAATTTGGGAGTTGGAATTTGCTACTTGGGATAGCCCTATGAGACCCTGGGCAGGGCAGCAAGGTGGTACTGTGGACAGAGCACTAAGTCTGGAATCAGAGGTATCTGAGTTCAAATACGACCTCAGACATTCACTAGCTGTGTGGCCCTGGGCAAGTCATTTAACCCTGTTTGCCTCAGTTTTCATATCTGTAAAATGAGGCAGAGAAGGAAATGGCCAATTTCTCTAGTACTTTGCCAAGAAAATCCCAAAGGGAGTCACAGAGAGTTGAACATGACTAATTGACTAAACAACAATAAAAATCCTCTGTAATTTGACAAATTAAGATCATGCATTAAGCAACTATAGCATTCAAGGCATTTTGTTGGTAATAGCTAAGAGAACAAAGACAAAAAGCATTAAACCACCTCCGCCTGCTTTCAAGGAGCATACATCCTATCGGGAAACTCCTCCTACCAGTGGGGACTGGTAGTTCATCAATGGCATAATCTGAGAGTTGTATGGGGTACAACTAGGTTACATGACTTGCCCATGATCCTACATTCTATGAAATACAGACTACACTTTGGTGGGTTATAATCTTCATGTCCCAGCTTTTCTGTTGCCCTGTTGATTTCACATCTCCGATTGCCTTTAAGAAATCTTAAATTGGATGTCCAGTAGGCATCTTAAACTAAACATGTCTAAAGAGGAATTCATCATCTTTCACATAAATGCACCCTTCCTCCTACCTTCCCTAGAAGTGTAGAGGGCAATATCATCCTGCCAGTCTCTCAGGCTCACAACCTAGGTCTCATTCTTGACTCCTCACTCTCTCACTCCCCATATCCAATCTGTTGCCAAAGCCTCTTGATTTCACCTCTGCAATATCTCTTGTTTATGCCCCCTTCTTTCCTCTGACATCGTCATCATTCTAGTGCAGGCCCCCATCAACTCATGCCTTGATTATTGCAACAGCCCACTGATGGGTCTGCCTGCTTCCAGCTGCTCCCTGCTCCACTCTATCCTCCATTCAGTCACCAAAGTTATTTTCTTAAACCACGAATCTGTTCACGTCACCCCCTGGCATTTTCTCTGGCTGTCCCCCAAGCCTAGAAAGCTCTCCCTCAGCTATGCCTACTAACTTTCCTGGCTTCCTTTTAAGTCCTAACTAAAATCTTATCTTTAGAGGAAAGCTTTCTCAGCCCTCTTAATTTTAATACCTTCCCTCTGTTAATTATTTCTTGTTTATCTTGTATATATTTGTTTGCATGTTGTCTCTCCCATTAGACTATGAGGTCCTTAAAGGCAAGGACTGTCTTTTGCCTCTTTTTGTATCCCTAACCGATAACATAATACCTAGCACATAGTAGGTGCTTAATAAATGTTTATTAATCAATTTACGGGCAGAGGCAGTACTTGTACTGACAAATGACATCATAGATCTTTTGATCTATATATATACACAGAGACACATATGTATTTCATTATGTCTTCCTTTTTCTCTTCAAGCTGTGTGGCCACAGTCATGGAATGCCACAGACTCTAAAGAATTAAAGCGGAGGGTCACTTAGAGGACAATGGAGAGGCGCATGATGGGGGCGAATAGGCTATGACAAAGAACCAGTGAAGAATTATACCAGAGAAAGACTGCACAAAGGATGTCACCCAGGATTAATGGCCAGAAAAGAAGGGAAGCTGCTCATGCAGACAAGAGCTGAGGTGAACCAACAGATAGCCTAAGCGCTCCATTGAAATCTGGGCAATGTCAAGAGATCCAGAAGAAAAACAGCTTTGTGTGCACTACCCATTAAATAAATAACATTGGCTCCTGTAGGTCCCTTGTAAATGGAAAATAGTATTGCACAAGTCTTTCCAGACTTCTAGGTTCATAGATAGCCCATAGGGAATGGATACACTCATTCTCTTCTTCCCCCAGGAAGAAGTACCTAGGGGAAGCAATAGCAGGGTGGTGAGAACACTGGAAGGTGGCATTCATCTCTACAGCTGTAAGATGAAGAATTCTCAGCTTTACTATACTTCTCCCCCACCTCAACCCTGCCTATTGCTATCCCCAGGTCGCCACTTTGTAGATCTGTATTTCAAGCCCTAGTCTATCTCTTAAGTTCTATTCCCCATCAACAACTAATTATTGGATATTTCCTTTCCCCTTCTTCTCCCACACTTAATAGTATTTTATTTTTTCCAATGACATGTAAAGATAGTTTTCAACATTCACTTTTATAAGATTTTTGAGTTTCAAGTTTTTTTTTTCTCCCTCCCTCCCCTTCCTCCCCCTCCAAGACAGCATGCAATCTGACATAGGCTATACATGACTAATGGGTATTTCCAACTGGATGTCCAATAGGTGTCTCAAATCCTGCATGGCCAAAACAGAACTTATAACCTTTCCTTCAAAACCATCTTTCTTTCCTAACTTCCTTATTTCTGTCAGTGGCTCCATTATCTTTCTGTTACCCAGGTTCACAATTTTAGTCATCTTTACCCTCCCTCAACTCTATCCCTAATATCCAATTTGCTGTCAAATCTTTGAAATATCATCTCCCTACATTTCTCACATCCAATCCCTTCTTTACATTCACATGACTTGGGGTGGCTAGGTGGCACACTGAATAGAACACTGGCCCTGGAGTCAGGAGGACCTGAGTTCAAATTTGGCCTCAGACACTTAACACTTACTAGCTGTGTGATCTTGGGCAAGTCACTTTACTCTGCCTTCCCCCCTCCAAAAAGAAAAAAATAAAAAAAATACATTCACATGGGTAATAGCCAGTTTAGGTCCTTACTACCTTGCCTAAACTATTGCAGCAATCTCTTAATTGATCTCCTTGCTGCCAATATCTTCCTTCTTGAATCATCCTCCACAGAGATGCCAAAGTAAATTCCTAAGGCACAGGTCTGACCATGTCATTCCCCTGATCGAAAAGTTCCCTTGACTCCCTATTGCCTCCAGGGTTGAATACCAACTCTTCAGTTACACATTTAAAACCCTTCACAATCTGGCTCTGGCCCACCTTTCTAGACACAGCACCAATCATTACTCTTCATGTTGTCAAGCTGGTTGACCTCCTGTCCCCCATACATAATATCCTACCTCTTGTCTCTATGTCTCTGCACAGTCTGTTCCCCATATCTGGAATGTATTTCTCCCATACCTCTCCCTCGTTAAATCCGTAACTTTCTTCAGATTTCAGCTCAGGTACCATCTCTTCTATGAGACCTTCCATCCCCTCCCCCCCAGCTAGTGCCTCTCTTGCCAAAATTTCCTAGTATTTACTTCATCTACGTTTTTTATTTACTTACGTACATATCCATGTCGTATTTCCTTGAATATAAACTCAAGGGCAGACTGGTTCATTTTTGTTTTTGTATTCTCACTTACTAGATCCATGGGGTCCATGGGTTCATAAATAGATTTCAGGGGGTCCATGAACTTCGATGGGAAAAATTATATGTATACACAAATAAATATTCATATAATCAAATACCTGCTCACAAATATGTATATATCCTTATTTCAGCATAATTGGTTTTCTATATGTTTTAAAATTTTATACTTTTAAAAATATTATTTTGAAAAGGGGTCCATAGGTGTTATTAGACTGCCACCATGACACAAAAGATGTGAAGAATGTCTCTCCCCCAAGCCTTGTTGATGGATTGATTGATGGGTAGTAGACATGCTCTAGTCATCACAGACTCTGTGTAGGTGAGGCCTTCGTCTAGTCAGTTCTGTCCAAACAAACATCTTATTAAGAGTGAACAGATAGATGGTGGCCAAGTCTGAGCTCAGAGAGCTATAGCAATGCCAAACTCAATGACCGTGACACGCATTTTGTAAAACAGCTCAATCCAGCAACGGCACAAAGGAAGGGCCTACCAAACAGAGCATATGCCTTTTGCAGAGGCCTATGAGTGACCTTCCTTCTCATTTCTATTCCTTTCCTTTGAGGATGAAGGAAAGGAGAGAAGAGGGAAGGAAGAAGCAGTTATCAATCAACGGTCCCCAGAACCTTGACCCCATAGTCTATTCTAAAAATTTGTGAGGTCATATGACTAAAAAGATGGCCTAGACCTTTTCTCCAATCCCCACTAACCCTGAAAAAACACCGCCACAGAAGAGAACAATCACAGCTGTCTTCACAGGATATGAAAGCAAGAAGCCCAACAAAGGTAGGTAGATGGAGCAATGGATAGATTGCCAGGCCTGGTGTCAGGAAGATCTGAGTTCAAATCTCCCCCTCAAGACTGTATGACCCTGGGCAAGTCACGTAACCTCTGCCTGCCTCAGTTTCCTCATCTATAAGATGGGGCTTATGATAGAACCTACCTTCCAGGATTGTTGTGAGGATCAAATAAGGTTACACTTGTAAAGTGCTTAGCACGGTGCCTGACACATAGTAGGTGTTATTAGTTATTATTATTAACATGGTAACCATATTATGCATTAACAGTGGAGAATACAAATCACTAGTACTCACTTAGTACCTCTCCCCTACCAGCCTTGATGCTCCAATATAGCTCATGCCCTTTGTAGTTCCTATTTTTCCTCCTTTGGACTGTTCCTTGCATTTTTCTTCTTTTTTTTTTTGAGGGGGAAAGGCAAGGCAATTGGGGTTAAGTGACTTGCCCAAGATCACACAGCTAGTAACTGTGTCAAGTGTCTGGGGTCACATTTGAACTCAGATCCTCCTGACTTCAGGGCTGGTGCTCTATTCACTGCACCACCTAGCTGTCCATCCTTGTGCTTTTCTTATCCAGACAAAAGAGCTAAGTATCCCTTGTCCCTCAGTTCCCTGAAGCCTGGGGCCTTTCAGACGATAACCATGTCCTAACTTTATCACTTTCCTCATCGAGTTTTTACTGGAGTTCTTTGCTAGTAGCTTTTTCCTAACCAAGATTTCAAAATAACCCAAGGACAGAATGCAGCTGTTCAGGAACTCTTCCAGACCGTGGAGTTGGTGGGTTTTTTCTTCTTCTTTTTTTTTTTTTTTTTTAGGTGAGAGCCAATGACTGCTAGAATTAGAAACTCTCTGAATGGGGGAGTGAGGCTATAGAAATCATCATGGATGAATACGATAAAGTTCCCTAGTTCTTTAATAAATTTTTTCATTTATATGTTGCAGTTGGTAAAGGGACAGAAATGTGAGAAGTATTAAAAAGAACTGACATTTATACAGGGTTTTAAATTTTTCAAAGTGTTTTGTATTTTCTCATTTATCCTCAACAACCCTGTGAGGTGGATCATATAACTGTTATTAGCCCAATTTTACAGCTAAACAAACAGACTGAGAGAGGCACACTGTTGGTGTTTAATAAATGCTTGTTGATGACTTAAGTGACTTGCCCAGGGTCACATAGCTATTACGTATCAGAGGTGGAGTTTGAATGCAGCTCTTTAGATTTCCCAGTCCAACCCTCTATCCATTATACTACACTGCCTCAGAAAGGCTAGCTGTCTCACAGGTTTGTTATGAGGAAAGCTCTTTATAAATCTTAATGTGATACATCTTAGTTTTATTGTCATTATTCTGATTAGCACCATACTTTGTACCACTAAGTTGTTTTGGATGAATAAATGAATGACTTCCTTTTTGAAGTAGAAATCATAAATCATAATATTTTGGAATTGGAAAGGATCTTAGCTATCTTCTGGGTCAATAACTTCCTTTTATAGATAAAAGAACTAGAATCCAGAGAAGTTAGACAACCTGTCCAAGGTCACACATCAAGACAGATACAAAGCAGGGACTGAAACCCTGGGCTTCTGATGCCCACTTCAGGCCTCTTTTCATCAAATCAAGCTGAACTTATTCCTATGCTAGGTAGAAATGATGGGCTTATGCTCCATAATCTGTCACCACACATGGGCTACAGACTGAAAAATCTCTTTTATATACTCCTTTTTTTTCTCCTCTGAAACTGCCACCAAACTGGTGCAGACCCCAATCATCTCATGGCTGAACTATTGAAATAGCCTGCTTCTTGCTGTTCAGTCTCTCCCTCATCCAGTCCATCCTCCACTCATCTATCAAACTGGACTGGGTCACAACTCCACCAACAGTGTATTAGTGTACCTATTTTCCCACATCTCTACTAACATTTTTTGTTTTCTTTTTCAGTCATCTTAGCCAATATGATATGTATGAGGTGTTACCTTGGAGTTGTTTTAATTCTAATTTCTCTGACATTATTCATTTACAAAATTTTTTATATGACGATTGATAGCTTTTATTTCTTCTTCTGAAAACTGACTTTTCATATTCTTTAATCATTTAGCAAGTGGGGATTGGCTTTTTATAAATTTATATTTATATTTATTTATAAAATTTATAAATTTGGCTCAGTTCCCTATATATTAAAAAAGGAAACTTTTAACAGAGAAACATGTTGTAAATGTTTACCCCCAGTTTCCTGTCTTTCTAATTTTGGCTGCATTGGTTTTGTTTGTATTAATTTTTTAAATTTTATGTAATCAGTATTATGGTTTCACTTCTTGTGGTCCTCTCTGTCTCTTGTTTGGTCATGAATTCTTCCCCTATCCATAGACCTGATAGGTAATTTTTTTCTGTGCTTCCTTAATTTGTTTATGATATCACCCTTTATATCTAAATCATGTATCCATTTTGAGCTTATCTTGGTTCATGGGGCAAGATATTAGCCTATAAACAGTTCCTATCAGATTACTTTTTAGTTTCCTTGGCAATTTTTGTCAAATAGTGAGTCCTCTTCCCAAAGACTGGGATGAGTGCCATTCCTTCTGAGATTATTTGTAATTTTCGTTGTATGTCTCTTGTTTGTTCATAGTTGCTTACATGTTGTCTCTCCCATTAGACTCTGAGCTCCATGAGAGTGGGGACTTGCTGGTTTGTATGTTTGTTTGTCTTTCTATGTATCTCCAGTGCTTAGCATGGTGCTTCGAACATAGTAGGTGCCTAATAAATGCTTCTTGACTTGACTTGACTTAACCATGACCTATTATAGTTCCTAGAAGGCACAACTTTGGGGAGCTGTGCTACAGGGATAACCTTTCTAGATTTTCTCTATTTCCACATTAGAAGGAAAAAAAAAAACATAAGAGACAAAGGAGAACCTGAGGAATACCCAAAGAGAAGGGAAATGACCACAAGTGTCCCAATGAGGATGTTCCTTGGAATTTAATTATTTTAAGCCTCTTTGGCTCATATCTAATTCCCCAGTTATCTACCAACCTGCCTCAGAAAGCTAAACATGTTTACAAGCTCTTTAGAAAAATCAGAGCTGTCTGATAGCAAAATGAGCTGCTCCTGGAGTGGTGATTTTCCTGCCACCAAAGTTCTTTGAAGAGAGTTTGATGACCCTCTGTCGGAGATATTGTAGAGGGAGCTTATTTTTAGGTAAGGGCTTGGATGAGGTGACCTCTGAAGCAGCTAGGTGGCATAGTGGGTAGAGTCAGAAAGACCCAAGTTCAAATCCAGCCTTAGACACTTGCTGGCTATGTAACACTGGGTAACTGAACCTCCGTCTGCCTCAGTCCCTTCAAGTATAAAATGGGGATGATAATAACACCTGACTTCCAGGGTTATTGTGAGACTCAAATGATATCATTATATTTGTAAATCTCTTTGTAAAAATCAGTGCCTGGCTTAATTTAATAAATTAATTAATTAATTTAATTAATTAATAAGTTATTAATTAATAATTATTAATGATATATAATATAAATAATAATATAATTTCCACAGTCACCCCACTGCTCCTTCTGGCTTCTGGAGCCAGGAATAACAACAGCAACATCAACAGCAACAATAACAGTAATAACAACTAACATTTATAAAGCACCTAATATATGCCAGATACTGTGGTGCTGAGCACTTTACAATTATTTTCTTATTTGATTCTCATGTCAACCCTGGGAGGTAGGTGCTATTTTGTTCTCCATTTTACAGATGAGGAAACTGAGGCAGGCAGTGGTTAGTGACTTGACCAAGGTCATATAGTCAGCATCTGAGATGGAGATTTGAACTCAAGTCTTCCTGATTCCAAGATTGGCATTCTATCTGCTGTGCCATTTAACATGAAAAAGCCTAATTTCTCTTCCACATGACAGATCTTCAATGACTTGAAAATAGCCATCATAGAAGAGCAGTTATTATTTAATAACTTATATAATTATATTTATATAATATTATATTATTAATTAATAATTAATTAATTTAAATTAATAAATGGCTAGATCCTTTCTCTCCTTCCCCTTACCAAAAGTAGTATTTTCTGCTTCTATCACTCTTACATTTCCTTAATAACTCATAGATTGACCATCCATCAGTTTCTGTCACCTCTTAGACCCCTCTATACTCTCACAGTAATAAATTCTGTATCCAAGGAACTACCACGTTGAAATTCCCAGAAAAGCACTCTTCTTTTTAATTTTATTGATTTGTTTGTTTGTTATCACTTTTATTTTTTGAATAAATCCTTTCCCTCTCTCCTATTCAAAGATCCTTCCTTTGTAACAAAACAAAAAAGCAATAAAAGGTAAAAGAGAAAATAGTTCAGAAAACCCATTAACTCATCAATTGAATGTGACAAGTACAAAAACATGGTAAAGAAAAGCAACTTTGAAAGGCTAACCAAGTTTCTAAAGGATCTGTGAGGAGGCGAGTTACTCCCTCCTGACAGACAGGTGATGGACACAAAATGCAGAGACATATTTTGGACATGACCATTCTGTGTATTTTGTTTTGATTGACTGTCCTTATTTCTTACAATGCATTTTTTTCTCCTTTTTTTCCTTCTTTGTTAATTGTAGATTGAAGGGTAGGAGGGAATTAGAAACAATGATGTTCCCAAAAGAGATCCATTATAATATTTTAAAAAATAATTAATTTATTTTTAGTTTTCAACATTCACTTTTATAAGACTTTGAGTTCTAAATTTCTCCCCCTCTCTCCACTACCCCTCTCCAAGAGGGCATGCAATCTGTTAAAGGATATACATGTATTATCATATTAAACATATTTCCACATTAGTCATGTTGTGAAAGAAGAATCAGAACAAAAGGGAAAAACCATGAGAAGGAAAAAACAACAACAACAACAAAAAGAAGATAGTAGACTTCTATCTGAACTCAGACTCCAGAGTTCTTTCTCTGCATGTGGATGGCATTTTCTATCATGAGTCTTTTGGAATTGTCTTAGATCACTGCATTGCTCAGGAAAGCTAAATCTAACAAAGTCAATCATTGCACAATGTTATAACATTTAAAAAAAATTATGGAAAAGAACAGAAGGATGGTTAGAAGGAAGCACAGACAAGCGCAACAGTTTTGAAAGTAATGCATAGAATTGATTATATACCTTTAAAAAAGAGCAAGTGGTGTGAAATGGAGATACATGTTTTTTGTATTTTGTTGTGTGTATGTAAAAGCTCTTTTTGGGTGTCGAAATTCACACACACAAATTTAAAGTAAAGAAAAAAAGATACTGAAGAGTCCTCTTAAAAAGTGGCTTGCTTTAGTCTCCCACGTGCTTGACCTCTTTAAATCTCTAAAGAGTTCAGACACACTGAGGTATGTCAGTTATTGAGAAGAATATGATTAACTTGGTAGGGTTGATTATGAATCCAAGAAAGCAGCTGATGGCATAGCTGGTAGAGCACCCAGACTCGGGAAGCTCTTAATTTGAATCTAGCTTCAGACACTTACAAACTGTGCAATCCTGAAGAAATGCCTTAATCTCCACCTCAGCCCTTGCAATCAGAAAATGGAGATAATAATAGTCCCTACCTCTTGTAGGGATCAAATGAGATAGCAATTGATCAAAAAGAACTCAGCACAGTGCCAGGCACATAATAGGCACCATATAAATGCTTACTCGCTTCCCTCGCATGAAGCCACCAGGGAGAAGAAAGGCTGGGAAAGGCTGTATCTTTAAATTTTTTCATGTTCCTCAAGGTATTTGGGTCACCTCAAGGCCATAGAGGAATTACTGACTATTATGTGAAGGTAAAGTTGCCTTACTCTGCTGTGTCCCCCAAAACCCATGTGGATCTGATCTTCTAAAGAAGATCCTTTTCCTATGTTATTAGTCGGTTCATTTTATTAGGACTGATTATGAGGTTGGGTGAAGGAGGCAAAGAAATCACCCTGACAAAAGGAGTCAAGACCCCCAAAGTTCACATAGTACATTTAGGTAAATGAGTTGGACTGCCTTTTGCTTTTCATTCCCCTTTTGTGTTGGGAAAGTAATTACTGTATTAGCTCACCCTTGACCCCCAGCCCTGGGTTATCATGCTGAGCAAATCTTTGGCAGCTTCATCAGTGGATCAGATGTCTACAGTTTTATTCTAGTCACTAAATGAAGTGGGCTCTGAAAATTTGTTTTTGACATTAAATAAATTTTTAAAAAGTAAAGCTTTCAAGACTCTGGGCCTTCCCATGAGACATTTTCCTTGTCCAGTATTTGTGTCTGGGGATAGGGATAGGAGGCAAAGAGGGAAAGAAGCGGGGATTGAGGGAGGGAGAGAAAACCAAAATGTAAAATGGCTTTAAAATAAAAGACCTAGGCGGAAATTGATTTTTCACGTGGGCCCTGGTTCGAGCTTGGCATGTAGGATCAGGAGACAGCATGCATTGTAAAATGATGAGAGGCATTGTGTGAGCATGCTGGAAACCTTGCTAAATATGGTTTTTGTTATGGCCATACATTTGGAAACACACTGCAGAGCCGAGCACTGCTCTGCTGGCCTGTTGTTTCATGTTCTTAACTCTCATGGTTTTCTCCTACAAAACAATTCCACAGCCTACCACCTTGTTCTGGGTCAAGAAATGGTGCCAAACAGTGTGTTTGTTTTGCCTGATGCTGCCCCCGGAGGCTGCAATTCCAGTTTTCTGTTCAACGTAAACATTTTAAAAATGAAACTTGAGTATTCGCTGGGGTCTGACTAAGGTCCAGAAGTGGCATCTGTACTGGGACCAAACCTTTGCCATTAGATACTCTAGCGCACCCTGAATACTAAACCACTAAAGACAGAAGTGGCTTTAGAAAGACCCCTCCCTCCTCCACTTCCCCCAACAATCACAGATAACTCTTTATGTGCAGTCCTATCCTGGGAACACAGTAATGCAGAAACTCAGAATTAAAAGAGAGCTTGCTCCCAGGAATAAGGAGGTATAAGCCCACTGTAATCTCCCTTCATCAAATCTCATTTTGAATATTACATATAATTCTGGGGATTGTGGCCTAAGCTAGGTATTGATAAGATGGAGAGCATTCAAAGGAAGGTGAACAAAAAGTGATGACAACCATGACCACCAAGATGGTGATGTGCCTAGAGTCCAGGTTATATTGGGATTGGTGGAAGGAACTGTGGATGTTGAGTTTGAGGAAGGGATAAGCTGTCTTCAGTTTTAGATCTGGTGTAACAGCTATCCCATGGAAGTCTTCCAACAGAGTCTGGATAACCATTTGTCAGGTAGATCATTTTCCAGGTGTGTTATAATAGAAATTCTTTCCATTTATGGGTTGGACCAAAGAGTTGCTTCTAACTCTCAAATTCTATGATTCTGTGATTCTAGAAGGGACCTCTGAGGCCATGAGGTCTAATCCCTACCTGAACAAGAACCCTCCCATAATAGGCTTCACCTTGATGATTCCATCCCCTGTCCCTTGAGGAGGGGCAGCTCACTGTGTCACACAGTAGTATACCCCAACAGTTGCTCTAGTCATTAGAACTTTCCTTTACCTTGAGCCAAAGGCTACTGCTCTGAATTTCCACAGTCACCCCACTGCTCCTTCTGGCTTCTGGAGCCAGGAATAACAACAGCAACATCAACAGCAACAATAACAGTAATAACAACTAACATTTATAAAGCACCTAATATATGCCAGATACTGTGGTGCTGAGCACTTTACAATTATTTTCTTATTTGATTCTCATGTCAACCCTGGGAGGTAGGTGCTATTTTGTTCTCCATTTTACAGATGAGGAAACTGAGGCAGGCAGTGGTTAGTGACTTGACCAAGGTCATATAGTCAGCGTCTGAGATGGAGATTTGAACTCAAGTCTTCCTGATTCCAAGATTGGCATTCTATCTGCTGTGCCATTTAACATGAAAAGCCTAATTTCTCTCCATATGACAGATCTTCAATGACTTGAAAATAGCCATCATAGAAGAGGCTTGCTGGATCTCATGCCACCTCTCCTGAGGGAAACAGTTGGCATTTGAAGTATCTGTCTGGTTAACAGAGGGGACGTTGTAAACTCCACTTTAAGCCCAGTTACTCATTCAGTCTAATAGCACAATAGATCTAATTTCCACAGTGGGGTCTCACAGGAGCCTGAATTTCAAGAGAAGCAGAGGAGGAGGAAGGATAAGTCACTTCAGCTCAAAACGTACTTAATTGGGCACCTGTTTTTTGTCTAGCATGATGAGACATAAAGAAATAATGTGGGTACAGTTGGTAGAGAGCCTTAGAGGTAGGAAAACCCAAGTACAAGGCCTGCCTGTGGTACATTCCAGCTGTGGGATGGATGGCAAGTCATCCAACATCTTAGTGTCCCAGGCAACCCTATAACATAATAAGATACAAAAGAGATCCTGGTATACAATGGTGGAGGAATTTCCATACCAAGAGTTCCTGCTGGGGTTAAGTTATAGGCCTTTAATTTAGTAGAAGACTCAGTGAGGGACTTAAGTAGAGCTTAAGATTTAATTCTTTTTCTCAGGTATCTCTACAGACTTTCCTTCCTTCCTTCCTTCCTTCCTTCCTTCCTTCCTTCCTTCCTTTCCTTTTTGGAGGGGGGAAGGCAGGGCAATTGGGGTTAAGCGACTTGTCCAAGGTCACATGGCTAGTAAGTGTTAAGTGATGAGTTTGGATTTGAACTCAGGTCCTCCTTACTCCAGGGCCTGTGCTCTATTCACTGCACCACCTAGCTGCCCCTCTACAGACTTTCTGAGGAGATAAGACTTGCATTCATGAAAGACTATAATCTAAGAGAGAATGCGTAGTTAAGGACTAGTGGTAAGTTAGAGACAATAAATGCTTACATTGTTGTTGGTGCTAGTGGTCCTTTATCCTGGAAGAGCACCAATGACATCACAGGGTGATGTCTTAATTTGAGCATGAATTGGATTTAAGTGAGGCATAGCTGCACAAAGTCCTCAGCCTCACTCTCTTCTCCAGAGTCATTGAAGTCCAGTGGCAAGACAAAAGTCAAGATGCCTGGTGATGTCTGGGGGCTTAGAAGGTAGTCAAGAAACAGAAACATTATTTTGGGCTAGAAAGGTCTGGAAAGGTTTCAAAGAGATGGATTCCAGTGAGGCAGCTCCTTTTACTTTGGGATAGCTCTGACATCAAGTATAAGGCTGTTATTTAGGCATTGTTCTTTATTCTGCTCTCTGGAGTCAAACATGAGATGAGGTCAAGGTCTACAAGGAGATGGGTATGACAGAAACTAAAGGTACCAATTGGAGGAATGGAGATAAAGATGAAGGAAGATGGGGAGCTTCCATTCCTGCAGGTTGTGCTGCTGATGTCAGTCTTGGGCACCCATATATTCAGTACACCCTTTCACAGACTGGGTCAGCCTTGCAAATAAATATTTGTCTACTTGTGGAAGATGAGTAATTAATTCCAGATGAGAAGGAAAGTCTAAACACTAAATTTATATGAGCTAGTGTAAACGGGAAGGGAAGGCTTGTGAATTTTGAGAGTGACCTTTGTTTTGCATTAAATTACTCTCATTTCAAGGTAATGGGAACTTCTTGACTTGCTGATGGTATTCTCTTGGTGGGAAGGAGTGAAGTTAGAAATCTCATTAGCTAAGAATTTTCATAGTACCATAGATTGAACACAATGAATTTCCCATGGGCTTCCTATGAGGGCTTCCTGATTGGCTGAAAATCAGTTAGGGATCGGTAGAAAGATCTGGTTCCCAAAAGGCCAGATGCATAGATCCAAAAATTCAATTTAAGTGTCTTCTGAAGACCATCATTTGGGATGTAGTGAGAAAAGCATTTTATAAATATTAAAGTTATATAAATTTGAGTCATTACTATAATTATCTAGGAAGGAGAGAAAGGCAGATGCACTAATGTGCACTCTAGGCCCAGGGTAAATCTAGATGCCCAAGTAAAGCCAGGAGGAACTTTAGAAGAAAAAAACTTCGTATCAATAGTGTGAACCTAGCTAGATTTCCTCTAGAAGCATATCTAATTACTTTATCCCAGTGTACACTTTCTGATTTTGCAGAAGTACTTTTCTTATGTTCATAAAACATAGAAAATAGCCTAAGAATCTGGTATGTGATCGGAGGTAGAAGGGGAATGAAAGTCTTAGGAGAGGATACCTGGAACTGGTAGGAGGAGCAGAGGAAAGCAGAGACAGGTAATCGGGAATCAAGTGCAGTGGGTAAAATCTCAATTTGGGATTATGAAGATCTGGGTTTGAATCCTGCCTTTAGATATCATCATTTCCATTTTACTGATGAGGAAATCGACACTCAGGAAGTTTAGGTGGCTTAACTGTATTCTCATCACTGGTCAGCAATGGGATAATTTTCTTGACTCCAAATATTTAGAAAGAATGCTACACTTGGAATGAGGAACTGGGTTCAAATCCTACCTCAGACTTTTTTGGTGATATGATTGGGCAAGTTTCTTAACCTTTCCACGTCTCTGTTCCATCATCTGTAAAATAAGGGTGATAATACCGTTCATACATACATCACATGGACTGCTGGGAGGATCATACAAAATCATTTCTATAAAGTTCTTTACAGACCTTTACAATGCTTTACAGATATCAGGGATTGGCTTGTTTGTCTGTGGACATTTCGAAATCTGAAAGCAAATACAAGTTTAGGATCAAGAAGGACCAGAATGCTCAGTATTTTGAATTGGGATTCAGGAATTAGGAAAATTTTAGTAAAGAGTGAAAGTTGAAAAATCTTTTTTGAGTCCAAAGGCATGTGCCCAGGAACGGCTCATATACCAGAAGCTGAAGCCCCCTGGAACTGACAGTGGATCCTTGATAAACGTTTTTAAAAGGCTGAGGAGTGGATACAGTTATCTTTTACACCTGGTAACTTTCTGTACTGATTTATAAGCTGGGATTCAACTCCAACATATTATGGGTTCAGTTTGGACAACACTAAAATGTCCTTGTTGTTTACTAGCTTTGGAAAATGCATGCATGTGGTAGTATGGTGTGTTTCATTTTGTAATGGTGTGTTTCATTTTGTAAAGAAGATAAACAAAAAACCTTTCAGTCAGTTATTATTTTTTCTTTATGGAACCCATATTTGGGCTTCAGTTTGGGTTCGGCCCCTTTTTTTCTTGGATTTGGGGTCATAGGTCTGGGTTCAAGTCCCTGATTAGAAAGGCTGTCACGCACTGTTTGCCTTGTGGAAGGCAATTTGGCCCTGGTGAGGAGACTTTAGGAGAGCTTGGAGAAAAGACTTAAAAAAAAAAAAAAGCTTTGGCCGCACCAAGATTGTAAATGCTTATGAAGTGATTCTGAGAAGGAGCAAACACAGACTTAAAAATGTTCCTCCCAGACTGATACACACGAACCTCAAGAATCAGTGTTCATTTGCCATGTGATAGATGCATAGATCCATAGTAGTGGCTCCTTTTTGGTATGATTCCTTTTTCTCTTTCTTATGAGGTCAGCTCCAGATTTGGAGCCAGGAGACTTGAACTTGAACTTGGCTATTACTGGCTGGAAAAAATTAGGTGAATTGGGTGACCTTTCTAGTCTCAGTCTCTTCATCTGTCACATGGAAATAATAGCTAGAACTGACATTGAAATAGAACTTTGTTTTTCAAATATATCCATAATTTCATTTGGAAATAAGATTACATATACCACATGTCTAACTGGATCATTGTAAGAAAAATGCTTTCCAAGTTTTAAGGTGTTATATAAATGTGAACTAATATTAGGTGTCTTGATATCTGAGCCCTGGTCCCTGGTTCTACTATTAACCTGTTATGTGACCTTAACCAAGTCTTTTAGCCTTATTTGGGTCTCACTTCTTTCAGATGCAAAATGAGAGGGTTAGACCAGCTGATTTTTCTTGAATATATACTAGGTAGAAGTCAGACTAAAACCATGACAACAAAAATAAAAGAACAAGTACAGGAATATATTTATAGATTTTTCTTGGCTGAACTTTAGGTTTCAGAAGAAATTTCTGTGTATGCTTTATAACAGTCCTTTTAACAATCATTTGAGCCCATCAAATTGTTAAAAAAAAATCAAACCATTCACATGCTTGCAAACAAAGTTGTTGAAAAACAGGCAGTACAGTCGTTCATTGTTGAGGAATTACAAATTTGTAAAAGTCTTTCTTGGAGAAGAATCTATTGTACACAATGAGAGTTATAGAAATAATCATTCCTTTTGACTCAATAATTTTACTGTTCGGAATATACTACAAAAGTGTTATCAAAAAACACCCAACAACAACCAAAAAAGAGCCATCTGTTCATAGATTTTCATGACAATATTGCAATTGGGAAAAAAAAACACTTTAAAACCAAAAAGTCCCCCCAGCCCCCCAATAATCTAGAAGCATTTTAAATGTCCCACAAAGGGAAATGATTGAAAACATTTTGGTCCACTAATATAAGGGGATAATATAACACAATTAAAGTAGACAATACAAAAAAATATAAAAATATGGAAAGATATAAAATAATGCAAAACACAAAAGACAGAACCTAAACTAAAGAATGTATACTAGGACCATTTGAGAGGAAAAGTGAAAGCAAGTGAATGGTCTAACAAAGATGTTAATGATGATTTAGAGAAAGTGACAAGACTATGGTGGCATTTTACAAGTTAAAATTTATTTATTTAAATATAACTAGTTGAAAGCAAACTTAATTGGTTGTATTGGTGATTATTATCAAGTGAAAAAAATGTTTTAAGAAAAAAAAGTCAAAACCTCATTACGTTTTCTGCCTATCCTCATCAACACTTTTTTCTCCCCTTCCTCCCTCTCTTTTCATCCATCTCTGCATCTGTGTTTTCCATTTTCATTGTTATTGTATGGGGCCTGAAGTCAAGGTATTTCATTGAAAAGGGGCCTAGCGTTAAAATGTTCACTAGAACTTTGGAAGGTTATTTTTTTGCTTGTTCATTTGTTTTACCAAGTTCCACAATGTTAACAAAAGTCACATCAA
Source organism: Pseudochirops corinnae (assembly GCA_028646515.1). NCBI lineage: Eukaryota > Metazoa > Chordata > Mammalia > Diprotodontia > Pseudocheiridae > Pseudochirops > Pseudochirops corinnae. The sequence goes on from JAQQSV010000026.1 coordinate 68,350, forward strand.
GCAGGCCAGATTAGGGAGCCCAGAGATGTCCCTGCTGATTGTTTTCCAGAAATATTCCACAAGTAAAACCTGGTACCTTACACAGAGTAGACGTTAAGTAATCTTTCTTAATGGTGAGCCTAGTGGATAAAGGAGCAGAAACCTTCGTGAAATCCGACCACTACGATTTAAGTTAATCTATGAGCCAAGGGCATATATTGGCCTGGGGATTAAAGGAGCATAAAGAGTAGATTTTATTTGGGGATATTTCTTGGATGGTTTTATTCTCTTTGCTACTAAACTTAGCTGTGGTTGAATCCCAGAATTTTAGAGCTGGAAGGAGATCATCCTGTATGGCTCTCTCATTTTTATAGAGGAAAAGCTGAGGCCAAAGGAGTGAAGTGATTTGCCAGAGATCACACAGCTAATAAAGGGAAGAGCCAGGAGAAGAATTCACCTCTCTTTTTACCATGCAGATTATTCTTTTTCAGCAACAAATATTAAGAGATTTAACTCTTCCCTCTACATCCTGTCCCCCTTCATCTAATCAGTTTCCAATTCATTGATTTCATCTCTGCAAAATTTCTCCCACCTGTCCCCTTTCTATTCCCACTGCCACTACCGCATTAGATTATTACCGTTTACTTCTCTATTATAATAGCTTCTTAACCAGTCCCTCTATTTTTCACTTCCCCTCCACAATTACACACAATGAACATTAATTTTCCTAATGCACGTCACTCCTCTGCTTATAAGCCTTTGGTGGCTCTTGATTGCCTACAAAAATAAAACTAAAATTAAAAAAAAAACAAGGTATAGAATCCTTACTCTGATATGCAGGTAGGCCCTCCACAATCTGATTTCACATGCCTTTCCCCTTTAATATAATGTCATCTCCCATCCAACCAAACTGAGTCACTCACTAAACATGCCTCATGTATTTTGACTCTGAACCTTTTCTCAGCTGGAATGTCATTCTGCAACATCCACTTGTTGAAATCCTGTCTATCCTGGAAGGCCCAGCTCAAAGGCCATGCCTTTCAGGAAGCCTTTCCTGATCTTCCTGAACAGAATTGCCCTTTCTCCCATCTGATCATTCACAATAATAATAGCTCACATTTACATAGCCCATCAAAGTTTACAAGGATCCTTCTTCACAAAAACTTGACATAGTGGATAGATTTGGAGTCAAGAAACCTGTATTCATATCCCACCTCAGACAAGTTCCACAGTGTACAGAGCACCAGGCCTGGAGTCAGGAATTCCCAAGTTCAAGTCTATCCCTAGACATTTTACAAGCTGTGTGACCCTGGGCAAGTCACTTATTAAGCTGGTTTGCCTCAGTTTCCTCATCTGTAAGATGAGGATGAAAATAACAGCACCTGACTCCCAGGGTTGTTGTGAGGATCAAAGGAGAGAGTAATTGTAAAGTGCTTAGCACAGTACCTGGTACAGAATAGATGCTAATTATATATGCAATATATTAATGGGTTATAATATACAATAAATATATGTGCTATATTATTATATACAAATAAATTAGCTATTATTATTACTAGATAGTTACTAGCTGTGTGATCATGTATAAGTCGTTTAATCTCTTGGTGCTTTAGTTTCTTCATCAGTAAAATGGGGCTAAAAATGTGTGATGTCTATTTCCACTCAAAAAGCTGAGCATATATTATATGTACACTACCTATTTCAGAGCTTTGTTGCGAGGAAAATTCTTTGCAAACCTCACAATACTAAATCAATATATGAGATATTAATATTGTAATAGGTATGTGTCATTATCCACATGCAATAGATAGAAAATCTCAGACTAGAGAGATTTGATTTGTCTAAGGTCCTGCAGTCAGTTAGTGCTGGAGCCTGGACATGAACCCAAGGCTTCTGATTCTCATGGAAGAGGTTTTTCCTTTTGCCATTTTGTTTTTTGTCATCCTTTCTACTGTTCTTATTTTTAGCAGACTTATTTGTGTATGTACCATATCTACCCCACTAAGCTGTGAACTTCTTCGGGTCAGGGAACCTACCTTGCTCCTACCTTTCAACGTCTGAATCAGCTCTCTGAAGCAAAGCATTATGGTATTGCAGGATCTTAGCGTTGGAAGGCACCTTAGAGGTCATCAAGTCCAACCTATACTTGAAAAGAATCCCCTCTATGAGATATATGAGAGTGGTCATCCTGCTGCTTTTGGAAGACCTCCAGCGAGAAGAAGCTCATTCCACTTAGGGATGATAACTCAATTTAGAATAACAAGATTGGTGATCTTGAACTGAAAAGTATCTCAGTGACCTCTGTCATCTCTACCTAAGTTTGAGTTTTCAACCCTTTCCTCTTTACAGAATGAGAAGCTTTGGACTACTCTCCAGTCCAGCTCCACTCATTCTATAAAGCAGGGAACAGAGGCCCAGTAAAGTGGAATGTCTGGCCCGATGTCACACAGATAATAAACATAAGAATCAGGATTTGGATCCAAATCCTTTGTCTCCAAATCCATCATTATTTCAGCTGACCACACTGCCTCTGGAAGCGTGTCCTTACTTCAAATCAAAATTTTGCCTCGTAATTCACTGCTCCTGCTTTTGTCCTCTGAAAGCCAAGTAGAATAAGATGAATCCTTCTTTCAGGTGACAGCCTTTCAAATGCTTGAAGTCAGCTATCAAATTCTTTCTAAGTCTTTTCTTATCAAGGTTAAGCATTTGCAATATCTCCAACCAGTTCCAATATGGCATGATGTCAGAGTCCTTCATCATCATTCCAGCCACTCTCCCCTGGGTGCCTTCCAATTTGTCAATGTCCTTTCTAAAATGTAGAACTAAGGATGGTTCTACAAGTATGATATGACCAGGGCAGAGGCTCCCTAGACCTGGATGCTAAACTTCTATTAAAGCCCAAGGTCATGTTAGATTTTTGGTTGCCATGTCATACTTCTTCTTCTGGTTGTTTTTTTTTTTTTTGCTTTTTGGAGGGGAAGAGGAGGGCAATTGAGGTTAAATGACTTGTCACACCGGTAGTAAGTGTTAAGTATCTGAGGCCCCATTTGAACTCAGGTTCTCCTGACTCCAGGGCCAGTGCTCTATTCACTGCACCACCTAGTCCCCTAGACCATATTATACTTCTGACTCATATCAGATTCACAGTCCACCAATGAATGCTACTTATACTAAAGTATTTATCAATAAACATGATTGCTGATTCCAGGGTCTATGTTATGCAAATGTTCAAAAGGCAGCCTCAGTTAGATGTGAATTTAGGGACTCTGGAAAGGTCTTTCTGTCTTTCCTAAACTCCTCCAGCACCTTTTGTTAGGTGTCTAATTCATTTAACTGAAACCAAAGCATCTGATTCCACAAAAAGAAAGTAGGTTCAAGGTGCAAATACCTTTGGGAGAGGTGACAGAGGTCCCTAAGATTCACAGTAAGGCACAACTGGCTGATATCTGAGGGATTACAGGATCCTAGGGACCTGCTGTATATCAGGAGGGTGACATCTTGACTTGCAAGTGAATTGGATTTAAGTGAGGCAGGGCTGTGCAAAGTCATTAGCGTCACTCTCTCCTCCAGAGTCATCAGACTGTGAGAAGCTTAGCCAATTTCAAGAGAGGGCTCCTATTCCAGGCTCAATAAGAATGAGGCACTGTGGGTCCAGCCATTGAATCTGTCTGACACCAGAGAGTTGGGGCTGACTGGCATATCTTCTAGAGGAGAAGAAATAGAGGAACCGAAAATGTGATTTTATTAGTATAGGGAACTTCTGGGTGAAGAAACTCTATTGATATACATCAGTTTCCTCTCTGCAATTTAGAGCTTTTCCTGGAGCGCTGAAAATTAAGTGACTTTCCTAGGGTCACACAGCTAGTCTATTTCAGAGGTGAGACTTAAAATCCAGGCCTTCCTGGTTTCAAGGTGGGTTTTTTTAGTCCCTACACCACACTGCCTCTCAAAGGGGAATATAGCTTTGTAAACTAGAGTGTGATAATAGATAGGCTCTGGTCTCAGAGGCTCTTGCTTTTTGGACTAGTCATTCAACATCATGGCATCTCAGTTTTTAGCCACAAATGTGTGTTCTCCAAATGAATAACCTCATTTTCAAGGGGTGTCTTTATCCCCACTAACAAAAACTATCATCTTTACCACCATCAAAAAGTATCTGTTGTAGTCCTCATTTCTACTGTTGGGGCACATCTTTAGGAGGGGAACTACAGAGATTTACCCTCTGACTTTGAAGAGTTTATAATCTAAACTGAAAATGGCAATGTTCTGTGCTGGAAACAGCAGTATGCTGGGAAGAAGATCCAGGTTCTAGTTTAGGTTCTGGAACTACCATCTGCCTGTCCTTGTGCAAACTATACCATCTCTATGGGCCTCAGTTTTCTCATCTACAAAATGAGGGTGTTGGGCCTACATAATTTTTAAGGTTCCAGCTTCATGAGAGTGTGTGACTTTTTTTTTTTTTTTTTAGCAATTAGGTCCTCTGCTGCAGGTCAGAAATTGGAATTCCTGCCTCTAGGTTCTCTTGCTCCCTGGGGTCAACTGCTACTAAAATTATCCTCCTGTGTTTATGTGTGAGCTGAAACGCAAGAGGGTCTGTTTGGGGCATCACTGGATCATAGAACTGAAAGAAAATGCAGAGATCGTGTAACCCAATGCCCTCATCTTATAGAAGAAATTGAGGCTCACGCAATTATTCCTTGGCAGAGTTATCACTGGAATTCAATGCTTCCCCATTCTTCCCTACCCAAATAGTACCTCTGCCTCCTACAAATAATGACCTCATCAAGGAGTGTTCCTCTAGAATCTAGGCGAGAAGGATTAGTAGAGAGAAGGCCAAGAAGAGGTCGCCCATCTCTTCTCCTAAATCAGTCATTAAAACAACAACAACAACAGGATGGAGGGGGAGGAGAGACAAATTCTCAAGGTAGGTGGGGCTTGACATTTGATGTTCCTTAAAATTCTGGGAAGAAAAAGAATTGGGTGTAAACGTTAACACTGCCTTGAGGGTCAACATAAGCAGGCATGACCAGAACAAAAACAGGCTGCCACCTCACTCACTGCTTTAGTGACCTTAGCACTCTCAAGGGGACCAAGGCAACACAAAATGATTAACTCACTGGGCTGAATAACATCCTCAGGGCCTTAAATACAAACAGACTTTTCTTTGGCATCAGCCACACAAGCACAAAAATCTTTTATATTCACTGATTCCTCAAGCAACATTAACTAATCTCATGAGAACATCCAAGGGGAAAAAAAACAAAACAAAACAGGAGAAACAGCTATTTCCCTAAGTTATATTTACCCCCAGGAAGGCTATTTATTGCTGCTTGGGAGGAAGGAGGGGCAAGAGCAGCCAGTGATGGATGTCCAAATGCTGGATCAAGTCTCAGAACCAAATTCTGCACCATACTACTCAACGACTGAAATCAAGGTGACCCTTCTGAGTCTCAGTTATTTGTTCCCCCCAATAATTATAGGCAAAGAGAAAACAAAGTTATCTCTTTTTGTAGATGACACGATAAGGTTCTAGGGTTCTTTAAGTACCCTAGAAAATCAACTAAAAGTAACAGAAAAAAATAACTTCAGAAAAATTGTAGGTATAAAATAAATTTGCATAAAAATAAGCATTTCTCCATATAACCAACAACACCCAGGAGGTAAAAAATAGAATGAAAAATTCCATTCAGAATAACTACAAAATGTATAAATTATTTGGAGTTTACTTACCAGGACAAACCCAGGAACTTTATGAATATAACTAATGAACATTCTTTACAGCAAGAGACTCCCAGTAATGAGATAAATATCAATTGCTCATGGGTTGGCTGAGCCAATATAATGAAAATTATAATACTATCTAAATTAATTTACTTACTTGGTGCAATACCAATCCAATTACTGAAGTGTTACTTCATAGTGCCAAAAAAACCAAAAAACAAACCCCAACCCCATCGCAAAAAAGAACAATGCCTGGCACATTGTAAGTGCTATACAAATATTAGCTATTATTAGGAATAAAAGTCATTCCCCAGTTAATAAATGATCAGAGAATATGAATAGGCAGTTCAATGGGGACAGAAGAAATTTTGCACTTGGGTTAAAAATTTAACTTCACAAGTACAATATGAGGAACTTATGTTTTTTATATGAAAAACATCTCTCGGTTTTAGTCCATTGAAAACCAATATGTGTCAACTGATGTAAAAAAACCCAACAAACCAAACAAACAACTAATGTGATCTTGAGCTGCATTAACAGAAGCAGAGTCAGTCAATAACCATTATTAAGCACCCAGTACGTGTCAAAAACTGTGCAAAATACTGAGGGTACAGAGAATGGCCAAAGACCAGGAGCTTATAGACTTTATTTTGAGGATATTTTTGCGTTTTTTATATTGTCTCCCAAATTTGAAAATAAGCTCCTCGAGGGCAGGGATTGTTTCACTTTTGCCTTTGTCTCCTCAGTGCCTAGCATAGTGCCTGACATAGTAGGAGGTTAAATAATACTTATTGATGGAAACAGTGCCTCTGTACTCTGGTCTGATTGGGTTACATCCGGGCTATGTTGTTCTGTTGTGAACATCACAGTATCAGAAGGACATTGGTAAGATGGAGAACAACACAGGGAAGAGTGAGAGAGGGGAGAGACAGAGTGAAGAACCTTGAGAACATGCTAAGTGAGGATCAGTTCAAGGAAATATTTAACATGAGAAGAAATATGGGAATATGACATCTGCATTCAAGTATTTTGAAGGGTCATGTTATGGAGGAGGGATCGGACCTGTTCTATTTGGACCAGTTCTGTCTGACCATGGGGCAAAACCAGGAGCAAAGAGTAAAAGTAGCAAAGAGGCTAATTTAGACTCAAGATCAGGAAAAAAACTTCCTAACAAATGGAACTTTCCAATAGAGGAATGGGTTGCCTAGGAAAGAAGGTGGTGTCTCTTCTTTGAAGGTTCTTCCAACAGAACCTAAATGGCCATTTATTGAGTGTGTGGTTGAAGTGAATCTCTCTCAGCTATGAAGTCTTATACAAATTCTAAAATTCTTTTATTCTGCTTATATTACATCTTGATATGTAACATCCATGCATTTATATTTTTAGTTAGATTTTTTCTGTTTTTAAGCCTTAATCCTCTCCCCCAACCTCAAGTTCCTCTTAGTTTGTGAGTTCTTTGAGCACAAGGCAACTACTGTCTTATTTGTCTTGGTATTCTCCACAGCCCCAGTAGATTACAATACTGTGCACATAGCAAATAGCATTATTTGTTGATTTAAGATTGATGGGAGATAATTTGGCTTTAAATGTCAAACAAGGATCCTTTAGAGGGCAGCTCTTCGGGATGGTTGGAGAAAGGGAGCCTCAGAGAGGTGTTGGGGGGTGGGGTGAAGGGTGAAGGTATGTGCAGATAAATCAAGGAGCCTGGATTAAAGCTCTTAGTGTGATTAAGCAGGATTAGAAATTTGGATGCTGCCAAGAACCTCGGTCAAATGAAACAGAAAATCGCTTTGAGAGAGCCAGACAAGGGTTTCTCCCAAGCTTTTCATCTTTTCTAATTAAGTTATTTTTCTCCTTGACGAGTGCATTTGGGAAAGATGAGTGAAGAACAGCCTTGAGGTCTCCGAGAACTGTAAGCTCTGATTCCCCACGCTCAGCAAACGGTCAAGGAAGAAGAAAATTAAGAGATTAAATAATTTATGTCTCAAACCACTTACACCCCCTCCCTACCCCTACCCCAGCAGAGAAGACTTTAACAACCCCTGAACAACTTCAAAGCACTTGGGAGTTTCAGAAACTTGGTGATTTTGATGTCCCTGTTAGTGAGTGAGCTGTGGGTTTAAATCTTTTGGATTATTGTCATGTGACATGACATTAACAAGAGCCAGCAGGAGGTAAAATGGGGCTGGAACAATCTTATACAGGAAGAGCATTTGAATTGGCACAGACAAAGACTTTGAAAGTGGAATAGCTCTTAAGGAAGACTCCAGAAAACCAGGTTCAATATAAGTCACATCAGCTAAAGCCAAAGAATGTACTCAAGAATACTGGGTTGTGGATGGTGACCAGCAGTGGTTGGTAGAAGATTCAGTCATGATGAGAATCTATTGCAACCCTCTGGATTTTGAGTTTAGGACAGCTGTGGAAATAGCGCTGGCTCCTAGTCAGGCTTGCACCTAAGTCAGGTACACCCCATGAAAGTTGGGCAGGCAGGAGAAAACACACTACATTCTGCCTTTTTTGCTTTCATTTTTCTTCTGTTGGTATTCTTGGGAATCCATATTGGTGGCAGGATTTTGAATACCCTATTCACCATGATGGAAAAATTAATGGTAGGATGATCTTGGAAAAAGTGGGTGGGACTGATAGAGAGACTGTAGGGTAACTGGGACGTCAATGGGTCAGTGAATTTTGAGGACTACTGTACAACCTGTTCTCTGTCACATGAAGAATACTTGCACTGTTAGGCTTTCTAGTACTAAATGGAGGTATGACTATTGAGTAACAAGTTCAATATCCATGACCACAGGAAAAATCAGCTGCAGTATTTTATCAGAGTATTTTTTCATGTCAAGGGGCAGCTAGGTGGCACAGTAGATGGAATGTCAGGTCTGGAGTCAGGAAGATTCATCCTCTTGAGTTCAAATCTTGTTGCCGGCACTTACTGGGCAAGTCACCTAAACTTGTTTGTCTGAATTCCTTATCTTCAAAACAAGCTGGAGAAGGAAATGGTAAACTATTCTAGTATCTTTGCCAAGAAAATACCAAATGGGATCATAAAGAGCTGGACATGACTGAAACAACTCCCCACCACCAATAACAGCATCTTTTATGTCATAGGTACCTCCTTCATCATATCCATGACTTCTGGTATGGGGGCTATCTTCAGTCATCCTGATCTATATCTTGCCACAGGACCCAGATGGCTCTGGAGGAGAAAGTGAGACTGGTGACTTTGCACGGCCCTCTCTCCTTTAAATCCAATTCACCTATAAATCATGGCAGTGGCTTCCAGCTCAAGTCTCAGTTGGTCATTGTTAGGATTCTGATGGCTCAAAATGAATGTAAATAGAAATTGTTTCTGTTTTGGCCAGAAACCCTAAGGGTCTTCCCCACTGAATGGCAGTGCCTCAGACAAACTTCCCCACTGAATGGCAGTGCCTCAGACAAACTGAGACCTGGGAAAGACCTTAGCTTAAAAAAGCCAAGGTCTCACACTGTATCATCCCACTGGGGCCATCTCCAGTCATCCTGATCTATATCTTGCTACTGTACCCAGGTGGCTCAGGAGGAGAGACTGAGGCTGGTGACTTTACACAGCCCTACCTCACTTAAATCCAATTCACTTGAAAATCATGCCATCTCCTTCCTGATGTCATTTGAGAATGAAGAACAAACAACAATGACTTCTAACATAATCAAGTTCATATTAGAAAGAAGTAACTCAAGTGCTAGCTTGGAGTGAGAGAACCCTAGTTCAAACTCTAGCTCTGCCACATATTACCTTTGTGACCTTGGCCACATCATTTATCTTTTCCGGACCTCAGTTGTTTTTTTTTTTTAAATGAAGGTGTTAAACTAGATGTCCTCTAAGGTCCCTACCAGCTCCAGATCTCTGATCCTATAATCTTACAAGGTTGTGCTTTGGTTCTTCTTTTGCATACAAGAACCCCAATCAACAGATGGATCTTTGATTGAGAAGAATCCTGTAAGATGGGAAAGAGGCCCAGGGTAGTTAATTCCTCAAGAAATACACATGGATTTGAAACCAAACAGGAAAGTTGTTATGCAGAAATATGTTTTGAATTTTGCCTCTCCAAGAGCCTTTGAAAAATGGGACATGATGCGTAGCCAAACCCTAGATACCCCTGGGTTTGCACATCCCTAATAATCCTGTCCAGATACATTTACTTTCACATAATGGATTTCTGGTTCCAAATGTTTGTTTCTATGAACTAGCAACCTCTTCACAAAATAACATCTTCGTGGGCTAAGTTTCAGCTGGAGGAAGGTTGAGTTAGGTATAGCTTGAATATGGCTATAGAGAGTGGCCCATTGGATGCCAACTTTGATTCTTCTAGTCTTCTTGTTTTGCAATCACTGTTTCTCTCTAAATTTAATATTAACCAATCCAAAGCCATAGCTAGGAAGGTTTGTGTTAGGCTCAGATGCCTATTGAAAACCATGCTCAAGACAAGTGAGCCTAAAGCTTCTCTTCAATGAAAAGGATGCGAAGCAGGACAAGGTGTGGAAGAATTCAGCCCAACTTGCTATCTTTTTTTTTTATTTTTAAAAATTCTTGTTTTAACAAATTAGTCTGGTGAACTAAGTGCTAGAGAGACTCATTCTATGCTGCTGAAAGACTTCAAGAGCTCTCATTGTCCTACAAATCTGGCCCCTGGGACAGGCTTGCCCTAGTTATGGCTCTGCGTCTCCCAGATGACAGGCCTGTTGTCCTCCTTTCCTGGCTGGATGTAGGAGTAAAATTGTTTTTCTTTGCAGGGTTTAATTTCATTGAGAGACTTTGTAATTGGAGAAAGTCACTCTGGAACCTCAATTTTTAGTTTCTTTTCTTTAGAGGGCAGAGAGAAGTAGGGTAGAAAGAGTGAGAGGAGAAGAACGATCTCTTTCTTTCTCCACCTTCCACTCTATCGCTGGCCCCACCCTCTTCAATTTGTCATCTTTGGCGTCATGGCTTAGCTGCCCTAGTCTAGAGGTCCAGAGTGCTCAATGACAGAAACTTGCAGGTACACAGAGAAGATGACCAAAAGCAAAGTGCCCCCAAATCGAACCTTCCATTTGCCAAAAAACAATCTCATGTCTTTCCTGTTGCTATTGTTGCACATGTCTTTGTGGGAGTGGTGTCCTTCCACATTCATCAACTTGCTGCTCTCTGGAATAGGGACATACCTTTACTCTAGTTCATATTAGCAAGGATGTTAAGGAAGGGACATGTAGTAGGTTTTAGGAATAAAGAAAAAGGAGAGGCTCTTCTTGAATTGAAAACTATTTTTAAAGTTTGGGCAATTTTGCTTTGTTTCCTTCATTCATTTTGTTGGTTGATTCCTCCACTCCAATATCCCATGACAGTGTTCTCCAGTCTGTCTCCTTTGAATCAGCCTGATGAGGTAATGGCAATAGCTACAATGCAGAAGAACGTGTGATTAACCATGTGTCATAGGAAATCATCTTGGGGATTTATTGATTGAAAAAAAGTTCTCTCCAAGGACTAGATTGGGATCATAGATTGCAAGCCAGAAGAGACCTCAGAGGTCACTCAGTCCAGTCCCCTCACTTTACAGATGAGGAAACTGAGGCTCAGAGCAATTAAGTGAGTTAAGTTAGCTCATGAGTTAACACACAGCTAGCAAGTGTCAGAGTTGAAGTCTTCTTGACTCCAAAATCCAGCCAGAGTTAAGGAATTCTCACAGTTTGAACAGTTTATTATGAGTGAGTTTATCATAACTGGTATGGATGGCAGAAATGGTGGAGGAACAGAAAGGAATTGAGAAGTAAGCTCTGAGAGAGGAGGAACATGGTAGAGAAGTAATATTGAGAGCTGACTTTTTATATCACTATTATCTGATGTGATCCCTCAGCAAGCTTATGAGGTAGGTACTATAATTATCCATATTTTACAGCTGAAGAGACTGAGGATAAGTGACTAGGCAAGGGCCATACAGCTAGCAAATATCTGAAGTAAGATTCAGATCCCCGTCTTCATGACTCCAAGTCCAGTCCTCTGACCACTACACAACTTCGTGATAAGCCATCTTGTTCACAATATTACTTAAGGCAGGGTCTACTCACTTGAAATCATCCCAAATTTTCATTTTAACCAAGACTTTTGATCTCTTTCACCAGCAAAAAGCTTACTGGGCTGGTTAGAGTTTTGCTAAAAGTGGTGGAGACTGTCTGGTCTCTGTTGCCAGCACAGCTGCAGGGGCTTAATAGGGGCTCAAGCAGACTGGCAGGGGACATGCCTGCCCATAAGAACAGCCCCGCAGGCCATGGGAGTGGAATAAACAAATCCCACAGATTGGCAGTGACAGGTTGGTACCTGGTTCTCTCTGGAGTCTGATCTCTTAAGTCCCTGACCCCTTGGCTTCCAGCTCCCCAGTAATGCTTTCTGGGGCTCTTTCGAAAGGAAATGCTGCCCTCAGCTCCCATGCTTTTCCCCTGACTAGATGGATCTTCCTTAGTGTCAGCACCATCTGAGACTCCCGACAACACTAAGCTCTGGGAAGTTTCCCTTGCCCAAGATAGGGCCGTGGCTTTGTTACTATGTCAGCAATGGGTCACTGGGTATATCCAGAGAAATACACAGGATGGAGCATTATGTCTACATGCCTAGAGTACACAAAGAAAAATCTTTTGGTCACAGGGACTATAGAAAATTCTAATAAGAACAAACAACTACAGTTATTTCACAAGCACTTAGGAGCCTGGGGCCTATTTTAAATTTTTTTCCGAGAAAAGACAGACTTGATGTTAAAAAACAAAACAAAGCAAAACAAAAAACCCCAAAACAAAACTCTATGTAATTTGTATGTAGGGAGAGAAAGGAAAAAATTCCTCTATTTTAAAATACATTGGATTTAGTTACTTCTTTTGGTCCTAAGGCTCTTTGTTTCAGTATACTCTTACCAACTCTTCCCATTAACCCTCCTGCCCACATACCTCCCTTGATTTCCCAGATATGGCAACTTTTCCCGAGAACAGTTATTTAAGTGAATTGAAGCTTTAGAGCCGGCCTGTACAACCAGTGGCCAGCGGGCCCTTATGCCAAAGGATTTTGGGCAGAAAAATGTAGAGGAAAACATCCTTTGTATATAGAGGAAATCCTTTGGCCTGCTGCAAGGGGTCTTGGGCTGTAAGTGGCCTGTGGGCAGCAGGTTGTGCAGGCCTGCTTTAGAGTGATTCCCAACTTCCTTATCCTCAAAAAAAAGGAAGGGATTAGTGTTGTTGAGTGTGTGTGTGAATCAGTTCCATATGATACTTTTGCGATCTGAAGAACTGGTGGGTTTCTGGAACCATACCAGAGTCCTAGAGAAGGGCTAGCTTCAGCTACTCACAGATGTCCCCAAGCAGATAAAGTGCAGGGTTCTCCAGCATAAAAGAAAGTGCTCTAGAGAGCCGGTCTGCAGCTCTTTTGTAAAGCCTGTCCTTGCCGCCTCAGGATATGGCTATTCAGAGTTTCTCCCTAGGTATCTTCCCATTTTTATTATAACTTTGGTGAGGAAAGGTAATTGGTTTCTTGGAGTGTGAAGTCTTTCTTAGTTGCCTAAAATATCTTCCCCTCTAGCTTGTCATGTCTGAAATTAAAACTGTTAAAGTCAGTGCTTTGGGTTAAGGCATTGTCTCCAGGAGTCCCCCATTAGAGTGCAAATTTAAAATGGAAAGATAACTGGACTTCGAATCTGAAAGCTTGAGTTAGATTTTTGTTTTTTCCCAAACTTATGGAAATTACTTCATCTTTCTAAGTCCTAGTTTCTTAGTTTGTATAACGGGTATGATAACACTTGGCCTTGCTCATTTATAAATCCTTACTGAGGAAGTCCTTTGTAAATTGTAAAGTGCCATAGAAATGAGCTCCTTGAAGGACTGGGACACTGTTATCTCCAATAACTCCTGGTCCCTTGCCTTGGGCATAATTCACATAGAATCTATGTTAGTTGATTGACTACTGAGCACAAAGCTGGCTTTACAATTTTAACCAGCTTATGGGCTTTTGCTCACCTGCCCCCACTCCCACCCCATCCACTGTGACTGTTAAGTCAACTTCCAGTTTGAGAAATTGGAGTCACATTCACTGTTTATTTTGGTCTCCTGACCCATGGTTTTTTAGTGATCCTTGAGCTCTCTCTCTCTTTTTGGCCCCCTAATATCTGCCTAAGTTGGTACACCTGCACCCTAAGTACTAGCACCTTGCCCCAGGGGCCTCTGGGAACAGATGATCAGCCTATAAAGATAAAAATATCTGAGGCAGGGTGGTAGAATGAGCACAGGGCTTGGAGCCAGAAGGCATGAGAAATCCAGGCTCTGACACTTACTAGCTTTGTTACCTCAAAGCCTCAGTTTCCTCATCTCTAAAATGAAGGGCTCAGACTAGGAGTGGGGAACTTGCAACCTCGAGGACACATGTGGCCCTCTAGGTCCTCAAGCTCAGCCCTTGACTCTCTAGGCGCTCAGATGTGGTCCTTGACTGAATCAAAGGGCTACACTTGAGGACCAAGAGGGCCACATGTGGCCTTGAGGTCGAAGGTTCCCCACCCCTGGCTTAGACTGAATGAATTCTATGGTCTCTTCTGCCTCTGATAGAACAGTTATCTGTTATAGGAAGGGACAACTCAAGAACCAGAAAGGCACCACAGTTATATCCAGAGAGAAGAGCTCAGGCACTGGGAGGATCTGACTAACCCTTAAAGAAGAAGGGCTATAATCTGCAGTCTTGTCTCCATAATGCTTTGAAATATTATATTAGCAGGTCTGGGCTGCCATTTTGTGTCTCATGCTATGAGGTCGTACTGTGTGTCTTTGGAGTGAAATTTCAGTGGATCCGGCAGCCTTCTTCTTTATGGCTGGTGCAAAGATAATCAAAATAAATTTTGCCCTGGGTTAGGAGATATTCTTAATTCTTCAGAGAAGGCCTAGAAAAGTAGGTGAGGTGGGGAAATGGGACCTCACCTCCTCCAGGGCAAGGGAGAAGAGGAAGGGAAAAGATGACCTACTAGAAATAAAATGAATATGGCCTTGCCCAAACTGTGGAGGGCATGAATGTCTGGGTCTTGCTATTGATAAATTAATTAAGCAATCTCTGTCTGGATTTCTGACCTTTGGATGTTCTAATAGAACACAAAGGAACATTTGGAGGGTCAGACACTCACAATGCATTCTCTACCTTTGGGGAATTTGTGTTCTGAAAGGCAACGTAAGGAAAAAAACATTATTAAATGCATGAAAATAGAGCTCAACAGGTATTTCTCAATGGTGAGGGAATAAGCATTTATATAGTGCATCTGTTTAAACTCAGGGTCTTCCTGATCCCATGCCCAGCAATTCCTCTGCCATACCCCAGCTTCTTCTATTAGACAGTAACAGTGTCTTAAAGGTTTTTCCAAAAACCTATCGAATTTGAGAGTTCAAAAGAAGCGGGGCAGTAAGGTGGCATAGTGCCTGGAGTCAGGAAACCTGCAGCACCAGGTAAAAAGTTGGCTGAAATCCGACAATGAGAAATCAGGCTAGAGAGACAGGTGGGAGCCATCAATCAATCCACTAGTACTTATTTAACACTTAGTATTTGCTCGGGACACAAATACTTGGATTCAGAGTCCAGAAGACCCGAGTTCAAATTCTTCTTTAGATGTTCACTAGCTGTGTGACCCTGGGCAAGTCACTAAATTTCTCTGTTTCAATTTCCTCATCTGGAAAATAGGGCTAGGAATAGTACCTACCTCACAGAGTTGTTATGAATATAAATGAGATCACTCATGTAAGCTTTGGCAAAACCTTAAAGCCTTATATAAATGCCATATTAAAACATTGCTATGTAATGCTATAGAATATAAAAAGATATATATATTATTATAGCAAATAAATGAAATAATCTTTATTCTCAGGGAGCTTGCATTCTGATGGAGAAGACAATAAGGATCTTTGATGTCAGGTAAAGAAATTTTCATCTGGAAATGGGTAGCAGTTTACTAGCTGTTCTAAGACCATTTCCTTTAGGATTTTATTTTTTCTGTAGAATATCTTATTTGTTTTGCATATTGTTTTCATCCTCCCTAACCAGAGTGAAGGGAGAAACTAAAGATATGGGTGAGTTCACCCAGGTTTGCCCAATATTCAGACCTGGGGCATGGGGGAACCCACCTACAGATATATTCATAATTGAAGCAACCTAAAATTGCAGAAAGCTGGAAATTACTTCTTTCTTGTTTAGAGTACAAATCCTAGAGACTATGGTTGATAGAGCTTCATAGAAGACAAGCAAGAAAAAACAGAATATAATAGGGTCTTTATTCTAATTCAACATACATTATGTATGAAGCTGCACTTTTTTTGACCTCCCATCCTGGATCAGTCCCAATCTGTAAACAGACTGGGCCAGATTGCAGAGGCCAAACTGGAAAACCTGAAGAAAGCTGTAAGCTCTTCTCCTTTAAATGAGACCTTAGGTTTGTCCAAAACACCCATTCAGGACATTTTCTCGAGGTGTTTCCAAATGCCCTAGTCAAATACTTGGATGTGAGCCATGACCCACACCAACCATGCTATCTGCTGATGCTAGCTAGCATGGGGCAAGGCAGTATGCCTGGCAATCAGTTAATGGCATACATTGGGCACCCACTGTGTGCAGGATGTAAGGAAACTCTATGGAGAACCACTTAGATTTGAGGCTCATGGACAAAGAAGAAAATGGCTGAAGGCCTTCTTTGTGTTTGTAACCAACAGTGCTTCTCTACCTACAAGTCCCAGAAGACCTTAAACTTTAAATAAACATGCGCTGGTCTGGGAGGAAGGGAATACCAAGAAATCAGGAGAAAACAGAAATGCTTTTGGCCGGATCAAAAACATGCCCGGAACCCACTGGTGTCTAAATGGGACATGAATTGCTGAGTTTTTCCTTTCAGCTTAGTGATGGGCATCTTTACAGATGGAAAGGCTCCCAGACAAAAGGGCTTGCATGTTTTCTCTGAGAGCCAAACGCTCCTATTTAGTGAGCTATGTATGATTTAAATTAAGCATGCAAGTACAAATAAATTACTCAACCACCCACCTCTTCTCTTCTTTGACTGCCTGAGCTGGAACAGGCAGGGATCTGGCAAGGGAGAACCTAGGGAAGGGTGGAGCCCTCACTAGACCATCGTGGTTGTGGGGACCCCAGAGGAAGAGAAATTCGCTGCACTCCCCTGAGCCATCTTTGCAAACCTGAAAACAAATAAATCAAAAATAGGAATTACATCCCCTGGAAACACAATTCAGCAAAGTAAATTTTTATCTTTTTTTTTCCCCTTTAATGCCAAAACCATTCTTTGTTGTTTTTGTTGGGGGCAGCTAGGTGGCACAGTGGATAGAGTGCCAGGCCTGAAGTCCGGAAGGCTCAGCTTTGTGTGTTTAAATCTGACCTCAGATACTTGTTAATTGTATGACCCTAGGCAAGTCACTTAACCCTGTTTGCCTCAGTTTCCTCATGTGTAAAATGAGAAGGAAATGGCAAACCATTCCAGTATCTTCACCAAGAAAACCCCAAATGGGGTCATGAAGAGTCAGACAGAACTGAAAATGACTGAACAACCACAAACAGGACCAGGAATTTTTATTTTTATCTTTTTGCTTTATGCCCAAACCATTCTTACCTGGTCCCAACACCCTTATCAACTCTTCTGCTGAGAGAGGATTTTCATGCTGGCACACATGTTGTGTCTTGTTTTTAGCAAAAAAGAATACATGGGTAGAGGCAGGTGATATAGATAGATATAATATCCATATGATGAGGAATGTGTTATTTAATAGCCAACATCAACCTATCTAGTTACCAATCATCCATCATTTGTCTACCAAGAATAGCAGCTTTCATTCAGTTCGAACAAATGAGGGCTTCTACATTCCAGCCAGACTGTCCTATTTTCTCTTCCTTGAATTCAACATTCCATCTCCCTTGTTTGCTTTTGCACAGGCGGTCCTTCATCCCTTCAATGCACTCTCTCTCAGCTTCTTAGAATCCTTGACTTCCTTCAAGGCTCAGGTCATGTGCCCTTTCCTACCACAAGCTTTTCCTGATCCACTTTGTTCTTTGGGCTTCCCCCTTCATGAAATTATCTTGTATGTAAGGACTCAGCTGTATATTTATTCATTCCTGCCAGTCAAATACAAGTTCCTCAATTTTGTTTGGTTTGTCTTTGTATCTCAATACCAGTATAGTGTCTGGCATATAATGGGTGCTTAATAAACGCTTGCTGAATTGGACTGGACTCTCAGTCATCAAGTCTGGTTGAAGATCAATGGAATAGGTCAATAGAACCCCATACTTTTCAGCTCTAATCTGTTTTAAAAAATTGGGGAAAATATAGTTCTTGTGATAACCAGCTTATATGAAGGGGAACTGGTGGTAAGTCACCTCTCTAACAGGCCTGCTTTGTTTCCTAGGTTCCAAGGGGGTATAGCAGGGCAGTTAGGTGGTACAGTGGATAGAATGCCAGGCCCACAGTCAGGAAGACTCATCTTCCTGAATTAAAATCTGGACTCAGACACTTACTAGCTGTGTGACTCAGGACAAGTCACTTAACCCTGTTTGCCTCAACTATAAAACGAGTTGGAGAAGGAAATGGCAAACCACTCCAGTGTCTTTGTCAAGAAAACCCCAAATGGGGTCACAGAGAGTTGGACACGCCTGAAGGAGGGGTAAGATTCTAAACTAGTTTTGGAAAACATGTCACAACAGCCTCAAACATAGCTGGATTCCCATTCCTAGCATTTCTGGATCTGAGGGGATTTGGTAAGACCACCCAACCGATTTAGGAACAGATCTCAGAAAACTAACTTCCCTGAGGTGTCCTAATCATCTTTCTATCAGTCCTTCTGAGCACAGGGAGGGACAGCTAAGTAGGAGGTAAAGCCACATTGAAACCTTAGGCCTTGTTGAATTGCAGTGGCTTCTACTTTGTCCTAAAAGAATTTGGCACATTTTTGACCCTACCAAGCAGTGTGGAGGGAAGCATATTTCATGACCTCATTGCTAGCACCAGTCAAAACTGTTTCCTCCCAGTTAATTCAGAGTTTAACTTCCTTTGAACATTGCCTTTATTTACATTACTTGAGTCGTTGCATACATTATTTCTCTGGTTCTGCTCACTTCACTTGATGATACATCCAAATCTTCCCATGCTTCTCTGAACTCCTTATAGTCTTCAGTTCTCAAAGGGTAATAATAAACATTCCATTGTAGTCAAACACATTACAATCTGTCCAGTCATTTTCCAATTGATGAGTACCCGCTTTGCTCTGAAGTCTTTGCCTCTACAAAAAACGCTACTACCGATATTCCTGACAGACATTTATTAAGTGCCTACTATGTGCAAAGCACAGCTTTGTTGGTATTTGTACTGAAAGGACTGATTTGACATTCATCTTCTTTGCCATGGTTGCAGCAGGCTTCCCCCTTAACACAGAGCAATTAGCTAAGAGCACACGGGAAGAAAACCAAACGGTAAAGGCAATCCTGTTGTTCACTTCCTTTCTAGTCCTGGATTACAATCTCCAGCAGCAAAGCAAGATTGCTCAAAGAATTTTCCAACCAGATGAACCGCTCTGAATTCCCTTGGCTATGTTTGCGCCAGCTTGGGGTTTCTTAGCGCTCAGCCCTGGTGCATTTTGCTTCTCCACACTCTCCAAGGTAAGTAGGGCAGCTGAAATGTAAACACTCTTCCCATCCCGGTTAGCTCCTGTAGATCCTGACACTGGAATGCACGGGCACATATCATGTTTCTGAGTTTTCCTCTGTTGTCCCAGGGATAAAATGTGAGAATTTGAATTGTCCTGTTAGGACATAGCAGGTAGGCGCCATTTTCACCACCGGTTCCTTGCACACTGGATGTTAAAGGTCTTGCCCCACGATTGCCTTTCCTGCCAAGTTAAAAACAGTGAGGCTAGAATTAGGACAGCAAATATACAAGTTCATAGGGTTACAGATTTAGAACTGGAAAGGATTGTAGAGGTCCTTGAGTCCACCCCCTCACTTTATAAGTGAGAGAAGATGAAGAAACTAAGGCCAGAAGAAGTTAAGTGCTTTGTCTCAGGTCACATTGCTAGTAAGTATCTGAGGTAGGATTCAAACTCGGGCCCTCCTGACTCCCAACCCAGTAAGTACTATACCCACTGGGCTCCATGAATTTCTTTGCTCAATTCTATGAATATAAAGTTGGATTTAATTGACTAGATTCTACACTGCATTTTACATGAAAATTTCTGCCATTTGCTGTCAAATTCTCGTTACTACTGTGCCCTAGCTCTCTCTATTAAAGGGCTCTTTTGCTCTAGGACCATGAAGGTGTTAGCCAGATTACTTCCAACAGACATGATCACTGAAAAGAAGGCTCCAAACTCTGACTTTATTCTCCCACCCTGACATCCCAGGAAAAATTACAGCTTAGGTTTTGGGTCATATCTAGGGCTGCCCCAAAAGAGAAGACTAGAAAGCATAGATGTACAGTGCCAATAAAGTACAGGACAGCTTTATTTCCTCTGCACAAAAGACATACTTAGCATATACAAGATTTGCAATCATGAATTGACAAAAGATTTAAAATGGATGTAATAATATAATTGCTATTATACTCTCCCAGAAGGCTGATACTTAAAACATTAACATGATGCAATTTCATAGACTGATGAACAGATATTTTATATTTCACCTTGGCTCTACACTGTCCAAATAGTTCCCTCTAGATTCACATCTTCTGGCATGTCAGCTCAGGTCTTGGAGTCATCCTTTGGCTGGCCATTGTCTTCTCCAAGAAAACCAGAAACAGATGTAAGAAAATTACCTTCCACACTGACTAAGGATCCTCTTCAGCTCACAAGGTGATCTCCAAGGCTGAATATGTTCATCGTAGGATTGCTGCTCAGTCTCCTACATTTAGGCAAAGAAATTCAAAGAAAGAGGCAGCCAAAGTCCAAGGCTTATGTTCACCTAGCTGAGCCTTTCTCTAGGAGTTTTGTGGGAACAGTAGCTAATTCTGGTGGGATGAGAGAAAGGGTGAGTTTCCTTTCTTCACTCACTCTCCATGAGAAATTCAGGGAGGGAGAACTATGGGCCACATGTTCTAGAGACAGAAAGGAAGAGACAGAGAGACAGGAAAGGAGAGACAAAGAGAAAGAGCAGGAAGCTGTCTCTCTTCCTTAAACTGATGTAACCCTCCCCTCGTCACTCTCATGGGGGTAAAGAATCCACAATCAGAGGACTATTTCATAATCCAAATAAGCTCTTGAATCCTTCAGCCCTGAGCCAGCCCACCAGGTCATAGAAAAGCAGGCAGGACATCTCTGTACAAGGTCCATCGGTTGCAATCCCCACTACATTAGAAAGTAAAGGGTTTAGGGTTTTAAGTGGAAATGGTGGGTTGGGGCAAGGGTGCTTTTAAAAAGTCAGTGGTATGAGATATAAACTCCTTTCAAATAGAGATTCTTTTTATCTCCAGCCCCACGTATCCCCGGGTTCGTACTAAAGACTTAACAAATGCTTGTTGATTGATTGATCTTTGAATATTCTAGGAAGTCCTTGGGTGCCAGTATGGAGCAAAAAACTTTATGATGAATGATGGGACCAGGCTGGTGATGAAGGGAAGGGTCTGTGGAACTGGGAAATTAGATTTCATGCCTGTTGAAACAGTTTTAAAGTGAAGTAGTAGCATTATTTAGGGAAAGCTAGTTTGGGTTCTGAACAATATTAATGGAAATTAAGTCCACAAGACAGCTTGTGGATAGAGCACTGGGTCAGAAGTCAGGAAGACCTGTCTTCAAATCCAGTCTCAAAAGGATACCTGCTAGCTGTGTGACCCTGGGCAAGTTATTTCATCTGTCTGCCTCAGTTTCTTCAACTGTAAAATATGGGTAAAATAGGGTTGGTGGGCACATCAATGAGATGATATTTTTAGCCCTTAGCATGGTGTCTGGTACATAGGTGTTGTCCATCTTTTGTTTTCTTTCTTTTTATTTTTGGAGGGGGGAAGTAGGGCAATTGAGGTAAAGTGACTTGCCCAAGGTCACATGGCTAGTTTTGTGTTAAGTGTCTGAGGCCAAATTTGAACTCAGGTCCTCCTGACTCCAGGGCTGGTGCTCTGTTCACTGTACCACCTAGCCACCCACATCTTTTATTTTCAAAGAGAACCAATGACATCATGATGTTGGGGTGATGTTGGATGATGGGCGATGTCTTCACTTGCCTGTAAATTGAATTTAAATGAGGTAGGTTGTACAAAGTCATCTGCCTCACTCTTCCAGAGTCATCAAAGTCCAGTGACGGGACAAAAGTCAAGATGACTAGCCATCGCCCAGGACACAATGAATGACCTTGGTGTCTTCAATGTCTAACCAAGTTCTAAATGCACCACAGAACTTGCTTCAGCTGCTTTCATGGCCATTGAAAAAAATTGTTCTCATCTGCCCATTCCCCTGGAGGAAGACTTCATGCGCCTGGAGTAGACATTCCTCTAACTCATTACAGGTTTGAGGCTTGTCTGTTACCCTCAGCCTGATTGAGCCTGATTGCCAAGATGGTTTTCACCAGGGTATAGCCACTGTGCATGTACCCGACAACCCTGTTTTACCCATATTTTACAGTTGAAGAAACTGAGGCAGACAGATGAAATAACTTGCCCAGGGTCACACAGCTAGCAGGTATCCTTTTGAGACTGGATTTGAAGACAAGTCTTCCTGACTTCTGACCTGGTGCTCTATCCACAAAGCTGTCTTGTGGACTTAACTTCCATTAATATTGTTCAGAATCCAAACTAGCTTTCCTTAAATATTGCTACTACTTCACTTTAAAACTGTTTCAACAGGCATGAAATCTAATTTCCCAGTTCCACAGACCCTTCCCTTCATCACCAGCCTGCTGCACAGCTTCTTGGGGCCAGAGGTGCAAGCTGGGTGACAGGTGGACCCCAAAGGTGAATGAGAAGCCCTGACAAGGACTCAGCAGGCTCTCACACCAGAGGTGCTAATCCTCCCTGAATACCCCATGCATCCCACCCGGCACATAGTAAGTGCTGAAGAAATGCTTATTCCATTCCCCTTCTCCCCAAGTTGGTTGCAGCATAGGCTGCATTTCATTCCCACCCCCTAGCAGGCATTCTCCTTATCTTCCTCTCCCATTTTTGTCTTCTTCCCACTCTCATATTTATCATAAGTTCCTTAATAGCAGGGATCGTTTTGCCTGTTTGGATTTTTGTCTCTAATACTTAGCACTTATCTCTCCTCTCTTTTCATACAGCTTTCCTCAACCAGACTAGTTCATCACCTTTGTCTCTTCCCCTTCTGTAGTCACAAGGGAGCAAGGAGGGTGGGAGAAAGGAAGGAAGGAAGGAAGGAAGGAAGGAAGGAAGGAAGGAAGGAAGGAAGGAAGGAAGGAAGGAGGGAGGGAGGGGGAGAGTGTGGGGGAGAGAGAAAATAAACCAAAAAAAAGTATGCTCTCATATCTCTATTCCTTGGTAGACATTTCTGCCCATGTGGGGAGCTCTCTGAAAAAGTAGGGCTACCCTCAGATTTCCTTTGGGAGTACCTGCGAATCAGCCCCAGTGACTGAAGCAGTTCACTAGACAAAACTGTTGGAGGTTCCAGACGGGGTTGTATTTACACTACTAGGGAGAGAATAATTTCACAACATTTAAAAATTCCAGGAGTCTCATCACTACGCATGGTTGAACATTGCGAATTGTTGGTTTGCCCACATGGTAGTAGAACTGGAAAGGTCATAGAGGCCACCCAGTCCAACCTCCTCATTTCTCATCAACAGATGTGAAAACTGAGAAACTAAATGAAATGATTTGCTTAAAGTCATGCAGGTATTAGTAAGCACTAGAGCCAGGTTTTTGTTGTTTTCTTTTTTGTGAGGCAATTAGGGTTAAGTGACTTGCCCAGGGTGACACAGCTAATAAGTGTCAAGGGTCTGAAGTCAGATTTGAACTTGGGTCCTCCTGACTTACGGGTGGTACTCTATCCACTGTGCCACCTAGTGGCCCCAATAGAGCCAGTTTTTGAACCTAAATCCCCACATTCCAAATCTAGTGCTCTTTCTGCTATTCTATTCTGACTCTGCTTCTAAGTTTCTTCTGCCTCTCTCTTCACCCACGGCCATGCGTGACTCTCTGACACTGCCCTGTTTCCCTCAGGGCATGCTTTGATTGCAGAGGCTATATAATCAACAAAGGGAATCTACTCTACAAGTGGTCATCTTGAGGACTTCCAAAGGGAAGGAGGGTCTTACTACTTCAGAGATAGCCCATTTTTCTAATTATTAGGAAACTCTCCTAATTTCCACTCATTGATCCCCGTTCTGCCCTCTAGATCATTGGTCTCCAAAATAGGTGCCATATCAAGAGTCCTGTGTGATCAACCAAACAGAGAGAGGGAATATGGGTTGAATTCCAGCCTCCCTGCAATGGCCCATCCTGGGACTCAATTCAAATGCAATCATACCTGTTCTTCAGCCATCATCCCCCTAGACACCTCCCACTGTCCTCTCAGGTCCCAACAATTATGGTTTAGGACACTTGTTACCTGACTAATGCCCAGACACCCAAAGCAGCAGACATTTAGAAAATTCTACGGTTCCCTGCCCCTCCCCCACTCCAGCATACCCACCTCTACCCTCCTGATCACCTCCAGAGCCATCTCGAGGCAACTCAGGGCTCTGGGGCAGTGACTAATAAGAGTCTGCTGTTCCTCTCCATTATTTTATTGTTGTTTCCAGTAGGAAAGAGAGAATATACTGCCTATAAAATGGCACACATATATAATTTATAAATAACTATACTTACATTGGGCGGGGGAAGTGTTCAACATTATGTGTTTATGTATTTATTACTGACAGAGATATGTGATCAGAAAAGTTTGGAGACCACCAGGCTAAGATCCAAGCAGAGCACATCTAATCTCTCTTCCATATGTCAGCTATTTAAATATATCAGATCCACACTGAGACCTCTCTTTACCTCCACATTAAAGATTCGTGGTTTCTCCAACTGGTCTTTATATGACATGGTCTCTAGACTTTTCATCAGTCTGATCCCACTCTCCTGAACGTTTTACCTCCATAATAATTATCATAGCACGTTCTGAAGGCTGTTGTGAGGAACTAACTGGGTAGTGTTCCATCAGTGTGAAATGCTATGTAACAATAAGCAACTGATATTATTTAATTTCTTCATCCGTGGGTGACAGGAATCCAGGAGCAGACTACTACCTCTCCTTGAGGGCAGAGACTACATGTTATACTTTTTCTTACGTTTACGCAGCAGTTGTAATATAGGTCACCTGGTTACTCTGCTGGACTTCATCACTGTCTCCAGAAACTCATCTTCCTGCAAGATCACATCAACCCTAAAACTCCCTCCTCCTCAGTTCCTCCTGCCTCTCTCTAGTGCCCCTCCCTCCCTTGGCCTGGAGGGGTTGGAGAGAGGACATCAAAGAGCTTCTCTCGAAGCCTCCATTGAAGGACAGCCCACCTGACTGCTCTCCTCTGGACTTTCATCATGCCCCCAGCGCAAGGTACTACCCCTCCTATTTCAGCTTCCTTTTATGTGCTCTTATGTGTTGTTTCCCCCATTAGATTGTAAGCTCCTTAGGGCAGGTACTGGCTGTTGCCATTCTTTGTATCCTCAGCACTAAGCCAGGTACCTGTACTTGGTAGGTACTTAATAATTGTGTATTGACTGACCGAGGAGATGGTGTTCAATAAAACCTTTTACAGAAAGACTCTCCTCAGAATCTTCCTTTGTAGGCTTTAGTTTAGTGATAATAATAAGTGAAATTTACATAGCACTTGAAGATTTGCAGAGTACTCTATATACATTATCTACTTTAAAACCAGTAATAATATTACGCTTGAATTTAGTTCAAGGATTCTTTTTATACTTTTTGTTAACATGAATCTTCTCCATTTATGGATCATATTTTTCTTAAGTGTTGGTCTCTAAGTATGCAAGAGAATTCTCAGAGTTCTAAGGAACTTCTGTTGTTACATAATTTCCTCATCAATGACCTGAGAAGATTGGATTAAATGACCTTGGACATGCCTTTCGGCTGTGACCCTGTGATCTTATATAGTCCAACTTAAACCTAAACAGAATCCACTCTATAGTATCCTACAGCGAGTTTGTCTTATCTCCCTAACCCCACTATCCCTATCACAGTACCTTGCAGAGGACAAATGCTCAATAGATAGGTATTAATTGATGATCTGTATGAATACTGGGTGTGACAAGTTGCTTACCTTCTGCCTCAGTTTCCTCATCTGTAAAATGGGGATATTAATTGCACCTACTTCCCAGGGTCATGAGGACTCCATGAGATAATATGTGTGGAGTGGTTCATAAACCTTAAAGCGCCATATAAAAGCTAACAATGGTGATGACAATCTTAGACCCAGTGGGAGAATCTCTGGTAAAGTCCTCATGGAGAGTGCAACTTACCTTGGTCATATTTAACTAACAATTATCTTCCTAACAAATCTGACACTAGCTCAATGTATTTACAAAGATGATAATTCCGCCTAGGTCATTCTTTTTGATTTGGTCCATATTGCCAACTTTGCTTCAAAACATTAGCCACGGAGTTATGTTGTTGTGAACATGGCTCAGGCCCCAGTAGGATGGGAGGGAAAGTCAGGCATGAGAGTCCAGACAGATCCTCTGGGTCGTTATAGGAGAAAGGGATTAGAGGTATAAGCATAGTGAGCCACACAGCAGATGACTATACAGAAAATGGGAAAGGTGCAAAGAGACTTGAAATGGACAAAGTATTGATTTTCAAAAATGAGTAAAATGTGGATCCCAGAAAGCACAGACCAATGATATTGACATTAATGCCTTATAGGATTACATTTAAATTAGTAAACATGTGGTTTCTGAGCACTTAGCAGTAAAATTAGGAATCAATAAGAGTGAGCTTAGGGCAGCAAATCATATGAAACTAACCTCATTCCCTTTTGTGATCAGGTCCCTAGACTAGTAAATGGTAGACACAGTATATTCTAATTTCTGCAAAGGACTGGACAAACTCTCTCAGGATGGCCCAAAGATACACACCTTTCCCAAGTATATCACATCGATTCAAATGCTCAAATGGATATATCATAGATGTGACTTCTTTCCAATGGTACAGGTTGCAACTCATCAATGACTGCCCATCCTCTGAGTTGCCTGCCAGTGTTGCCCCATAAGTTCAACACCCAATATACCTTCTTTGCTTTCTCTTGACATCATGCAGATAGCATAGCACGGAGGTTTCCCAGTGATTATTCCATTATTTTGCCATATGATGAAGCTCTCTACTTTTTTCAATCATAAATTACTTTGATGACAACCTTTTCTTGGTTCTTTTTCATAGTTTCTCATTGATTATGTGTTTCAGCCTCCTCACACCCATTATGCCCTTCTCCATTGCCCTCTGACTCATACGCATTTTTAATTCCTCAGAGATTGTAGCATTACATGACTCACCGCTATATAACAAAACCAGTAAAATATTGGTTTTAAAAAGACAATCCTTTCTTTTAGAGAGAAGTCTAGGGATCATTGAAAGAGCTTTGTAATTTTCCAAATGCAATCCAGCTTGCTCTTCTCCTCCCATTTAATTCTAGGTCTAACTCACAGTCCATTTCCTTTTTTTTAAATAACATTTTCTCCCAATTATATATAAAAACAATTTTTAATATTCATTTAAAAAAATTTGGAGTTCCAAGTTCTTTCCCTCCTTCCTCTCTCCTGTCCCTGAGACAGTAAGCAATCTGGCATAGGCTATCCAAGATATGTATGTTGAATCTAATTGCATACCATAATATTGACAATATTTATTCTTGTTTTAATTATTCTTTTTCCTATATGGGTGATTAGATGAGACCCCTGCAGAGTTATGGATCTTATTCAGTGGGTTTTGCAAGGGCCTGAGGCACAAAGGGTCCCACAAACAGGAGCACCTCACAGACCTCACCATCTATAGAGAGTTCCTCTTCAACCTGTACTCTTCACTGGATATCCTCAATGATAATGGTACCTTTGGTGAGTATAGGCTCCCCTAATTTGAGCCTTACCAAGGCAGCAAGTAGCAGAGCTAAGATTTGAATCCAGGTCCACTGACTCCAAATACCATCTTCTATCCATTGTACTACAACGCCATCCAGCTTTATTTACTTGAGTCTCTTGCCAAGGTTTCTTTTAACTGCTTTTATCCTCCATTACTTTTCTTTATTTTATCAGGTGATATTGCTCATTAATATTCTGCCATACTTCTCCATAAGAATGGAGAACTTTTAAAAATGAGTTCACATAATAACAAACTTGTCTAGCTCTAGCTGTCACATCTGTCTGCTTGTCAACAAAGTCAAATTTTGCTGGCTAATGTTCTTTTTAGGTTCTTTTGACCTCATTAGGACAAATAATTAATACCAGTTAAGCATCTGTATGAATTTATTACAGTTGGTGTCTATGTCATTTCTTCCATTCATATCCTGTCTTAAATGATCAATAACATATTTGAATAGGTCACGATTCAATTGTTTGTATTGTCTAACATGCTTTTTCTCCTTTGTATTCTTCCTTTTAGTTTTGTACTACTTCTAAACTCTGCTCTGACAACTTGATGATCTCACTATACATTGACAACTGACTCAGGCATGACTCCCCTCATCAGTGACATGTTATTTCCTGTCATTTTAATATAATGGATTTCATTTTTTGTTTTAGATGTACTCACTGTTTGCCATATCAAGCACCTGATGATTATTTTCTAAAGCAAAATATTCATGATAGGTAGGCATGAGACTTTTAAGTAATCTGAAAATCTTTGGCCTCTATCATTCTTTATGTTTCACTGTCCTCATATACTCCCACCTCTGCATCAAAGTAAAACATGAGAGTTTGTATGGATTTTGACTGGAGGCTCTTACTGTATTCTTCTTAGAATCTCTCTACCTCTTTATTCTATGCAACAAACAATGTTGCATTAGGTTTCAATTATTTTCCTAGTGGTCTTTTCACATATATTTATCATAGACAAAATATTCCACAGCATTATGCTTCCTCTTACCTTTGGACACAATAAAACCAACTCGACCAACTCTTTTATTTGTCTCTCCAAGGAGAACCAGTGAGCCATCCCTTTAACTTTCTGTCTGTTTTTATTTATGGAGAGAAAGTCAAGACGGATTCAATTCAGTTCCTTCAGTGGCATATGTATTTCAGTAATCAAATAAGGATCTCTCATTTAGAATACCGATGGTTAAGTTAAAGCATATAAATGGTCTAAAAACCACAATTCCTATAACATCTTTTTGGCCCCTTTTTGTCACTGGCATGTGTGGGAGGCAATTTCATACTTTTCTTTGTTTTGTGAGTTGCCATGGCCAAAGAATTCTTTACCAAGTGGCCAATGTATTAGCTCCTCCATATTTAGCCAGAGTGATCCATGGAAAGCAAATTCAGTGTGTTTCTAAGACTATTCTCCAAGGTATTCCAGCAATGTATTTATGTGGGCATAAACTTTAAGAATTCCTGGTCATTTCCATGCCATGGTAAGACATCAGTAGAATTTTTGTACAAAGTAAGAGTCTAATAAAAGTTGTCTCAATACATGATTGAAAGAATGACAAGACAGAGAAATTTGAGCTAGATTGTAGTATGGTTAGTTATGTTTTCAATAGGTTGATACCTCAGTCCATTGCAGCTACATTTTGGGACTTGGAAACTTTCAAAGAACAATATCATCCAGTAATTCTAAAAATCAATAGGCCTTTATTACAGGCATGCTTTGATTCACACTCCAGAGGGCATGAGGTCCAAAATGAGACACGAAGGGATGGGTGGGAATAATCAGGGATAAATCCAGACAGGCGCCAATAATTTACTACCTATGTGAGCATGGGCAGCAATAATGTGCTACTCATGTAACAGATTGAAGAAGTCATGTCAACTCCCTGGCCTCAGTTTCCTCATCTATAAAGCCAAAGGGTTGGACTAAATGACTTATGAGAACGCTTCCAGTTTCAGATCTATAATTCTGCAGTCCTTCATAGCCCACAGATAAAGATACAACCTCATGATGACCTTCAGGTTACATCAGGAAGAAGGGAATCAAAAGTCTTTTGAGAGGTTACCCTTTGAAATTGGCACATACAGGGTACAACTAGTTCTTGTCACTTGCCTTAATTTGGTATGGGAAAGCAATGGAATCTTCATTTCCTTCACATAATAGCTTTTTGAGAATAGAGTTTGTTTCATTCTTTGTCTTCATGTCGCTAGCACCTAGTACATTGCCAGACAAAGTAGGGGATTAATACATGCTTAAGGGTTGACTGACTGCTCGATTATGGGTGAGGGCTAAGATATCTGATTGGCGTTCAGCATCGGTAGTATAAGGAACCAATAAAAGCTTCCCTATTGCAAATTAATTGGAAGCCTAAGGCAAGCAGGAAAACCAGTTAAAATTCTGGAACAATGTTGTTGGGCATCAACTTGGTAGTGTGGTTTGGGAAAACACAAAGATATTCATTTATGCATCCAAAACGAGAGTGAAATTGCTACACATGGTAAATATTAATGCAAGTTTATTGAACTGGGCTGTTTTTTGAATATGTTGAGTTTATTTCACCTCATTTATTTTTACTTAGAGACACTGTGTCGTAATGAACAGATCACTAATGGTCAGATTGGTCTGAGAGTCAGGAAGATATGGGTTCAGATCCTAACTCCAACATTTTAAAAGCTGTATGACTTGAGGTCAACTACTTAACCTTTATTTGTCTCAGACAGCTCCCTAGGATTTGTCTAAGTATAGACAGTTTCAATGGGTGGAGGTAATTTCCCACACTGAGGCATCATCTTGTTTGTTGAAGAAACTTTCATTTCCTCCTACTTGTTCTTGTTTCTGTTTCTAAATTCATCTAAATTCATCACTCTTAGAGGCAGAAGTGGTCTTATTTAGTCCCACCCTGTTCAAAGCATAAATCCTGTCTACCAAGTTTCTTATTATGACTCTTTACCAGAGATTTGCTTTCAGTATGACACTGATATTTTATCACAACTTCATCAGCTTTGATAAAGCCCTTGCAAAAGAAAAAAAAAATAGACCAAGGTTTCCTTTGATTCCCTTCTCTTTCCCACCAGTTCAAAATCCTCTTCTCATTTTCAAATCTCCTCTTCCTCCTTGTCCCCTTCCTTCCTCTATCCCCCAGTAGACACAACCCCGCCTCTCACACACATATCTTTCTTACCCTGTGCTTAGTTAGCATAGTGCCTGAACGTAGTAAGAGCTTAATAAATACTTCTGGACTGTCTTTCGTAAAGCACTTGGGCTGTCCAGGGCTCTCTGCTGCCTTACTCTGTCTAAGCCATCTCATCCAGACCATGGTGTTACTTTTGCCCAGGAAAGAGCCAGCATGTACATGCCCTATGTCAGTTGTTGGAAGAAGCACTTGGGCCAGGGAGAGGCGATCCTTTCCTTAGGAGAAGGGTAAATTCGAACTGAGATTCAAGCAGTTGTAAACCAAAGGTCCAGGCCATTTGCTATTAGGGTTTCTTCATTATATCAACATCTAGCAGTTTGAGTAAGAAATGGAAAACTGGTTACAGGAGCAGAAATTCAAGCCAGCAATCTGTACTGGATTTGGAAGCAAGAGAGTAATTAGGGAGCTATTTTCCTAACTCAACCAGAAGCCCCCAATTTTCAGTCTTTTAGTGGGGTTGCATGCACTCCTTGCTTCTCCCCGTACTATATTGCTGTCATGGTCCCTGGTTGATTCCACTATATCTCCATCCTGCCTCTGTTGTCCCAATAACACTAGAGTCTCAGACACCTATGATCTAGAACTCTTCCTCCCTACTCCTCCAATTTAGTCAATCCATCAATCAACAATTAGTTATTTAGCTCCTATGTCCTAAGCAACTGTACTAAGCTTTTCAAGATATTTTTGTCATTCATTTATTTCTCAGAGTTCTGCAATTGGTTTTCCTGACTTTCTAACTTGGGGTAGGAAGGGAGGGGGAGAAATTAATGAAAAGATTTTGCTAGTTGATAATGGCTTTAAATGTTATGCTTACAAGAGGTTTTCGCATTTTTAAAGGGGATTTTTATTGAGACAATGCCTTAACCCAAAGGACTGAAGTCCCAAAGCAGGGGCTTCAGGCTGCCTGCCAAGGTCCAAAGTGAATTTATTAAGGAGCTTGGAGGCGGATGTGTCAGACCACCCACTACCTCAACTTGGATTACATGTCTCAGAAAGGTTTCTATTCTGTCAGAGGAAGGAAAGCAATTACAAAGGGAAGAAACATAATAGCTGTGTGTGGGCACCCTGGTGGTTTGGGAGTGAAAAGGTCCTGCCTCACATTTTTAGTCTATGCATTTCCATGAAATTGAAGATAGCTTAAGAGACAGGAAATGACTGGTTACAGATCTAACGGTCCTTTCAGAATCAGCTATCTGTGTGCAGTCTGATTGTTGCAGGCCAGAGAAAACATTAAGTTAGAAGAAAAGATACCGATGAGAAGATATTGAACATGATCATACATTGTGACCTATTTAAACAAAGTCTAATTCGGAAAATGGGAAATGGACAAAAGTAAGGACACTGACTGTGACTTTGCATTTCTTAGAAAAAAAATTAACTAATAAAAAGCAACAAGACCCACTACAAGGAGACCAAAGAGTTCAGAAATCATCTTATGCAAAAAACACTTGTTCTATCTGCCAAGCAGAGAGAGGTGGCAGTTGAGGATAAATAACACTGGTTCAGAGTACAATCTCCTTTGACAAGAGGAAGATGAAAGATTATAAGCAGGAACAATTCACAAAATGGGAAAAAGGAATTGCAGAGAAAACAAACCTTCGGAGAGTCTGACTTGAGATCCAACCGAATCAGATCATCTTGAGATAAAAAATGCCAGTGATCAGCTAGTATATAAACAGTAATCCAGTCTCACTCCACTGCATTGGTGAAACAGCAGATCAGAGTTTTAGTAGACTGCAAGCTTAATAAGATTCACTGTGTGAGATGTCAGTGAAGAAGGTTTAGGCTGCATTAAGTGTGGCATAACTTCTAAGATTAGGGAATTGATAATCCCACTGTGCTCTTCCCTGGTGAGATCACATCTGGATTATTGTGTCTATTCCTCTAATCCTCTTGGCAAGCTCTGGGTGGGCCTTGTTTTGGATCTAAAACATCTTCCCCGTTTGAAAGTTTTCTTCCTTAGCAAATGCAGGACCAGTTTGCTAACTCTCCTTAATCCTGTTATCCTCTTAAGTGAGAACCTTGTCTCATATTTTACGGAAAAAATCGAGACTGTCCATTGAGAGGTCCCTCATCTTTGCTCCTCATCTCACACCACCCAGAGGCCTTCCACCACCATCTCTTTCTTTGCCCCATCTCACATGAAGAGGTGGCCCTTTTGTCTTCTCCAGCAGATTCCCCCTTCTATCATCCTTACTCTTACTTCTCCTTAATGTCTCTCTATATTTACTGGCTGCTTCTCTACTGTCTTCCTCATCTTCAAAAAATTTGCATTCATCTCCACTAACTATTGGCCCATATCTCTCCTTCTTTTTGTGGCTAAACTCCTTGAGAAGGCCTTCTACAATAGGTGCCTCCACTCCCTTTCCTCTCATTCTCTTCTTAACTCTCTACATTCTGGCTTCTGACTTCATTCCACTGGACCTGCTCTCTCCAAAGTTATTACTGATCTCTTAATTGACAAATCTAATGGCCTTTTCTTATCTTCATCCTTCCTGACCACAAGACTTTGACACGGTTGTTCACCCCCTTTTCCTCAATACTCTCTTCTCTCTAGGTTTTCATGATGCCACTGTCTCCTGGTCTCCCTCCATACCCCAAACCCGTCTGAATGCTCCTGCTTCTAGCTCAGTCTCCTTTGTTCGATCCTCATCAAGGTCACACAGGTTAACCCTTGAATGTCCTACAAGCCTCTGCCTTGGCCCTCTTCCGTTCTTCTTCTATAATATTTCTCTTGGTGATCTCATGAGCTCCTATGAATTCAATTGTTATCTCTATGTTAACAGTTTTCAAATTGACTTGTTCAGCCCTATCCTCTCTGCTGACCTCTAGTCTCACATCTTCAACTGCTCAGATCAGGTGTCCTGTAGACAACTTAAATTCAGCATGTCCAAAACTGAACTTGTTATCTTTCCTCCCTGAATATTCTCCTTTTCCATACTTTCCTATTACTGTCAAGGACACCGTCATCCTCCCAGTTGCTCAGGTTAACTATCTACATATCATCCTTACTTCCTTACTCTCTCACCTACCATATCTAACTTGTTGCCAAGACATATCTAAGGGGCATTAGGTTTAATAAAAAATACGAGCTTCTAGTTCAGTCTCCTTTTAACAGTCAAATGGTAGATGTAAGCTCCTTTGGACTGCTCTGCAATCTCATCAGCATGTCCTGTTATTTCTATGCAGGGCAGAGGGGAGGGAAAGAATCATTTTACCTCATTCACAAGAGGTACTATCAGGGTCTCAAGGCCTGGAGGACAAAGTACCCAGGGCAGAACATCCCACCTTTGCTGGCTCCCTTTTTGTGTATTATGCCCAGAATGTGATACTCTTTCTCTTGCTTTTCCGCCCAGAATTCTCTCCCATAGTAACAAGTTCAGTGGGACCAAAAAGAGTGAGTTCTAAGAAAGAATATACTTGTGATAACCATCTTTTCTATGGCTACTCTCACAACATTTGGAAGGTTAATAATAAATTGGAGAGAATATAGAGGAAAAGGGCTAGAATGATGAAGGGCCTTGAGATAATGCCATACAATGATCAGTTGAAGCAACTAAAGATATTTATTGAGACTAAAGAAGGAAAAGCAAGGGGAACATGAAGTTATCTATACGTGAAAGAGAGATTAGACTTGTTCTGCTTACTCCCCTAGGGTAGAACTAAGAGCAATTAGTGGAAGCTGAAAAGAATAAAATATTGCCATATTGTAAGGAAAAGTTTTCTAATAATTAGAGCTATCTAAAGGTAGAATGGGCTGCCATGGAAGGCAGTCAGTTCATCATTGGTGCTCTTCAAGCAAACGCTAGATGGAGCAGAGCTGAGATAACAATGAAGACAATGAAGTAACATCAATTCTAAACATATATGCACCAAATGGCATAGCATTCAAATTCTTAAAGGAAAAGTGAAATGAGTGACTGGAGGAAATAGACATAAAAACTGTGCTAGCAGGGGACCTCAACTTACCCCTGTCAGAACTAGATAACTCTAACCACAAAATACATGAGAAAAATTAAGGAGATGAATATAATTTTAGAAAAGATAGATATGATGGACCTCTGGAAAAATTAAATAGGCATATAAAACAATAAGCCTTTTTCTCAGCAGTATATGGCACCTTCAAAAAAACTGATTATGTATTGGGGCATACAAATCTCACAAAGGCAGAATAGTAGAAATATTAAGTGTACCCCTTTTAGACCATAATGTAATAACAATTACATTCAATAAAGGGCTTTGGAATCATAGATTAAAAATGAATTGGTAACTAAATAATTAAATTCTAAAGAATGAGTGGTTCAAAGAACAACTTATAGAACTGATCAATAACTTCATTAAAGAGAATGACAACAATGAGAAGTCAAAGCAGCACCTAGGGGAAAATTTATATCTCTAAATGCTCATATCATTAAAAGAGAGAGCGATCAGTTCAATAAATTGGGCATGCAACTGAAAAAAAAAAACAATAGAAAAGAACAAATTATTCTCCCAATTAAATACCAAAAATCCTGAAAATCAAAGGAGTGATTAATAAAATTGAAACAAAAAAATTAAATAACAAAACTAAGAGTTACTTTTATTAGAAACAATAAAATAGATAAACCATTGTCCATTTAATTTAAAAGCATTACTGGTATTGAAAACAAAAAAGGATAAATATACAACTGATGAAAATGAAATCAAAGCAATTATTTGGGGCTTTTTTGCCCAATTACATGACAATAAAACTGACAATCTAAGTGAAATGCATGAATATTTTTATAAAGATTTAAATCACCCAGATTAATAGAATAGGAAAAAATACTTAAATAACCTTATCTTAGAAAAAGAAATTGAACAAACCATAAATGATCTCCCTAAGAAAAAAAATCTCAGGACCAGAAAGATTTATAAGTTTTTTTCTTTTTAAAAATTTTTGTACATTGTGAATTTAAATATAAAAAGATAAAAAAGAACATTTCAATGTACACAGCACAATATTAAAAAGAGGATTAAATATAAAACCATGGATTTCCATCTCACAGTTTACTTTTTTTCCCCAAAATTATGTAATAAATGCTACAAATTGTTTTCAAAGCTACCCTGCTTTTCTGTTCTTCTAAGTTTTCTTTTGTTCTTCACTGTGTACTTTCTACCTTTTTTCTCCATCCTTCACCCTAGAGAACATTACTATTAGATACATATATATATATGTATATTACATATATGCAAAACCATACTATACATACTTCCATTTATCAGTTCTTTCTCTGGGTGTAGATAGTAGCTTTCTTCATATATCCTTTGTAGTTGAGTTGGTATTTGTAATACTCAAAATGCCTGAGATGTTCAAAGTTGTTCTTAGAGCAATATTGTTGTTACTGTGTACGATGTTCTCTTGGTTCTACTCATTTCACTATTATTTCATGTGTTTCCTTGTTTTTTGTAAAAATCAACCAGTTCATCATTTTTATAGCACAGTAATTTTCCATCACAATCATATACCAAAATTTGTTTAGCCATTCCCTAATTGAAAAGCATCCCTTCAATTTCCAGTTCTTTGTCACCACAAAGAGAGATGCTATAAATATTTTAGAACATGGAAGTTCTTTTCATTTTTCCCTAATGTCTTGGGAAACAGACCTAATAGTGGTATTGCTGGATCAAAGAGTATACACAGTTCTATAATATTCTGGGCATAATTCCAGCTTGCTCTCCAAAATGGTTGGATAAGTTTACAGTTCCACCAACTTAGGGTCCCAACTTTTCCACCACCCCTCCAACATTTGTCACTTTCCTTTTCTGTCATTTTAGCCAATCTGATAGGTATAAGATGATATCTCAAAGTTGTTTTAATTTGCATTTCTCTAATCAATAGTGATTTAGAGTATTTCATATGACTATACATAGTTTTGATTTCTTCATCAAAAAACTGCCTGTTCATATCCTTTGACTATTTATCAATTGAAGACTGACCAATATTCTTATAAACTTGACAGCATTCTTTGTATATTTGAGATATGAGACCTTAATCTGAGAAACTATAAAACTTTTCTCCCAGTTTTCTGTTTTCCTTCTAATCTTAGAGACATTGGTTTTACTTATTTTACACTTGAGTTAAAACCATAACTTTCACAAATATAAAAATGAGGAAGAATGGCTAGATGGAAGTTTATCTGAAAAAGATCCAGGGTTTTTGTTGGACCATCTCAATATAAGCCAGAGTGTCACATGACATCTAAGAAAGCCAATATAATTTTAGGGTGCTTTAAGTGAAGTGTAGTATCCAGGACTAGGGAAGATGATAATTCCCTCAACTAAGCATCATCTTGTCAGATAAGATCAAAAGTTGGACTATTTCCTCATGTGGGGCTGAGGTAAAGTGAAGATGTACATCATGGAGGACTTTATGAAATAGGAAGCCAAGGTATCCCAGGGAATATCAGCATGCATAGTGAAGTCTTCAGATTCATGGGCAGAGGAGAAAAACTGTGAACCAAGTAATACATTCCTCAAAAAAAGGATGGAGACTTACCTGGAAGCCAGTGCATTACAACAACAAAGATATGGGCTTGCTGATAAAGATTGAGTGGACCTTGAAGAAGGGAATATAAGCTATCAAGGAATAAGGCTGATATACCTAGGGATGAGTGTGTGACAGGACTGATACCTACCAGCATCCTTCCTCCACATAGGTTAGGGTAGTTTTCCTTAAAAGATGACAAAGCTCTCCCTGGGATTGGATTGGCCCCTGCGCCATCATTGACAAGGCTTCTTGGTAGCCCTGGTTATATTGTCATAGCTTCCTAATTATCTAAAAGCATAAAAAGGCCTACCCCTATAGATCTGGTCATGTCCTAAATCCAAGGGAACCACATCACACCCTGCTCTGCTCACCAGACTTCCATAAAGAAGTAAGGCTGGGGTAAGGAGAGCAGGGAAGGTGGCTACATCTAAATGCTACTGCATCCTCATTGATAGCCTTTCTATTTCTATAGCTCAGTTGATTGGTCAATGACCTATGGGGGCCCCATTTCTTCCCAACATTGAACTTGAACCAGCAGGGTGTTTGGTCTGAGTCAAACACACCCTTAATAAAAGAAGGGAGAGGATTTTTGTCTCCACATCTGTAGACCAAATCATGGGAACAAGGGAAAGAGGAAGTGAGAATTTAAGTGCTACAGGAGGGGAGAAGAAGCAGTCAATGTAGGCATCCCAGAATGGCTTATCACGGCATTAGTTTTAGGGGTGAGCAGTGTCAGCTTACTGAGACCGTCACTGCAAATGCTGAGCAACTTGGGCTATGAGTGGCAAGAAGTAACAGGGAATTTGGCCAAGTATCTGGGTCAGTCAATAATTGGTGATTAGGTTCTCTAGGATGAACAGATCTTACATTTTATGCTCAGTTGATAGCCTATCCCAATACAGTTAGGAATGTGCCACACACAGAAAATAACCTATATGTGCAGCAAACATTTGTCATTACTTCTCAAAGAGGGTGAGTCAATATACACTCTATAGTTTCCTTAATTTTCCAAATTAAAATACCCAATTCTGACTACAATTTGCGTATACATGTTGCTTCTCCATATTTCAATAGAAATTCCTTGAGGTCAGGGACTGATTAACTTTTGTATTGGTATTCCTAGTACCTAGTACAACATTGAGCAGAAAAAAGTTTCTTGCATTCTTTCATTCACTCATTCACCTCAGGGCATGAGGAGAGTGAGTACAGAATAGTAGAGGAGGCTGAAAGGTGCAGCTCTCTGAGAGGTAGTAGTGAAGGCCCCTTGGCCTTGAGTTTCCTTTCCTATTATGATGATTTTGTTGTCTGGGTTTTCACAATGTGGGTGCTGGTCTGGGTTATTCCATACTCCATCTGCCACAATAGACTGGTACAAGAAACAAGTGAGAGAGACTCTGCACTCATAGTATATCAGTCTAAGACAGTTGATCTGAATTGCATTAGCAAGTTTGTTCCAAGTTCCTGTTCCCAGAGAAGCAATGTCACCCCCGCTGGGCAGCCAAACAGCTGGTTTGCATGGATGGCACTCGAGGAAACTGGGGAGGTAATAGCTGACATTTATGTTGTGTTTTGTCATCCTTCTGCTCCCTTTGGCCTGCTCCCTCTGGTTATGGCCATCATCAAAGGCAGTGGGACAGAAGAGGGGGGGAGTAGCAGAGTTTGGGAAATCTCAGCTGGTGCTGAGAGGTAATGTCAACGAGAAAGGGGATAGGAACAGATACATCACTCTGTGCTAGCTCAATGCTTGGCTTGGCCTCCTGTTCCCCCTGAATAATAAAAAGAATCACTGGCATTTCTATGGCACCTGAAGGTTTGCATAAACTCACTTGAACCTTGAAATAACCCAGTGGAATCCCTCAAATAACAGCCATGATAGGCCCTCTATGATTCAGGGCTCAGTAGGCATTTCTGAAATAAATGGTCTAAGTCATCTCCTTCCATTTCCCACTCCTCTTTCTTTCTCTGGGATAATTTGGTTTGTCCTTCACTGCACTCACCAAGCTGTTCTCTCTAAGAGATCATCAATGAAATCTTTATCTTCAAATCCAGTGGCATTTTCTGCATTCAAATTTTCTTTGACCATTCTGTAGCATTTAACACTAATTGACCTGTTTTTTTCCTTATTAAAATTGTCCTCTCCCTTAGTTCAGAAGCAACTAGGTGGTACAGTAGCTAGAGTACTAAGTTTGGAGTTCAGGGCTAAGAACTGAATTCAAATCTGGCTTTATATGATTATGAGCTGTGTGACCCTGGGCAAGTCACTTAACCTCTGTCTGCCTCAGTTTTCTCAAAGTATAAAAATTTTGGCAGTGAAGGGAAGGAGAAAGATGAGATAATAGGTACATGGGTAGAAGGTTCAAACCTTTTTTTTATGATTGGGGAGATCTTTTCTAATCCCACCCCCACTCCACCCTCTACTGCTAATCTCTTCCCTCTAAGATTATCTTTCATTTATTCTGTATATGTCTTACATGTTTTTATTTTCCCCCATTAGAGTATGAGCTCCTTGAGGAAAAGGACCATATTTTTCCTTTCTCTATATTCTCAATCCTCAACAGGGCCTGGCACATAGTAAATGCTTATTTCCTTGCTCTTTGCTCATCATTGATTGACTAACTGGGCTAAACATATCTGTAGACAAATAGGCAGAAGTATAGAAGGAGAGAGTGAAGACACATGAGAAAGAAATGGTTACCATTGGAGCAAAGTCTTGGAGGAGCAGGAGGGGATGGGAACAAGAGCACAGTATAGAAGGATTAGTTTTAGGAAGGAATTGGGATACCTCTCCTTTGAGAAGGCTGGGCTTTGAAATATTTGTAGAATTTGAATAAAGTGATGTCGACCCCAAATAAAAATGGGGGCCACTAAATTGTACATAAGGATTCCTGTGGCTACATCCTGACCTACAAAACCACATATTAATTTTAGCTATGTTTTATTTTATTTTTATTTGTTTTGTTAAATATTTCCCAATTATATTTTAATCTCGTTCAGGCCACATTCAGGAGTATTGTGGGCTACACGCAGCCAGAGGGACACATGCATTTAACACTTTTGCTCCATAGCAACTTCATTTTCCTTTTTTAAAAAAATTAGCTAAGGGTTTTTCTAGTTTATTAGTCTTTTCAAAAGATCAGTTTAGTTAGATCAGTCCTCTTTTGTTTCTTAACTCCACTTTTGTTTTCAGTTTTGTTTCTCTCTTCTTTGATTTTCAGAATTTCTGTTTATTCTATTTATTTTCAGAGGTTTTTTGGTTTTGTTTTGTGTTTTGAACCATGATAGGTGAATGGAAAAAGAATTAATATTGACTCACCCTTCCAAACATCTTCCCTTTACTGCTTCTTTGTTGACTTACTTGCTTTTCTGTTTTCTGACAGTCTGGTCCTTGGAGCTGAACTTGTAACTTAGGAAAAGATATGTTTTTTTATTCTGTGTAAAAGCTGTGGGTTTTTTAAAGTAAGCCAGCATAGCCAGCAGCGCCCCCTCTCTCCCTTCTAGAAGCACCATTACAAATTGTCCAAGGGTCCCTGACTTAAATATACCACCTCATAAAAAAAGAAGGCAAAAAGAATAATCTCAGAGGAGGTCCTCAGGGGTCCCCTCTATAGAAGGAATCATATTCCCAAAGAAAATGGAGTTTATGTCAAAAAAGCCCCCATTATAACAGACATTGACTAGCTTCTTCCCAGAGAAAGGTGTTTCCAAAAAGGAACTAGACTGGAACCCAGACTACTCTGTCATCTTTAGAAATGTCTCCCCTCCTTTCATATCAGACAGAGAGTTTCATGAGAGGCCTCCCAGAACATCCATCACAGACTGAAAGGGATCTCAAGAAGTTATTTAGTCCTTTGTCAGAGAAGGCTGAATCATCCCAAACTAATAACTGTTTTTAATCTTTTAACTTGCCCCCTTATCCCTGATCCTGAACTCCTAGAGAATGAGTTTCACTGTCCTTCACAATGTAGAAATTCCTCCTCACCCTTCCAGGGAAAAAAAATACATAAAAATTCATCATATTATTTTACATGCAACAGACTTACTTGCATTCCATAGTCCAAAAGCCCTAATATCCTCTCTGCCTTGTCCAATAGGGTTTAGTGGCAAAGTAACATTTGGAATCAGTGGATGAGATATCCTGTGGCACAGAAATGAACAAGTCCCCCTAAGCTATTTCTCAAGCTTCTATCAACCAGGGAAGAATGAAAGAAGAAAGTGAATTTCTCTTAGAAAAGAGGAATATCTTGCTGCCCTGCCTTGCCCTAGACCTCAGACATAGCATGTTCTCTAGTCTTTCTCACCCTGGCCCTTCACATCCAATCAATTACCAAGACCCATTAAGTCTTATTTCATGATCTCTCTTCTATCCATCTCATTCTTAAGATTCTGGTTGTCACTTCCCTCATCTACTCCATGCAAGTGTTACTGCTCTTAATTGATCCCACCTCCTCCGATCCCTCTCTTTTCAGTCTGCCCTCCTTAAATACTTGATGATGCCGTTCCCCTATTCAAAAACTAAATGACTCCCCATTGCCTACGAGATCAAGGCCAAACTTTCAAGGCCAGCTGAGATCTAAATCCGATATATTTTTCCATCCTTATAAACTGCTAACCATTGCTCTTCTTCCTAACTCTTCCACCCCTTCCACTTCAACTGGACTAGTTTACTTACCATATTCCAGATGGGCCATGAAAATTCCTACTCCTGTGCCTTTACACGATGCATTGCTTTCACCTAAAATTTCTCTCTCTTCTTCATTCATTTTTCTTTTTTTTTGGAGGGAAGCAGCAGGGCAATTGGGGTTAAGTGACTTGCCCAAGGTCACATGGCTAGTAAGTATGTCAAGTGTCTGAGGTCGGATTTCAACTCAGGTCCTCCTGACTCCAGGGCCTGTACTCTATTCACTGTGCCACCTAGCCACCCCTCTTCATTCATTTTTCAAGGAGGAGCAAAGGAGATAGTGTTTGTAAAGTGCTTAGTCTGGCACATAGTAGGTCCCTTCTCTTCCCCTCCCTTCTTCCCCCCTCTCTAGAGTCTTCTCCAATCACCCCAGCCCACAGGGAGCTTTTCTTCCCTTGAAGTCCCAGAATGCTTATTGCCTACATTCCTCATCTACTACCATATATTGTTAACTCTCTTTTTATGAGCATATTCCTGCAGCTAGACCGTGGGCAGCTGAAAAACAGGCCTGCACCCACCCGGTTTCATATTTCTTTGTGCTCTGTACCTAACCTTTTATATAAGGGGCTCAGCATGAGAT
Organism: Pseudochirops corinnae; assembly: GCA_028646515.1. Taxonomy (NCBI): domain Eukaryota; kingdom Metazoa; phylum Chordata; class Mammalia; order Diprotodontia; family Pseudocheiridae; genus Pseudochirops; species Pseudochirops corinnae. The sequence continues at coordinate 111,098 of JAQQSV010000026.1, forward strand.
GCTTGTTTCTTTGTTGATTACAGCGCATATGCAGTAGATGCTTAATAAATGTTTGTTGAGCTGAATTAAGTTGAATTGCATTGAGTTCATCTGGAGATCCTAATAAGCACTCACTCTAGTAAAGGAGACCCACCTTTCCTTAAGAAATTATCCTGGGCTGCAAGATGTCAGCCCAGGCCTGGCTTCCAGCATCTGAGATAGCAATTGGAAACATATGGTGCTTTGGGAACGGTCATTTCTTTTTCCTTCTTGCTAAGAAGACCTTTAAAGCCCTACTCAATATGTCAAGAAGCAGCAATGAAAATGTCAAGGAATTGTCATATTGCTTATTGCAAAAAAAAAAAAAAATCATGTTGACAAAGCCCTAAATTAAAAAGAAAAGAAAAAAAGCAAAACCACCAAGGGCTAATTTTAGATCTGTTTTTTTCCCCCTTTTAGTCAAAATAAGAAAAAATAAAAACACCACTGAAACCCTACTGCGCAAAACCTCTTAGTCATAGCTCCTAGGCAATTTTGGAAATTGTTTTTTTTTCAGTGGAAGTAATTCTAAATTTTAAGTGACTGTATTTCAAATGGCCCTGCTGAATCAGAAGGCAGAGACAGCCCACTGGATTGGATTGGATGGGACCAGGTGGGACAGGATGGAGGAAAGATAGGGACAGGGAGTGCAGATCACAGTGGGGAAGGAATTAGGGTTAGGTAATGGGAGGAGAGATTAGATCTGACTTCCCCTTGGACGACTTGTTTCTTCTTTCTCAAATCTCTCCAAGGTTACTGTTTTTCCATGATGCTAACTAAGAAGGTAAATGGCCAGTCAGGGGCTGTCTCTAGCTCCCCACCTACTAAAATGCCTGGTCTTTGACATCAGAACCATTTTCAAAGCAATCAGAGATGACTCAGAAAATGCAGCCGGAGACTTCACTTGGGAAATCATTCACAGGCTTAAATGAATTCTGAAAAATAAAGACTGTTCTTTTCTCAGTACTCGGAGTAACAGCTCAATTCTCCATGGGGAGGGCAGGAAAAAAAGAATGAGGGAGAGAGGGTAATTGTTTATTACCTTTTTCTTCTCAGGAGAAATCTAATGCTATTCCAGCCCCCCAGTAGCCACTCCTCCCATAAGAACTAAGCCCCCATTCCCACCTCCACCAGTTATGAAGCCTCTCAAAAAGGCTTCACCTTCATAATTCTCTCCCTTTTAAAAACTGTTCTCCTGTGTCCCTATTTGCTGAATACCCAAAGGGCTTTGGTGCTAGAGTAATAAAGATCCTCTAGAATGATACATATATGGACATCTTTTAAGAAACCTTTTTGTCATTGTCATTGTATGCCAAGCAGTACACCCTGCTGAGTCTTCATTGAGAATTAAACCACAAGGAGACTTTGTTATAACCATCATAACTCAGATATCTATAGCACTTTAAGGGTTACAAAACCTTTCCCCTAGAAGAACCCTGTGAGCTGGACAGTGGCAAAGATATCAGGCCCATTTTATAGATTTAAAAACTAAGGCTCAGAGAAGTTTGCCTCTCTGATTTGTCCACAGTCACACAGTTAATAAGGGATAGATGAGGGGTTCAGAATAAGGTCTCATGGCTCCAAGTCCAGAGTTCTGTCTACTAAATCTTGATACTGCTACCATCCCTGATCCTGTCTATCCTTCAAGTTCAAATCCCTCTTCTTCCATGAAGGCTGCCTTGACTGCTTTAACCTACAGTATTTCTCCCTTGTCTGAACTTCCATAGCAATTATCATCTAGTCATTTCTCATGTATCACATGCTCTCCGGCATTGTTAGTTTGTTTTTCAAATGGGCATTTCTTGGCTTCTCAAAGGGATTTTAAGCTCCTTTGAGTCAGTGATCATGTCTTCTACATCAATGTATCCTCCATGACATCTAGCTGAATGCCCTGCCCAAAGTAGGCTCACAATTATAGGAGATACTAAAAAAAAAAAAAAAAAAAAAAAAAAAAAGGCTCCTTTGGCTGCTTTAGTCATTTGAGAGGACAACAAAAATAACTCCTTTCTTGGCAGCTCAAAGCTAACCCATTTCTTCTTCCGTGGCTACAGAATTATAACAGAAAGTGCATGAATGTAGAGAATCATCACTAGCTTCTGATACCATTCTCCTCCAAACTGGACAGGGTCATTCTATGGGAATGTTCGGGCTGGAAGGGCTCTTAGAAAACCCTGAATAGAACCCCTTCCTTGAGGAAACTCTGGCCAGAATAACTCAGCCCAGATCACCCAGGTCCTTGTATAGCAAAGGTGGGATTTAAACTTGTGCTTTCTGATAGCCAATCCCACTCTCTTTCCATTATACTAGGCAGTACTTTGACCCCCTGCATCCTCTGAAAAGGCATGAAACTGGTGGTTTATAGTTTTAAGAAAAGGCGGGTCACACACCATTAGAAGAAAAAAAGGAAAAAAAAAACCTGACATCATCCCAGTGAAAAAAGCTCTTAAGAATCATTGGCCAGGAAAGTCCAGGACAGCCTTAATTCTGGTGAATGACTGACCAGGGCTTCTTCTCCATCTCTGTAACTATCATAATGAAGGCCTTGAAGGGACGGGGAACCGGGCCTCTTTTAATTTATCTCATGACATTCTTAGGAGCTGGTTTATTCCTCTGTTATTCTCCTGTGCCGTGAAGGATAACCAGTAGTCAAGGAAAGGAAGAGTCAGATGAAACCATCCTCATACTTGCCCTTCCCTAATGCTCCTTGGATAGAGCCAGCATGGCAAAGTTGAAAGTCAATTCATCAATAAGTATCTATTAGGCACTTACTATGTGCCAGGCCCCTTGGGATTACTTGTTGTTCAGTAATGTTCAACTCTAGATATTGGAGTGGTTTACCGTTGCCTTCTCCAGCTCACTTTACAGATGAGGAAACTGAGGCAAACAAGGTTAAGTGACTTGCCCAGGGTTGCACAGTTAGTAAGTATCTGAGGTCACATTTGAACACAGGTCTTCCTAATTCCAGACCCATTCTCCATCCAACTGTGCCACCTAGCTGCGGATTACAAAGAAAGGCAAAAGAGAGTCCCTGCTCTTCAGGCTTTGACAAACTACCAGGGAGAAAACATGTGAATAAGTATGTACAAACAAATCATAGACAGGAACCATTGTAGAATATTCACCGCGGGATCAGGAAAGGCTTCTGGTAGAAGATGGGATTTAGCTGAGACTTGGAGTTAAGAGGACCTGGGTTTGAATGTTGTCTCTGATACTTACTAGTTGTGTCACCTTAGACAAGTCATTTAACTTGCTTTTCTTTTATCTGTAAAATGGTAGAGTTTGGATTAGATGATCTCTAAGGTTCCTTCCCACCATAACTCAATGCAATACAGTGGAAAGAGCATTGATAATAAGGTCAAAGAACCAGGATAAAACTCCTCCCTCTAGTGTTGTGGGACCTTGGGCAAGTCACTTAACTTCCCTAGGCTTCAATTTCTTCATCTGTAAAATACAGGAGTTGGACTCAGTTGCTTTTGAGGTTCCTTCTACCTCTACCAATAAGTCTCTTTTCCTCTCCATTTTTTCCACACTTCAAACCCTGAGGCAGAGTATATGTTTAGCATTTGCCCAGTGGCTGTTTTTTTTAAAGCTTATATTTATTTTCTTTTTTCTTTTTTTTAAAATTAATTTATTTCTAGTTTTCAACATTCACTTCCTTAAGATTTTGAGTTCTAAATTTTCTCCCTCTCCCTCTACTCTACCCTCCCTCTTCTCCCCAAGATGGCATGCAATCTGACAGAGACCCTATATATACATTTGTAGTAAATATATTTTCACATGAGTCATGTTGTAAAGAAGAATTAGCATCAATGGGAGGATCCATGAGAAGGAAGAAACAAAACAAAACCACAACAACAAAAGAGCAAATAGTGTGCTTTGATATACATTTAGACTTTGTGGTTCTTTTCCTGTTTGGACAGCTTTTTCCATCATGAGTGTTTTGGAGCCAACGGCTATTGGGATAGCTTTGGTCATTTCTTGTTGGGCTGAACTTGATCTTAATCTCCATCTTCTCCCTTTTGACCCCAACTAATGTCACTACTGATGTGTATTTCTAAAGTGTTTTACAATTTGAAGAGCTGTCTACTCTTAATGAATCTGTAAAGTACATAGTTCAAAGATTGTTGATCATTAAGGTGATAAGAGAACTTAGTCTCATAGACATGAAGGTTACGCCCAAGGTCATACAGTTTGAAAGTGGCAGAGTCAGGATCTGGATCTGAGTCTCCTGATTCTTGGTCTGGCATTTTTAGCACTCTACCATACTGCTCATGGTATGATTATACGAGTCTTTGACAGCCCCACCCCTAAAAATTCTACCCCAGAAATCTTATCACCTGCTCCCCATTTCTATAGGCTACTCCTGTGGGAATTTGTTAGGCCTACTAACCAGAGACAGCTTCACCCTAACTAGTGTAGGCGATAGAGGGATGGACCTAAAGTCTGGAAGACTCACGTTCCTCAATTCAAATCTTGCCTCAGACATTTACTAGCTGTGTGACCCTAGACAAGTCACTTGACCCTCTTTGCCTCAGTTTCCTCATCTGTAAAATGAGTTGGAGAAGGAATTGGCAAACCACTCCAGTATCTTTACCAAGAAAACCCCAAAATGGGGTCAGAAGAGACTGACACTACTGAAACAACTGAACAACAGTCTCTTTGATCCTAAGCATCTTTTCCACTCCCACTCAAGATGTAATATCCAGACTAGAGCATTAGGGGCTTGTTTTTATTAGTAGCAGTAGCAGAAGCAACTTCAAGTTCTCCATGAATGATCTATGTGCTTGGCCCTGAGATGCTTACATGTCCCCTAAGACAGGCAGCAGATAGATGGTTGGACGCTGTTGGACTTGGCGTCCCGTGTGTGAAAACTGCAACAGCTTTGCCTGCCCCCAAATGTGCAGAAAGTGCCAGTCTACAGGCATGGTGCCTCAGTCATGGCCAAGTAACATCTGTTACATTAAGCATTCCAGGACCTTTTATTAAAAATGAGATGTTAAAGGCGAGATGTATTTAGGAACAAGGGCACTAGAGTATGGGGAGGCTCTTGGCAAGGGAGGCAGCAAAATTCAGTGTCCACAGTGCCCAGTCTATGAATGAAGAGTCTGGCTTCTGTTTTTGCTGGTCTCCATTTGCTCTTAATTTTGCCTTCTCCTCATTATTAGCTTTCAGCTATCTGCCTCTGGGCCATCAATCCCACCCAACAAACATTCACTGAATGCCCACTATGTGCAAATTGCTTCATAAGGAGCAAATTTGAATTCCCGAAGCTTCTTCCTGCTCTCTGAGAGTTCTGGGTCCTCTTTTCCTTTGACTGTCAAGATGGTGTATCTTTGAGGAATGCAAATTTCAACATCATTCTAAACAAAACAAAATTAGGAAAGGAATTGTTTGCCCGTGCAAATACAGATAAATTTTGAATAATCTAGTATTTGGGACTTACATTTTGATTGTATTATATTTCTTTAGCACCTTTTACAAGTTAAAAAAATTGAATTCCTGATGACAATACTGTGAGACAGGTAGTACGAGTTTCATCTCATTTTCATGGGTGAGGAAACCAAGGCTTGGAAAGATAAAACACATTGCTGGGGATCTCATAGCTGCAGGGCATAGAGCTGGCACTAAAACTCAAGGCTATCTGTACCACTGCCCTTCTTCATTAGACTGGTGGGCACATGTTTATCTACAAAATCCTGGTTAATTTTAATTAATTAAATTAATTTTTAGATTAAATTTACCAGGGGAAAGAACTGTGGCATATAAAGATAGAGAAACTTGGCCAGAGACCCAAAGTAAATCAGCGGCAAAGCAGACCCGATTCTGTTACATCTCATGCCTCTTCAGTATTTTGTAGTAGTTAGACTAATAATCATATACTCTCAGAGTTGGAAGGGACCTTACTGGCCCAATTCCCCCAACCGGGACCTAAACAAGAACACCCTGAAGGAGATATGAACAACAGGTCACTCAGACTTTCCTGAAAGCCAACAGTAAGGGGGAAATCCACTACCATTTTCAAATGCCCATTCCACTTTGAGACAGCTCTAATTACTGGAAAGTTTCTCTTTACTACTACAAGCTGAAATTTTTGCCCTTAAGCAACTTCCACCCACTGATATCAATTCTGCCCTCAAAGACCAACAGAACAAGTTTAATTAATCCTCCAAGTGACAACCCTTCAAATACTTTGAAGATGGCTTTGATGTCCCCCAAGTCTCTTCTCCAGGCTAAACACCACTAATTCCTTCCACTGACCTTCTTATTATCTGACCCGGAGACCTTTCACCAATCTGCTGGGTCTCCTTTGGACACTCACCAATTTAATGAAGTCCTTTTTAAAAAGAGGGTGCCATAAACAGACACACAGCTCCAGATGGGTTCTAACCAGGGCAGAGCACAAGGAGACTATCTCCTCCTTATTTCTGAACACCATGCCTATTGCAATGTAAGCCACAGTTCACTTAGCTTTTGAGGCAGTCATGTGGCACTGTTGTCTGGCTTCACAGAAAAGAATTTATCTGGACTGACTTTAGCAAAGCTCCTCTGGTCCTGTTAGATTCCTGGAGGTCAAGGTCAGTTTATGGGAAAACTATGTTGATTGGTATTGAAATTTAGTGACTTCCTGATGGCAAATTATGATGAGAAAAGTTTTGTTCAATTTTGTTGTGATTTATTCAAAACACAAGTGTTAAGGATAACTTATAGTACTCAATATAAAATAACATGAGAAATATGGACATAACCCTATTTAGATCAGTAATGTTTATAACGTATCTAGTCTCTTCTTGAAGATCCTTAGTGGTAGAAAACTCACTACCTCCCAAACTAACTCATTCTGCTTTTAGATAGCTCTTAACACTTAGAAAACTCTTCCTTACATCCAAATGAAATCTCTGTGTGTATAAGCCATGTTCCTAGTTCTTCCCTTTGCTGAACAAATTTGTTTTTTAGGTGAGCCTGCAAATCACTTTGACTTCCCGTGTAGGCATTTTAGGGTTGCTCTGGAATACCAACACACCCCTTCAGGGCTCAGAGGGTCAAAGCCATAGAAAAGTAATGGAGTAAGATCAGGAAGAAAGCTCTAGGTGTTGAAAATACAGGGGAAATGGTCTGTTTTTAACATATTATTGCTGCTATTCACTAAATCTTTTGCACCTGTTGTGGTAGTGAGGTTCATTTTGCTTCAGAACATCAACTTGTCATGTTGACACCCCACAGCCATAGGTATCTGTGAAATGATGATTTCAATCAGTGGGAAGGATATGTTTATACATTATTAAAACTATAATTCATATAAAAATACATCAATTCATGAGGCAAGTTACAGCTGCACTAAGTATCAAGATTAAGTAGTACAAGTGCAACAAAGGAGTGAGAAATGTCATAATAAAAGTAAAATGCGCTAATGTTCTCAGATGGTTCATTATAGCTGAATGCAGCTGTTAGAACCCTACGTGCTGCTCTTGTCCACTTGTCATGGGCTAAAGAAAACCAACTGTGGAGTTCAGAAAATAATTTTGCACTTACAAGTCAAGGGAAATTTGGCTAAATACAGTTAAAATGATATTGAAAATTTGAAGAGTATCAATCTATCAATCAATTAAAAGGCATTTATTAAGCGTTTACTTTGTGTTCCAAGAAGCTATAGCATGGGTAGCAGCCACACCTCAGTAAAACTGTCTCAGCAGAAGGATTAAACCACATCAGTGGTAACCTACATGACTTAAAACCATTGGTGAGATAAGGGGATGTCTACCCCAAGCATACAAAGACCTCTACTCCCACCCCCACCTCACAGAACAGTAGGATGAGCACAGTTTGTTCCGATTGCTATGAAGATGGCCGAAGCAGACACTGTGGAGCTTTTAGAACTTGGTCAGACATGGAAGATGCCAAGGTCATCCACTGCATCCCGAGTCATTGCCAGTTGTCTTTACTTTTGTCTTACTACTGGACTTTAATGACTCAGGAAGAGAGTGAGGCTGATAACTGTGCAACTCTGCCTCACTTAAATCCAATTCTCTCACAAGTCAAAACATCACCCATGATGTGATTTGTCCTCTTTGAAATGAAGGATAAACAACAATTCTGTTCCAGGTACTTGGAGCTAATGTTGAAACAAAGACAAAAATAAAACAGTTTCTGATTTCAAGTACCTCACAATCGTTTAGGGGAAGCAACATATACACATATAAGTATAGTACATATGTAGTATATTATCTTATATTACCATATACTCATATGCATAGTAATGGAAGATAATTTTGGAGGGGAGTGCATTAGTGATTTTCCATAGGAGTAATAAGAGGTCTTGAGATAATGACCTGTAACAGTTGAGGAATAGACTTAGACTGAAGAAGAAAAGGTTAAGAGGGAATATGATAGGTGTCTTCTGGCATCTGGAAGACTATTTATGTGAAAGAGAGATTAGACTAGTTCCATTTGGTTCCAAAAAACAGAAACAGGGGCTATGGGTAGAGATTGTAGAGAGGAAGATTTTGTACCAATTAGAGTGATCCATGGAATAGGTTGCCTTGAGAGGAAATAGGTTGCCTTTCTCCATAATCTTATGTGAAGGCTAGATGACCACTTGTTGGGTATGTTTTAGAGAAGACTTCTCAAATACTGTTTGGAATAGATGGCATCTGAGGCTTCCTTCCCACTCTAAGAGTCTGTGATTTTGTATTATTTTATACTATACTTATTAGTACATTTGTCATATTCCCCATATAAGACTCTGAGCTCTACAAGGGCAGGAACTGTGCCTTGTTTAAATTTAATTTCTCCCCCAGCAAATAGCTTGGTGTAGTTAACTTTGGACTTTGTGTTCCACATCTGACACATACTGGCTATGTGACCCTGTGTGACAAGTCATTTGACCCCTTTGGGCTCTAGGCATCTTTCTAAGGCTAAAATTGCCAACTGGCTTTGGTAGAGATAGTTTTCCCACCGAGGATTCCCCATGCCAATGAAATCACAGGTCCCCTTATCTCTTTCAGTTACTAGAACAATGTTCCCTTCCCAGCAGGTATATGAGTTATTTGTTGAATTGAATAAGGGAAAATGGAGGGTTTCTTAGCTAATAAATTGTGATTTGTCACTAATGGACATGAATCTGACTCTTTCTTCTCCATATCTCCTTCCCTTCCCCCATCCTTAATTTCGAATACCTGATGATAAAAATCCTTCAGGCTGGTTGTTCAGTCTGATGGAAGGAAGATGCACTAAGGCATGATGTTCTCTGTCTGGGGGGTGGTCGGATTGCCTTTAGCAAAGTCTGCAGCACTAATACCACTAAGTGCTCAGCAACCAGCAGAGGGCTTTGAACTACCATATCTCCTGTGTCCAACCCAGGCCTTAAAATAAACTCAAATTACACTGGAGTGAATGATGGCTTCTTAAGAGCATGACTCACCATGCTTTATCCTCAGCTCTCCTCAGCTAGAATTATAATAAGAAGTCTCAACCACTGCTGTTTTTCTCAGTCATTTGTTCTATGTCCCTTGGTTTTCAGGTCTCTTTTCCACAGAAGCTCAGGGACCTTTTTTTGTTCCCCTTTTGGTAAAGCATGTTATCCCTTGATTGTGTACTGCTCCAGATACCATTCACCATCTCCATCTTCATGGCCAACAGGGCTGTCATTCTCAAGCTCCCCCCTTTCCTGTAGAGTCTCTTCTCTCATAAATGCTTTTGTGCTTATGTCACTACTGCAGTGCCCCTAGTCATCCCCCTTTCTGACATCTCAATAGATCTTAAAAATATAAGAACTAGGAGTGAAGCATATTATATATGTAGTATATGTTGCATTACTATATACATAAATACATAGTAACAGAAGATAATTTTGGAGGGGAGGGCATTAGTGGTTGTCCACAGGGAGGCAACCAGAATGATGACAGACCTTGAGATAGTGAGTGCCCTATGACAATTTATTGAAGAATGGACTTAGACTGCACAACTAAAGGCTAAAGATAGACGTCCTCAGGTATGCGAAGGACAATTATGTGAAGGAGAGATTAGACTTGTACCATTTGGTTCCAAAGAGCTGAAATAGGGGCTATGGTTGGAAGCTGCCAAGAGGAAGATTTTTATACCAATTAGAGTTGTCTGGGGTATGGGGACCCCAAAAATCCCCTCCCCAAGAAAAATCAAAAGTCAGAGGCATCTTGAGGAAGGAACAGGAAGTTTTATTCTCTTCCCTCACAGGAAGAGGGAGGTCCTCTCCATGGCAGGGACAAGGAGAGGAAGCATGTTACAAAAGATAGAACAAGAATTTATATTCTAACACAGTTAAGTCCCCTCCTCCTGGCTGTCCCTTCTCCCATTGGCTAGGAGGCAGGCTTTCAGTCTTGACGCAAAATCTAACCCAATGGTGGATAACAAAGAAGCCTTCCACTATCTCCTATTGGCTGGGATGTAGGACAGGAAGCCAAGGTATCATCCATGGCCTTATTTGGTAAAGGCCAAATCAAGGGAAGGGAAAAGGTCACAAGCAAGGGTGGAGGTCAAAAACTCCTAAAAAAGGGCCTAATGCTTAAGGGTGTGGTATACAAGAGTGGAAGTCTAAAACCCCTGAAAGGGGCCTAATGCTGATGACAACAAGGGAAGGGGGGAAGGGTCCTAGGTTGTATAAACCCAGGACTCAGGTCTGTCCAGTCTTACAAAAGTCTATTTCTGGTTTCCAGATAGTTTCTCTCCCTTCTCATTCTGAGGAGTCTTCACAGAGGGTGAAGAGAATGTACCCCACTCAGAATGGTCCAAAAATGAATGGATTTCTCTGAGAGGAAATGAATGTGAAGGTGGTGGTAGGAAGCCTTAACTATCACCTCTCACCAAATTTACTTGCCATGGCATTTTAATTGGTCTCCCTGCCTCCAGTCTCTTCCCCCTCTCTAAGCCATCTACCACCCAGTTGCCAGACTGATATTCCTAAAACTCAGATTTGACCATGCCATATCCCAACTCAAAAATCTTCTATGGTTTCCTACTAACTCTAGAAAAAAAATATAAAATCCTCAGCTTGGCATATTTAAAGGCCCTACAGTCTGGCTCCCATCTACCTTTCCAATTTTATATTACTCCACATCATGCTCTTTCCATTCCAGTCCAACTGGCTTGCTAACTGTACCTCTATTATCTTCCCTCTCCCTGTAATATCTCTGTAGAAATGGTCTCTTGGGCCTGGAATACCTCCCTCTTCACCTCTAGCTGGTAGGATGCCTCCCTAACCGTCAAGGCCTTCTCAGGGGCCATCTCTCACATGAGGCCCTTCCAGATCCTCTCAGCTGACAGCACTCTCTCTCCCTTGAAATCCCTTTGTGTATACTTTGTATTTATTTACTTGTGCACATCTCATAGGCTCTCTTCTCCTAGAATGTAAACTTCAGGGACTGTTTTAATAATAACTAGTAATAATAGCGAGCATTTATATAGCACTTTAAGGTTTGCAAAGCACTTTGTCTCATGTTCTTCACTACAACCTTGGGAGGTAGAAGCTGTTATTAGCCCCACTTTACAGATGAGGGTAACTGAGGTTTTATGGTTAAATGACTGCTCAAGGTCACACAATGAGTAAGTGTCTGAGGCAGAATTTGAAATCAGGCCTTCCTGACTCCATTCTTTATCCACTGAGCTACTTTGGGCATATTGAAAATGTCCCACATCCTGCTCTTAAAGTTGAAGAGAAAGGAATGGGCCCCACAGACTAATAAGGTGAATATCTGCTATCCTATCAGCTTCTGCCACTCACTGCCTCACCATCTTCTGTTTGGAGAAATGCCATTCTTCAACTTCTTGATGTGTTTCTCCCTTATCTCCATATTTTTTTTAAATGACTTGCCTTTTTGACCTATCTTTCCTTGTCACATTTTCCTAGTCTTGACCATAAACAGCTATGACAGGATGGAGGAAAGCACTGTTTCTGCAAGGTGTATGGCTAAATATCAGAATGATTCAATGAACCATCCACTTTGGGGATACTGCTAACTGACACCTCCATTTGCATTTCAAATGATAGCATACAATGAACAACTTGAACGTTGATATGGAATTGCTGGGTCTTGCCCATCACCCACCTTAGTGAGAAATGAAATCTATTTCTCCTTTTAGAAGAGATGACCATATTGGCAAACACAATGAACCCAACACTAGAAGATACATATTCAAATACAAAAATTATTTTCTGGATGACCTTGGGCCAATTATTTAACCTCTATGAGCTTCAGTTTCCTCCTCTATAAAGTGAAGATCATAATTACCATTCTACCTACTTCATAGAGTTGTGAGGATTAAATGAAATAGCCCCTCAAGCTATCGTCATATATCTCTCCTCCCCTTCCTTGCTAAAATTCTAGGAGTAGTATATTCTCACTGCCTTCACTTCCTAACCACCTACTCATTTCTCAAGCTCCTAAAAGCCTGCTTTCTGTTCCTACCACTCTTCTGAACCTGCTTTCTCAAAAGTCATCAATGACCTCTTATTATCTGCCACATCCAAAGGGTCTTTCTTAAGCCTCAGCCTTCTTGACTTTCCTTGATCTTTCTGTACCTGTTGGCATTGTTGTTGTTTTTTTAATTACATAATTTCAAAGGTAGGTGTACCTCAGAGACCATCTAGTCTGACTTATGGCCTAACAGAAAACCATTCTAACTACACCACAATAGAGATTATTCAACCTCTGCTTTACGACCTTCATTGATGGTGAAGTTTGTTGAAGCCAGCTCATGGGGTTGAGATTGTTAAATTTTGAGTGTGAGCAGTTATACCTTGGAAATCAGCAAATGCTCCAAATCAGGATTTATTATTTTGTTGATTGTCTAGACTTATTTGCTTTGCCTATGAGCATTAAGTCATCTGCAAATTTGATAAGTATGCCATTTATGTCTTCAAGTCAATGATCAAAATGATAAGCAATATGGGGCCAAGGACAGAGACTTGGGGCATTCCCAAGACCTCTTTTTCAACTGACGTTGAATGACTAAGGAAGTTCCACTGGGGTCCATTCCTTCAACTAATTCTTAATTTATCACTATACTATCTATCCTCATGCCTGTGTAACTCTTCACCTTGTCCAAAATGCTATCTTTAGAGACTTTACCTACAGTGCAAAAAATCTAGGTTGAGTACATTTATAACAATCTGTCAGGTGTGCAATGCTGTCAAGAAATGACATGGTGTTAGTATCTCCTTTCCATCTCCTGGCTTCCCTCGCTTCTTTCCAGTCCTAACTAAAATCTTATCTTCTACAGGAAGATCTCTCCATTTCCCCTTAAAGCTAACACCTTTCTTCTATTGATTATCTTCAGTTTGTCCTGCCTGTAGTTTATTTGTACATAGTTGTTTGCATGTTATATCCCTCATTAGATTGTAAGCTCCTTGAGGGCTGGAGCTGTCTTTTGCTTTTCTCTGTATCCCTAGCACTTAGCACAGTACCTGGCAAAAAGTAGGACCTTAATAAATGTCTATTGACTTACTGACCATTCTTGATGAACTCATTCTGGCTCATACTCATAAAAAAACCATTAATTTAATTAAAAATTCAAAAATTTTCCAGAGGTTGGAGTTAAATTCACCAGTCTATAACTTGAAAAATCTGTCCTCTTCTTTTTACCCTATAGACAGCAAGTTGCTTATCTCTAATACTTCAGCACCTTTTCTATCCTCCATCATTTTTCAAAGATCCTGGACTGTAGGTTGGTAATCACAGCTACTGATTCTTTCAGAAACCTGAGGTTATTATAATAGAATTGAACCTGACGACTCATTTCCCTACAATGTTTTAAATTAATCGGTTTCAGATAGTCCCAGTCTCTGTGTCTGTGATTCTACAGAATTGATTTGACTTAGATCTTTTACTGAATTTCCATTCCCTTGACAGAGGCCTCCTTCATCCCAGGACCCTCCTGTATACCGTAAGCCTCAGCTCTCCTCTCTCCTGCTACAATCAACAGTGTGTGCTCTATGTGGTGGATATCTGCAGCAGAGGCCCCTTCATCCCAACATTCTGTTCTAATTAGAATCTGGGGACCTACTGACTCTGCCAGCTTCTCCATATACCTTCCCTGTTCAATGTCTAACAATTTCCTACCCCTGTTCCTCTAATCCCTGTGCTCAGGAAGATCTATTTGTCTTAAAAACTCCTCTCCCCTGGTTGTTATTGTTCAGTTATGTCTGCCTCTTCATGACCCTATTTGGGGTTTTCTTGGCAAAGACGCTGGAGTGGTTTGCCATTTCCTTCTCCAGTGGTTAAGTGACTTGCCCAGGATCACCCAGCTAGTGAGTATCTGAGGCCAGATTTGAATTCAGGTCTTCCTGACTCCACACCTAGCACTCTGTTCACTGAGCCACCTGGCTGCCTCTCTAATGGTGACTTCCAATATTTTTTTCTCCCCTCAGATTTTCAATTCTACCTCTAAACCTTCTCTTTCAGCAAATGACTTTGTCTGCTTACTAAGAGGATCAAGTCATCCATCATGAATTCATTCACCTTTTCTCTTCTATACCTAAAAACCTCTCTGTGTCTTTCCATATCCCTTTTTCCTATATACTTCTTTCTCTTTGGAAGAGTTGGACAAGACTAATCCTTCTATTTGTGTCTTTGGTGCAATTCTCTTCTATTTCTTGTGGATATTTGCAATTTAGATCATTTTCTCTCTCTCTCTCTCTCTCTCTCTCTCTCTCTCCTCTGTCTTCTTCAATTTCTCCCCATATAACGGTTCATTCATTGTTGCCTACATTCTTGAGTCTTCTCTATCCTTAAAATAACCTTTCTTTAACCCTGCCATACATTCAAACTATTGTCTCCTCTCTGTCCTCCATTTCACTGATGAACTCATAGGAAGATTGATCTGTGCTGCTTCCACATCCTTACCAAACATTTACTTCTTAACCTCTTGCAATCTAGCTTCCAACCTCACTATGGTACTAAAACTTCCCTCTCAAATAATTTTTATTTGCTAAATCTGATGACTTTTTATCAGTCCTTCCTTTCTTTGAAGTTTTGGCATCTCCTGACACTAACTGACCCTCTTCTCATTCCTCTCCCTTACATATCTCCCACCACACACACACACACACACACACACACACTCTCTCTCTCTCTCTCTCTCTCTCTCTCTCTCTCTCTCTCTCTCTCTCTCCCCTTGGCTTTTGTCATACTGCTCTGTCTTGGTACTCCTTTCTTGGACAACTTCTCAATATCCTCCTTTCAGTATACATTCTTTCTTCCCAAGTGTGGTCATCCTTCAAAGTGCTATCCTAGTTCTCTTTGAACATTTCTTCTTGGTTTGATCTTATCTGTTCACATTTTCATTCCTATGTAGATGCCTCTTATTATCTGCCATCTAGTTCCCATCCCTCCCCTGATATCCACTCCTTCATTTGTCAACCTACAGTCCATCTATCTCCACTGAGATGTCCTGCAAGCCTCTCATATTCAACATGTATGAACTTATCTTTCCTACAAAACTCCTCCAACCCAACTTCTGCTTTCCTTGTATGGCACTACCATTCTTCCATCACCCTTCCTTAAAACTCAGTCATCTTTGTCTCTTTCCATTCATTCCCCTTCCCCATGTGGTCAAGTCTGAATGGTGTGACTTCTACACTATCTCTTGAAATTATCATCTCTTCTCCACTCATTCTGTCACCACCTCAGTTCAAGCCCTTAGCACTCCTCATCTGAACCACTCTGACAGACTTCTATCTGGTTTCCTTGCCTTTACTTTCACCCAAGGATGTGCTAGTAAATGCTTAACAACCAGTTCTGCCATGCCTCTCCCCCTGCCCATGTACCCATTATGCACTTTTAAACTTAACCTACATTAAATATATTAAATTCTATGTTAAGTAATCTATGATTTCTCTAACACTTCTTAAGTCTAGATATTTGACACAACAATAAATCAAGTCCTGATTTGTTGTGTTTGTCCATTTCTAAGGTGGAAATACTCACACTGAAAATTTAACAATCGGCTGTCCCCAGCCAGTATGAATTGGCTCTGGCTCCAGCATGCGTCTGCAAGTCTCTCACCCCTCTACAACAGAGCTTCCCAAGTAATATTCTGAATGCACAATTCTGATCGTTTCACTCCTCTGCTCATGCTTCAATAGCTCCTCATTAACTCATTATTATGGGATCAAAATAGGAACTCCTTTGTCTAACACTGAAACCCTTCCAGGATTGACTAACCCACCCCTCCACGATGATTTCCCTCATTCTACTTCCCATGCCAGACATTTTACCCAAATTAAACTACAAGCTGGAGTTTCCCATATTATCCTATGCTGTTTCCCCTTCCTCCATTTCCAGAGGCTCTCTTCCTACCTGGGGTGCACCCTCTTTTCATTTCTACTTCTTGACCTCTTTCCCATGGAGGGCCAGCTTAGGTGCCACTTTCCCTATAAAGCTGCTTCAGGTATCCCTGAAGCTCAAAGGAACCTCTTCCTCCTCAATACTCTTAAATGGTTTAGTCCAGGTATCACTTTTCCCCTTATAATATGCTGCCTCATTTACATATTTCTGTATTAAACATTAAACTCACTCTTTGATAGAAAGTAGCAGGGCAAGGACTAGACTTGTAATTTCATTGGTATAGGGAGTTCCCTTTACTAATGAGGTCTGCAAATTCTCTATGACTTATAGATTTGGAGAATTGCCTAGAGCCCTTCAAAGTTAAGTGACTTGGCCAAGGTCATTCAGTATGTGTCAGAGATGGAGCCTAAACTCATTCTTTCTGACTTCAAGGCCAGTTCTCTCTCCACTGTACCAAATGCCCTCTTCTCTAATAGAAGGCCTTATGCAACTGAAGATCTTTTAAATTTCAATGCCTACAGCAGTTCCATGCACAGAGTAGGTGCCTAGTAAGTCCTTATTGGGTTGAAAATGAATGTATGTGAAAATATCTTGTGAAGAAGAAAGTTCTATAGAAATACGATTAACACTTAGGTTCTAAAATACAAAGACCTAAGAGCTACAGTCTCAGTCCTCTGAAGAGCTATTTGAGTGAAGAGCACATAAAGAAAAGTGATTCTTCCTTCCATGTCACAATCCTGGAGCCCTACCCCACCCAAGTTCCCTAATTTCAAGCACAGTTGAAAAGCTACTTGGCTAGATGCCCCAGAGAGAAAGAAAGCTGGACTTGCCCCCTCACTTGGTTCTGCCCTATCTCCCTGTGTGAACATGTTTGAGTCAATAGATTTCTTTGCTTTCCTTAGTTTCATAATACTTAAAATGGAGCTAATAATACTCTACATCCATTGGCCTCAAAGAAAGGTTAGGGATTAATGAGTGTGAGGAAAGGCTTTGAGCTCAGGGGATGAAAGGCGAGGTGTGGTTATCAAGAGACAAGAAGCACCACCGCTGCATTTTGTTTTCAGCTTTTTGCTATGTCGATGGTAAAGGAGAAGTCTCAAAAGTTTATTCAAAATGATTAATTTAAAAGCTTAAAATTCAGGCAATTGAGTTATTTGGTGATGTGTACATTTCTCAAAAATTGGGTAGTTTGCTTGAATTCAAGTTTTCATTTATTTTTTAAAATTATTAGGATGTCCAAAAGAAGCTGAGTTGTAAAGAACAGAGCTGTAATCCGGCCAAACTATAGATAGGGTGGACCAGACGTACCCACCCCTTCTGACTAGTATTAAAAGGAAGGACCACTTTTTGAAGGAAAAGGTAGCTCAGCTGTGGAAGGCCAAGTACATGAATGGACTGTTTTTATAGCTATGCCTTGGTCCCAATTTGTTCTGTGAAGTTTGGATTCAGTCAAAGGGTCACACTTGAGGACCTAGAAGGCCAGTCTTCAGATCAGAGGTTCCCCAGCCCTGAATCATTCTGGAAAACAATTTGAAAGTATGCTTAAAAAATAACAAAAAGGTCTATACCCTTTAGCCCGGAAATTCTACTGTAAGGAGGTTGGAAAAATCCCAAAATATTTACAGCAATATTTGGGGGTGGGGTGACGGGGTGGGTAGATGTGAAAGCAACAAAGTAGGCTGCAATAGATTGGAAAATGACTAAACTAAAATTGTGTTACATGAAAGTAATGTAGTGGTGGCAAAAAAATTGGAAATTAAGGGGATGCCCATCAATTGGGGAATGGCTAAACAAGTTGTGGTATATGAATGTAATGGAATACTATTGTGCTATAAGAAAGGAGGAGCAGATGGACTTCATATTTATCTGGGGAGACTTATATAAACTGATGCTGAGTGAGAACAGCAGAACCAGGAGAAATTTGTACACGATGACAGATATGACGTATGTGTGACAACCAACTTTGATAGACTGGACTCTTCTCAGCAACGCAAGGTTAAAAGACAACTCCAAAAGACTCAGGATGGAAAGAGATGTCTATATTCACAGAAAGATCTAGAAAGAACAGAGTTTAAATGCAGACTGAAGCAAACTACCTGCTTTTTCTTTTTCATGTTTGGTTATGTTTCCTCTTTCCCATTGCTCATTCCATCGGTTACGACCCTTCTTTACAACCAGAATAATGTCTAATGTGAAAGTATCTACAGATCCTAGACTTGATTGCATGCTGCCATGGGTGGGGGAGGGAGGAAGGGGGGAAAATTTGAAACTCAAGGGATTGTGGAACTGAATCTTGTAAACTAAAAGTAAACAAACAAATCAATAAAAAAAGTTTTAAAAAAGAAAGTAATGGAATATGATTGTGCCATAAGAAAAAATTAATACAAAGAATTCAGAGAAGCATACTTGGAAAGACTTAAATGAATTAATACAAAGTGAAATAACGTGAACCAGGAAAAAATAAAGATGAAGACTCTGGCAATGTAAATGACAAAAACAATATGTAACAACAACAAAAAGAAATACAGACTGTGTAATTGTTGTGACTAAGTTGGTCCCAAAGGAGAAATGAGAATAAAAATTGTAAAGTGGGGGAATCTGTGTATGGAATATTGAATATACTTCTTGACTCTGTAGGTTAGTTTTGCTGAACTGGTTTTTTGTTCTTTCTTATTTATTTGTTGTTACAAGAGATAACACTATGGATAGGAAAGGGAGAAAACATATTTGGAGATAAAGATAATGTAAAAACAAAAGATTATAATAGATTTAAAAAATAAATCTATATTGATTGATGAGGTCCCTATGTATCCACATCAGTCTCTTTAGCCAGCAAGTTCTTCCAATCTTAAATTAAAATATTTCTCTTCATATCTACAGAATTTCATCCTTGAGAACAGTCCATCTCTCCCAGCTTCCTCTATAAAATTTTGGGCTATAGAATCCTACCTTCCGCCGTAATCAGGGATACATGCCAGACTCTGGCTGACTTTCCTTTTCTTCTCTATTGCAAATTCTAAAATGGAGTGGTCATTTACCCACAAGGTTCTTCTCATTTAGACCCAAATATCCAGTTCCTTTTTATTGGTGAGAATCAGGCTTAGAATGGAAGCTCCTTTTGTTGGTTTCTCCACACTTCAAAAAATAACATAACCATTAAGGCAAGTCAGGAAATTAGTAACTGCCCTGTTTCTAGTAGAGAAAGTTGTAGCGGATGTCTGGATAACTGAAATCCCCTATCACTATCTTCTCAAAGCTCCATGATAGGGTTGTGATGTTTCCCAGGCATCCCATCTATCTTCTCTCTCTGTCCAGGTGATCAACACTCTGATCTTGTTTCTATTTCTACCTCTGATCTTCAACTGAATGGCTTTTACTATGCATTTCCTGCTCTGATTCCTGGATTTCTCTTTGTGAATATTATCTTCTTGATATAGAGTTCTCTGCACTTGACTTCCCATGACTTATTACCTTTTAACTTTCTTATTCCTTTCGAATAAGGTACTTGCTTGAATTGGGATCTCCAATTCAATCCAATAATGAATTCAACAAATGTGTATTATTTATTTTGAATGTTAAATGCAAGGAACTATATTCAGATCTAGAAATACAGACGACAACAAAAATAAAAATCACTACCTCTAATGATGTTACATCTGACTAAGGGATACAATAGGAAAACATAAAAGTAAATTCAAGATAATTTGAGTAGGAAGAGCATACCCATAACTGAAGAGTTCAGGGAATCTTTTGCATAGGCTCTGAACTTGGTAATAAAGGAAGCTAAAGATGCTAAAAGGGTGGGCGAGGGGAGAGAAAAGGGAAGAAGCATTTATTAAGTGTCTACTATTGCTATATTATTTTCACAACTACCCCATTATATTAGTGTCCCCATTATATAGCTGGGGAAACTGAGGTATCCAGAGGTTAAGTGACTAGCTCAGGATCACACAAATAGTGTCTGAAGCTAGATTTGAAATCAATACTCTAAGAGGTACAGGTGAGAAAGAAGTACATTCCAGGTAGAGAAGGTAACTTATGTGGGGACAAAGAAGCAAGAGATGGAATGCTGAGGTCAGGTAACAATAGAAAGTAGGCCAGTTTGGTGGAATGAAGAAGGGAAATAATGAGAAGAGAGTTTGAAAAAGTCACTGGAGACAGATTTGTAAGGGCTTTAAATTCCAGGCTGAGGAGTTTATATATTAGAGGCAATAGGGAGCTTTGAAGACTTTTGAGCAGAGGAATGACACGTTTAGAACTATGATTTAGAAAGATTGTTTTGGCAGGATAAATTAAAGAAGGGAGGCACCTGAGAATTAGATCAATTACAGTACCTATTGCAATAATTCAAGAGGAGATGGGACATGTGCTAGGGAGAAAGGGGAAGATATTAAGTTCTATTTTGGATACAATTATATAATCTTAGAACTGAGCTGGACTTATTTGTGAATCTGTGTGAAGAGGTCAGAATGAGAGAACTGGAGCAGGAAAGGAGGCTTGCTAATGAAAGCAAAAGTCCCTCCATTAAATGCTCTCTAGGTATTTCTCCTATCTACCTCCAGCCAACTCTCTTTTCCCACTTTCCTCCATACACCAAGTTCTGCCCCCTAGTCAGGACTGATCTCTTCTACCTTCATGAAATCCGGTAGCATTTGTTATTCAATCGTTCACCTGATTCTTCATGATCCCATGGACCATAGCATGCCAATACTATCCATGTTGTTTTTTGTTATTTTTTGAGGAGTGACTCAACTCTCACCTCTGGTTCCAGAAAGCTGTAGCATGCACAGTGGCCTCAGTAAACTGTTTCAGCAGACAGACTAAACCAGGTTGAGGGTAACCAATGGGTCAAAAACATGTCAGTAAGTTAGGGGGTTATCTACTCAAGCATGTGAAAACTTCTCTCAATAGAGGACAGATGAAAACAATCTTCCAATGGCCATGAAGACAGCTGAACCAGGTGCTAGGAAGCACTTAGAACTTGATCAAACATCAAAGACAGCAAAATTTTCCAAGGAGATCACCTAGGACATTTTGACTTTTGTACTGCCACTGGTCTTTGATGGCTTCGGAAGAAAGAGTGAGGTTGACAACTTTGTGCCTCACCTAAATCCAATTTACACGAGTCAAGACATCACCCTATGATGTCATTGGTCTTCTTTGAAAATGAAGGACAAAAACCAATCTTCATCACTGCTACTGATTGAAGGGAAAGGTCTTCTGAAGAGAGATAGATTTAGGAAGTGAACGACCACTGTGGAACTTATAGCTCCTGTACAAGCGGAACTCAAAGAGTTAGGTTAAGAGGAAGAAGAAATTAAAAAGTAGAGCTTTCCAGGCATGAAGGACAGAGAAAAATGCCTGAAGTCAAGAGATGGAATGTCTTTTGTTTGAAAGAGCAAGGAGGTCAGTGTTGCTGGATTGAAGAGTAGACGTGGAGGGAAGTAAGTTCTAAGAAAAGGGTTAAGATAGGAAAGGGTCAAATAATGAAGGGCTCTGAATTCAAACAGAGAGTCACTGGAGCTGATCAAATGAAACAGTAACATGGTAAGACCTGTACTTTAGGATGATCATTCTGATAGTCGAGTGGAGAATGGAGAGAGATCTGAGGTAGGGTGATCAATAAGGCAGCTCCACAGTCTAGGGAGTGAGGGGATGAGGATCTGTACCATTATGGTAGCAGTATCAGAGGAGATAAAGGGGGATATAGGTGAGATATAGCAAAGATAGAATCAACAGGATTAGGACTTGGGGGCAATAAAAAGAGAATGACACCTAGGTTTTGAGCCTAGGTGACCGGGAGGATGATGGTGCCCTCTATAGTAATAGGGTAGTTAGGAAGAAAGAGCATGGTGGGAAAGGTAGTAAGTTCAGTCTGGGACGTGTCAGGTTTAAGATATCTATGAGATTTACTATTCAAGATGTAAAAGCTGAAATAGCTGTTCTAGAACCCAGAGATGTTGTAGATAGATACTACCAGAACTGCAATCCATGAAAAGAGCTTTTGTTCAGAAATTCTGGTACCAGAAGCCCTTACCAGCTCCTCAGTCTTTGTCCCCTATAGTGAGTGACTGCCAAGCAGTACATCAAGTATCTACCATTGGAAGCAGCAGAGAGAGCATCAGGCCACAGAGATCACTCCATCATTATACAGATATCCAGAGAGCTTTCATTCATCAATGAAGGAGAAAACAGGATCAATATTTCATTGTCTATTTTAAATGAATTATACAAATGAGTCACCTTATCTTAGGACCAAAGGACTAGGGCTTGCCAGTTGAAACAGGTTAGTCAAAATGTTTTAACGGATGTCTTGTGTGGCCCTTCTGTTTTAACTGGATAGAATGTTAACCAACAAAAGAGTGGAAATTGTGTTGACTAGCCCAAAGGCATACTGACTCAGGCTATCTCTTTGTAACACTGTCCTGAAAAGGGGGTAAAAGATGGCAATAGTTGCTGTGCACAAAAGCAATGGGCATCAGACAAAGGACAAAAATACTCCGTAAAGCAATGGCAGTGGTAGCACGATGGAGGAGTTCCACTTCAAACCAAGAACCATGCCAATCAGAACCAAGGAGCACCAAGGAACAAACTTGCCATATGAAAGAAACTCAGAACTTGTCCTTCAGTGGTACTATAAGCAAAGTGCATTGTGCAGACCCAGGGAACAGATAATGATTCTTTAGCAGAGTGCTTTTTCTGTTTAAGAGGGGGCCTCCACCTTGTGGGGCAGCTAGGTGGCAGAGTGGATAGAGCACTGGGCTTGAAATCAGGATGATTCATCTTCAGGAGTTCAAATCCAGTTTCAGATACCTAGTGGCTGTGACCCTAGCCAAGTCATTTAACCCTGTATGCCTCAGTTTCCTCATCTGCAAAATGAGCTGGAGAAGGAAATGGCAAACTACTCCAGTATATTTGCCAAGAAACCCCAAATGGTGGTTCTGTAAGTCTGGAAGAAATTTCTGGGTCCCTGGGAAATGTGGATGACACCAAAGGAGAACATTTTCTGGATTGTCTGTTAGCTCAAATACAAGTCCATCCTAAATTCTTTGTTGTGTTTATAAAACTTGGTTTGTGCTCCATATCTTTGTACGCTTGGTTGCTTTCAAAAGGAACTGAATACTCCTAGGGAAAAGCTAGAAATTAGTCAAATTCCCAAGGAGCTGAAGGCAACTATGAATCCAAGAGTATTAATTATTGAGCAACCTCCAAGACATGAACTTGGATCCATGTAAGTCAAGAACTTTAATAATTGTCAACAATGTCAAAGGATCCATGATTTCATGGATGCAAGTACTCCACTCAGATATACCAAGTACAACCCATCAGTTTCTTCTCATCCTGTTCATTTCTTGTCTATGTCTTCCCCGCAAAATCATCCACCACCTCCACTTAATGCACTAGATGATTTCTTCTAGGTCTTCTAAGTGAGTACCAATGTGTCATTTTCAATATGTGAGCAACCCAACTATTCCAATCATAATTTTCCTGACTGAATTCCTTATTCTACTTCTTGCATGCAAGTGATCCTTGGTTATGTGCTTCAGCCTATGTGGTCCTATTTCTACATTTCTTAATCTCTTCATTACCTATCATGTGTCTCTGGATTGCACTGAGGAAAACTGTGCAGCACTTCTGACAAACCCAAGCTGCTGCCTGACACAAATGTTCTTCCAGTGATATCATTTGCCTGTGAATCATGTAATTCCCACAGCCTCTAAAGAACTGAGATTGTAGGCAACCCAAAGAGACCTAGGAAAAGGCATAAGTAAGGTGAAGCATATTACTAGTAACTAATTAAATTACACTTAATAGTTCAGGAAAGAAAAAAAAATTGTTGGTCATTTGTATGGTCTGTCTTCAAGAGTCACTTGTAACCAGGAAGCTTAATGGACCTGAAGTTCAAGAAACTTTGAGTAAATAAGTGTAGTAAGTAATGGGGTAAATAACCCAGCCTTTAGATTCCCATGCAGGTGGCTAGGGCTTGGACAGAGGGGTGACATTTATGCATGATCCAGTAGCAGTTATAGCAGTTACACATATGGAGAAGATAAAGGGCTTTCATCTCGTCCCCTTCTCCACCCTATCACCTTGGGCTAGTAAGCACAGGATTGGAAGTTAGAAGGGAATTTAGAGAGTATTGGATCTGACACATTTGGAAAAATAAGAATTTCACATTCCATAATACATACCCCTCTCCTATCCACCCACCCCCTCACCTGGGTTCCTCAACTCCACTCCTAAGGGACCAGGAGGCAGTGTGCTGTTAATGGAAAGAGCACCGAGTCACAAGACCTAACTCCAAGTTCTTGTTCTGACAATGACCCTGGGCAAGTTGCTTATTCTTTCTGATTCTTAGTTCCCTCCTCCGTTAAACAGCAATAACGGTCATTGTCGTACTACCTACACCTCACAAGAATATTGTGAAAAGTACTATAGAACTGAAAAATGCTACTGAAGCAGAGGCTATTATTACCCAAATCACTAAGTAACCCTAGGTATGAGTTGGCTTGGAAGGTGGGCTGGGGGTGGGGGTCATCCATGGAAGGACTCAGTCAATTCTGGCGCAGATTTTGGAAGGGGCAGCCTCAATGTGGCTTGCAGAGAGATACACACCATAGCCTAAGACACCATTAAATATTTTCAGGATCTTCTAGAATCATACTATGAAATATCAATGTTCAGTTATCACTGAGATTGCAACCTTTTTTTTTGAAGACTTCATAAAGCATCAAGCAATTTAATGAGCATAAAGAGATTCACAAAATTTCGATAAAACTAACGCAAATTACAGCAGTTTCTTCTTACTACCATAAAGATTTAGAATGGAGAAAAAATTCCCACAAACTTTACTGTAACAAAAAATAACTACAATAGATAACTGTATGTTTTAGTCAAGTTTATGCCCTAGGACCTTTTACATAAAGGACAGGTAATGAAGAACACTATCCAAGAGGTCTCAGGACATTTAATCAAACACGATCCGGTAGCTACGTTCCTGCTCCTTGCGACGACTCTCAAAAACCTTTGACACCTCTTCCACCTTCTGCTGCAACAAGACTGAATTTTGATCAATCCACTGAAGCGAATCCATATGTGCATTCAAAATTTTACAGATCTGCTGGAGTGGGTCATTGGTGTCAGAAGGCCCTCCAGACATATTCAGGTGCTCAGTAACGTCCTTGAGATCTTGGGCCATGCTCTTCAGCTGAGCATCTATATTCTCTGCTAGTTTATAAGTTTTCTCTCGCTCCTCATCTGCGTGCTGCAAGTAGATAGTCCCGCTTTGCTCCTTCATGGCCTCCTCTAGAGGAGCCAGCAGGTCCTCCAGTTCTTTCTGCTGTGACAGGATAAAGTCTAATTCTTGGTCCAACCTTTTCTGATCCAGCTTCACTTTCTCTGCTTCTCTGTGTAAAGAAGTGATCTTTTCACCATTCTCAATTAAGGTCCGGTCCCAAGCATTCACTTGAGTGGCCTGCTGAAGGAAGTGTTTCTCTTGGTCCTCCAGTTCGAGACTCCATTTATTGATCAGACTTTCCAGCTGAGCATAAGTCGTCACAGGGGTATGGGATGGGGGAGTCTCTTGATCCATTGTGGGCCTTGGAGTTGTGGTAACTGAGGGCTGAGTAGCACAGGGGGAAGGGATGATGCCAATGCCAGGTATTGTCAGTGGCTTCAGATTCAAGGCAAAACCTGAGGAAGAAATTGAAGTTGTAGAAGTGGTAAGTGGAATTGGCTACACTTGTTGAGCCAGGCGGCTTTAATCTGTTAAATACTTTCAAGATTTCCTAGCACTATACTGGGAAATAACGCTGTGTTTAGCTCCCACTGAGATTCCAGCCTGTCCTCAAATTTAGTCCATGGACATCCCCAAGTAGAGAAACTTTTCTTCTTCATTCAAAATTTCTCTTCTTAGTCTCAATTTCCCTCTCACAACTGCAAACTGCCCAAGGTTTACCCCTTCTGCAAAGGATCTGCCCCTCAGTACAGAAGCACAGAGACCAAAGAAGAGAGAAAAGAGTGGCCAGGGCCACATTCAAATTCAAGTGGCAAGACTCCAAGCATCTGTTCCGTGGCACTCACCACTTATTTTGCATAGGGAACAGAATTCATATGTAGGTCATTTTTCCCCTTTCAGTACTCAGGCCTTGAGAACTCAGATACAGTCTATCTGTCCCTATTGGATTTCAAAACTGTCCTTGATCCACTTATAGTGAGTCATACTCTGGCTCCAAAGGACTCTGTAAGACAGCACCCTGATTTACACAGAGTGGAAGAAAAATCTAGCTAATTAATGTAGACTTCATGGCATTCTAGGCATGGATCTGCTACATTCAATTAAACAAAACAATGATGCCTTGGATGAAAAAATAAGAGAATTGACACCCTTCTTTCCTAAACCTTTCTCCAAGGGTTTGTCCAAATATGAAGCCAAGATTCTAATAGCCTGAAATATTTCCCACTCTGTCTCTATCCATTCTCAGTTTCCCCTTGGAGCTAAAAGTATAGGCATGCTGACAGGCGGCTCCTCTTACAAGGCTTCCTCTCATTCCTAGAAGACAGACTTAGAAGACGTTGGCTTGGGAACCAAATATCTGAAGGTTATCAAATACAAGAATGTATTACCAGTTTGCAATTAGGCATGCAAATAGGGAGGGCAAAGGAAGGGGGAAAGTTGGAAGATGAAGATAGAGCTGGGTGGGGCCTAAGATAAAGGAATTCCAGAGATAATCCCAAAATCTAATTTTAGTAGACAGTCATCCCTTCCCCTTTTCTCCCAGAAGTCTTTTATTAAAATTGATGAAGAGTGAAACCCACCGCTCGTGGATTAACCTACTTTTTTATCTGGATTCCCTTCTGGTGATTGGTTGTTGTTCAGTTGTGTCTGAATCTTCATGACCCCATTTGGGGTTTTCTTGGCAAAGATACTGGAGTGGTTTGTCATTTCCTTCTCCAACTCATTATACAGATGAGGAAACTGAGGAAAATAGCGTTGAGTGACTTGCCAAGGGTCCAATAGGAAGATGAGTCTTCCAGACTCCAAGCCTGGCACTCTATCCACTGTCACCAAGCTGCCCAACAGCAACAACAAAGCTGAAAGAAAAAGGGAAAAATATTAGCAACAGGAATAGTCAATAATAAGTTTGATAGTCTCTGAATGATTAAGAATAAATTATCTTAACAATATGAAAATAATCAGGCAGCAGGTGGCATAGCAAGTAGACAGTCGGGCCTGGAGTCAGGAAGACTCATCTTCCTGAATTCAAATCTGATCTTAGACATTACTAGTTGTGCGACCCTGGACAAGTCACTTAACTCTGTTTGCCTCAGTTCCTCATCTATAAAATGAGGTAGAGAAGGAAATGGCAAACCACTAGTGTCTTTGCCAAGAAAACCCCAAAACTCACAAAGAGTCAGACATGACTGAAGTGACTGAACAACAACATTAAGATACTGTTGTTGTTTGTCCTTCATTCTTGAAGGTGGACGTGACATCAGGGAAGTGATTAGAACCAGCAGAAGACAAGGACTTTGCCCCAGAGTTGTTTTCCAAGCTCTTAGCAGACACTTAATAGTTACTTGTCTGAATTATACTGAAATGAACCTTTTCACCCTCAAGATGTTTCCCTATCTTCCTTAAATTTCAATTTTCTCCTGAGTTCACTTACCTCACTCTAGGGCCTGAACTCCATTTTTTGGTCGTTTCTCCAATAAATTCTCTACCGCCCTGAAAGCTCATACTCTCCTGACTCTGACACTTCCACTGATGACTTTGTCCTTGGTTTCCTGGCTTTCTAGCATAGGCATTAACTTTCAGTGGGGCAGGTAGGCTGTCCCATGAAGAGAACTAAAACAAGAACTAGAGCTATGAAGACTCATCTTCCTGAATTCAAATGTGGCCTCGGACACTTACTGGCTGTGTGACCCTGCGCAAGTCACTTAACTCTGTTTACCTCAGTTTCCTCATCTGTCAAATGAGCTAGAGAAGGAAATGCAAACCACTCCAGTATCTCTGCCAAGAAAACCCCAGATGGGGTCATGAAGAGTCAGGCACGGCTGAAAAACAACTCAACAACAGTAACAACAACACTAACTTCAACGATAAGTTATTTTACATAGAAGATGTTTAAGCTAATCATTTTTTTATTGTTTTAAAGCAACTATCTGTGTCTGTTACACTTTCACACGAATATGTTTGTCTGGTTTATACCAGCCCCTCAAGGTGTATCACCCACAGAGTCTGCTCAGTTCACTCCTGGGGAGCTGAGTCTTGCTGGAGAATGTCATTCTACTGACGGTATCCCAAGTTCATGACGCTGAAATCGTCCTTGACCCTTCCCACTTCCTCGATTTCCACATCAAGTCATACGACCATTGGTTTAGAGATGGAGGGAACGTCTGAGGTGAACTAATCCAAGCCCCTTATTTTTACAGGGGCCTAGAGTGGTTAAGAGACTTGTGCAAAGTCACACAGGTGTGAAGTGATGAAGTCAGAATTTGACTACTTGGAGTCTTTGGACTCCAGAACCACAGCTTCCCCTCACCGTGCCCACCCCCAAGCACAATGTCTCTCAGTAGACAGCCAAGTCTTTTCAACTCTACCTGTATAACATCCCTTACATACAGCCTCTTCCCTCCATCAAAATAACCTTCAACCTAGTTCAGGACTCTAACATGGACTATTTACAATAAATTAACTGGTCTCCCTAACTCCAAACTCTTCTCTCTCCAATCCATCTTCTACAGAGCTGCCAAATTCTTATTCCCCAAACACACATCTGATCATATGTTCTATTAAGCCTGAAGGTGAGGGGAGGATCCTGCGGGGAGGGGCACAGAGTCCATTTGTCAGCTCCTGCTTTCTACCAGTGGGTTTGTAGCACCACGCTTCCCCATGGTAGGCACAGCTTCTGACAAATTAAATCTTAGCCTGGCTTACACTTTAAGGAAAGGAACCACAAGGGGCTTCCTGGTCAGGTCAGGGTAAACAAGCCTAGCTCCTTCGATACTCGCTGGGAAAGATCACACTGGCAGCAAGCACAGAACAATGCATCAATCATGCTTTAATAAGGCACAGAGAGTACAAAGGCAGATTGTTCAGGGACAGAGAAGGGAATGGGCTGGGAGATGGAGGCAGAAAGTGAGGGAATTAGATGGGGGAGTGAGAGTGCCACATAACTTGGGAGAAGACTCAGGAGCCCTCTGGCAGAATGGATCCATAGCACCTGGAGGAGTGCTCAAGGGCCAGGGTTTTTGGGGTCCTATTCTTATAGGGTTCTAAGAGGAAGGGGACAACTAAGACTTAAAGATGTTACCTTAGCCTCATTAACATATCTTTTTTTAAAATTTTACTGGGCATATCTATAGCTTATCTGTAGCTTGCTGGCTGCCTGTCACTCTATGGGGGTCTATCCAGCCAGCTTCTCTTTATTTAGCACACATAGTCTCTGGATACGGCCTTAATTAATTTAGGAGGCAGTTGTGACCACTGGTTTCTCCGTTTGCTCCTTACACTCTTAATTACGATTTCTTATTTATTGTTACTTTATATTGGCTCTTACATGCTTATTTACCATATTACTGGTGGGGTGATGGGGGGGAACATAACAAGACACAATTTCAACCCACTATAAGGTCATAGATTTTGAGTTGAAAGGGATCCCAGAAGTAATCTAATCCAATCCTCTCATTTTACAAATGATGAAACCGAGGCCTAGGGAGGCTTAGTGACTCTAGGATCCTACAATCCAAGGTCACCAGGTAGTAAGTATTAAAGATGAGATTTAAACCAAGGTCTTCTCATTCTGTAGCCAATGCTTTATCTACTTTCACACACTGTCTCCTAATGCCATACTCCTGCTCAAAGATCTTCAACGGCCCCCAGGTGCCTTTAGAACAAAATACAAAATCTTCGGTCAGACATTTAAAGTCATCAACTAACTGCCCCCACTTATATTTCCAATTAGTTCCTTTTGTACTACTTTACACACTCTCCATGCCAGTCAAACTGGTATCCCATTTCCATTTCTATGGTTTTGCATGAGGTCCCCCATGTATAGAATTCACTATCTCCTTACATTTACTTTGTAAAGGCCTTTGTTTCTTTTGAAATTTATCTCCAATACCGCTTCCTGCAAGAGGCTTTTGTTGATACCCCCCTATTATTAGCATTCTCTCCCTCCTGAAATTGCTCTGTAGTATTTTGAATATACTTTCTTCTGTATACATTATTTCCCCCAAACATAACCTCCTTGAGGAATGGGATTACTTTGTTTTGTCTCTGTATTTCTGCAATGGTAACTTAAAGATCTTCCCTGCCCCTTAATAAGCCTAAGTGAATTTGAGGACCCTTCCTGATTTGAATATACTCTCCCCCTAATAGTCTGAATGTAGTTACATGGAGCCTGAGGTGGGAGACCTGTTTTTCAGGAAGGCAGAGAACCTGTGCTAGCACCCATCCTGGGTATGGAGGGGGCTTGCTGCTACAATCTCCAGCACAATAACCTGTAAACACTTAATGGATATTTGGTGAACTGAATTCATGAAACCTAATTGTATTCACAGATTTTTTTTTTTTCCTCCTTTGCACCCACATCCATTCCACTGCTAAGTCCTGTAACTGCTTCCTTCAAGATACCTTCTTTACAAGGAGTGGCCATAACATAGTAGAAGGAAACAATAAAGAGAGATCCCTGCCTCAGTTTCATATCTTCCCTTCCATTCCCATTGCCACCAAGCTAATCCAGGCCCTCCCTGCCTCAACCCTCAACTTCAGCAATAGCCTCCAAATGAGTATTCTTCTCTCTACATGATAGATTTTTAACCTGGGGTCCATGAAGTTTTTTTGTTTTATGTTTTGATGACTGTATTTCTATATAATTTATTTTCTTTTTAATCCCATGGATTTTGTTTTAGACATTTAAAAGCATTATTCTGAGAAGTGGTCCATAGGCTTCACCAGACTGCCAAATGTGTCTTGGACACAAAAAGCTTAAGAACACCTGCTCTACACAATCCTATCATCTGTTTTATTCTTCATATCACAGCCAGAGTGACTTTCTTCTTCAACGTGACTCCCCTATTAAAAAAAGGTTTTTTTTTTTTATTGCCTTCCAAGAGTATAGCCTCTTCAGCTGGATTTGGGACTTTCTGTCACCTGACTACAATTTACCTTTCCAACTAGTCACTGATACTATTCTAAATGCACTTTGTATATTCTTGACTTTGGGCCTTTTCACACCCTGGTTTTTTCATCTATATAAATGTAACCTATTCTTCAAAGACCAGCTCATGTCCCACCATGTCCATGAATCACTTCCAGAAAACCCATGGCTATTCAGCTTTATAGTATGGTTACTGATTCCAATCAATCAAGTGTTATTTATTATCTACTTATGTGCTGAGTGCTTTTCTAGGTTCTGAGGCTACAAAGACAAAAGGTGAGAGTCCCTGCCCTCCAGGAGTTCACATTCTAGCCAAAGGAGAGAACATGTCCACAGTCAGACATGTACTGAATAGATATGAGATCATTTTGTAGGGAGGCACTAGCTACTGTCAGCAGTTCTCAACCTTCCTAATGCCTGACTCTTTAATACTCACTCATATCTGGGCGTATCTGCATGTGGGAGGACCCACCTGGAGACGGAGAGAGGAGCGGTGTCTCAGTTCCTAAGACCATCTGAAATATGTGTTTTCCCACGGTCTTAGGCAACCCCTGTGACCCCTGTGACAGGGTCATTCGACCCCCAAAGGGGTTGTGACCCACAGGTTGAAAACCGCTGCGGAGGAAGGTGGGGATTGTCAAAGTGTGAGTTGAAGAGAGAGTGCGTTCTAGGCATGAGGAACAGCCAGTGCAAAGGTATGAAGATTAGATAAAACGTCATATATGAGGAATTGTTAGAAAGCCAGCTTGGCTATACTGGAGTGCTCATGAAGGGGAGTAAAATTATAAGAAACCTAGAAAGGTAGGTTGGAGTCTGGTTGTGAAGGGTTACAAAAATCAAACAGAGTTTATATTTAAACCAAGATGTAACAAAAAGGTACTGGAGTTGATTGAATAGGGGGTTGACACGGTCAGACCTGAGCATATCACTTTGCCATCTACATACAAGATGGATTGGAATTCAGAGAGATTTAAGGCAAGGACATCAATGAGGAGGCTATTACAATAGCCTAGGCAAGAAATCATTGGGATTTGGACTAGGGTGGTTGGTGGCTGTGTGAGTAGAGAGGATCCATATATGAGAGATGCTGTTAGGGTAGAAAGGGCAAGATTTGGCAACTGATTGCATATATGGGTGAGTGGGAGTGAGGAATCAAGGCTTACACTAAGGTTTCCAATCACAGAAATAAGGTAATTGGGAAGAGGCAAGTTTTTGGAGAGAAATGAGTTCTGTTTTGGGTATGTTGAGTTTGAGAAACCTCTGGGACATCCATTTGGAAATGCTTGATGGACAGCTGGTGACACAGTACTGGAAGAGAGGAGACAGCGTAAGGTAGGATAAACAGATCTGGGAGTTGTCTATACTATAAATACAGTATGAATGAACTGGAATTCAGAAGGTTCTATTTACTACAGTCCACAAAGCCCCTCCTCACTCAGCTCACTGCCCTGTAGAGTTCAGCAGGCTAAATCACTGCTTTTGCAAAAGTGAGAGATTTTAAAACTGATTAGTCACAAAAAAATAAACTAGCACATGATTAATTTTTTACTCTGCAACCTCT
Source organism: Pseudochirops corinnae (assembly GCA_028646515.1). NCBI lineage: Eukaryota > Metazoa > Chordata > Mammalia > Diprotodontia > Pseudocheiridae > Pseudochirops > Pseudochirops corinnae. The sequence continues at coordinate 144,157 of JAQQSV010000026.1, forward strand.
GGTGTGAATGAAAAAGCTTCCAGATTATACATGCCTCTTGAAGAATGGAGGACAAACAATAACAACAGCCAGGGACAGACTGAAAACAGGGTCCCTGCCCTCTAGAAACTTACAGTCTAAGGAAGTAAGGGAAGCCTTCAGAAACATTTTTAGTCTTCTTTCAAATGATAGCTTCTGGGTCAAGACTGAGGGATCTGTTTTCTTTTCTCATTTTTACTGAGCTAAAAAGATCTCCAGGGTGCCTTCTTCAGACTTCCATAGCAGAATCCTAAGACCTGGGGTGCATGAAGACTGATAGTCCTCCAGTTTTAAAAACTAGGTGTTGGAAAGGGGACTGGGGATTGCTAAACTGCTAACTCTGACCATCTTAGATCAGTGCAATCAAAACCTTCAATTACACCTGGGTGATTTAATCAACTCCCTGTCAAACACTGGCTGGAAGTCCTCTGGTACTGTACAAATATAATAATTACTGTGCCAGCTTGCAAGGAGATATCATTTCACTGAGTTAGAAAAACACATTCTGTTGACAATTACCAGCAACCAATTTATAAGCCCTGAAACAAGCAATATTTTTTAATTGCTGCCTTTGTGTGATTATTACAAAATTACTTCTGTTATGAGGTATTAAATCATCTTGGTGCTGTGGATGGAGAGACTGGGAAGTTTTGAGTGTGCCTTTTTCTGATAAAGCAGGAGTCAGCAGATTCTACAGAGCTGGGATTTTTAAAAAATAATATTTTTTTTTTTAAAGCACAACAAAGTTCTCAACTACATAGAAATGACTTCAAACCAACATGAACTGATCAGTTCCAGGGCTTTAGGCAGCCAAGGCAACATAGGTTTCAGGCAAGTTACTTAATAAGAGATCAACTCATTCAAGTTTGCTGGGATCTTTCCATTGCTCTTTGCCTCCCCAAACTCAATTTCTGATGAATCGAATTTGCTCTTTTTTCAAAACCATTTAGAGGAAGGTATTTAAGAACACATATTGGTTTGTCTGCTTCAGTTAACACTGTCCACTCATGTCACTGAGGCTTTTGCTTGGAACATCTGAAAACTCCTCACTCCCAGTGCCCAAACTTGTTCCTTGTCCACACAGCAGCAATCTGACAGCCGGGCATCCTCTGGCCTGCTTGAGATTCTTCTCCCCTGAATGTGAAGGGATTGTGGGCTCTCCCTGGTGGCATCTTCTCTGAGTACCTTCTAGGGAGGGGCAAGTTCATTTATACCAGGCTCCAAGTACCTAAGCAAGATCAGGGAAGGAGCTTCTGGCCCTATTTCCATGGTAAAACCCACCCCCAGTATCCCAAGTGACTTTTCCCTCTCTTCAGACCCTTCTTATAAAAACCTGATCTTTGATCCCTCATTCACGCTTGGATATAAATGCTAGCACCTGCCCCAGTAATATCTGCATTTTAGTAGGAACCAAAGCTTAAGTTAATGGAATTAATTTATAGGCATAATTTTGGCATCAGGTCTGAATATTTTAAGGGTTTGAGTAAGCTGGGGTGGGGAACAGGATCATAGAGTTAGAGCCAGAAGGGACCTCAAAGATCATCTGGTATAACCCTTTCATGTTGCAAATGAGGAAACTGAGGCCAACAGTAGTTGATTCCAAACCTGATGTTCCCTCCGTTGTCCCCATGGTATAGTGAAAAAACACTCTCATTAGAATCATACAGGCTTATGGTCCAGTCCTATTGCCATCAATTACTACCAGCATGATCCTGAGGTCTTCAATGCCCCCTCTTAGTCTGAAATAGATAATACAGAAAGTCCTTTCCCATGCAAACATGGTGTATGTCACCAAACCACCTGTGGGATACTGGGACATTAATCAGGGGCATCCTCTAACATTAATAGGTAACTTAACATAGCTGACAGAGTACCAGTTTTAGAATTAGTAAAATCCTGCTTTAAATACTCATTAACTGTAGGACCCTAGGCAAATAATTTAATTTCTTTCAGATTCAATTTCCTCATCGAGATTAAAAAAAAAAATTATCAGTCTCAGAGGACTGATGAAGGAATCAAATGAGATGATATATTTAAAGCATCTTTCAATCTTAAAACACTACATATATGTTGGTATATTATTTTTAATAGAAGGACAGATAGTCTGGTAAAGTAGAGAGAGAACTGGCTTTAGAGTCAGAAAGACCTAGGTTGAACTGCCTCCTCTGGCACAACCTGGCTGTAGATGGGTCAAGTCACTTGAATTTTCAGTGTTCTGGGAAATTCTGGCTAAGTGTTGAAGAGAAGGTGCCTATCTGTATTGGTAGAGGGAGTTTCCTCTTCTAGGGATTACCTCTGCCAGTGACACCTGGGGTCCTGGCTCTATTCCTATATTAATGTTATTGTTCTCTTTGTTGTTTCTGTTGCTATTATAAGAGCAGCTCCAAAAAGCTGCTACAAGTGATGGACAGTGTGTGGCTACTGTGACCCAAACCATCATCAACCACAGCCACCCATTCCTGGTCACAGAGTCTCTGCTTCAAAGGAGCTGGTAATGATGTCCCACAATATCTTTTAAGATCTTCTCTCCCTCTTTAAACAAGGTCATTAGTGGATGTTGTTTCTGTAAACTAAAGCCCTTTAAAATACAAGAAATGTCTTCCATTCACCCACACACTTGTTAGGTATTTGTATGCAAAGCATAATGCTAGCCCCCAGGGAAGGTTGTCCAATACAGAGCCTTCTCATTCCTCCAAAGGAAGGAAGAGATGAAGGTAACTTCTGTCACCAGCAGAAGCATATTCATTCTTCCTAGTTTTGAAATGCAGAAGACAAGCTGAAGGGAAGCAAATTTCTCCCTGGCCATCTGACACCCTGTGGGAACCTAACCTCTGATCTCCCTTTCATGGGATGTGCTGTTTGACCTCAACCTTAAATTGCTATTTACATGAACTATTCATGAGCTCCTTCTGCTTCTCAATCCTTGAACCCTATTTGGTTAACTCCACATTAACCTTATCACTACACTTGGAACAAGTTTATTGCTCTTGTCCCTAAACGTTCATTCCACTGGTTCCTGGCCCAAGATTCTGTATGTTCTGAATGTAAATTCCCTGAAAAAATGGCTTATTTCCTTCTTTGTATTTATATCCCCGGGGCCTTGCACATAGTAGGTGTTCAATAAACATTTGCTGACTGATTACACCCCGAGAAGCTACAACCTGTGCTATCCCCCCCACCAACCTGAGTCATGAAACCTAGCTCTTCACCCCGTTGGTAACTCACGGAGAACTCCCAGGTGCCTTGTGCTACAAGTTTGGCTTATCTAACAATAGCTCAGCTGGGATAGATTCAAAGGTAACTATGGCATACATTTTACTTCATAGAGTTTATAATCTAGGGCCCGAGTGAAGAGACCACCCTCTTGATGTCACCCGTCCTCTTCGAGAATGAAGGAAGAACAACAACAATCTGGAAAGATGAACACAATGCACCATTAAGCTCTGTACTTTTAACTATTGTCCATGATCAGTTCCTTAACTGAGTCTGGCTCTGGCCCCAGACTTGAGTCGAACACCTCTGAGAGTATTTTTGGCTTGTTCACGATTGGTCTATAGCTGTGGTGTCAAAAACAAATAGAAATGGGAGCTACATAAAAATCCCTGTGGGCCACATATTGACTTAGAAAACTGTACATTCTTTTTTTTTTATTATTATTACTGATATATCAATAACTATAATCAGATAGGAACTCTATCTTTACCTGGTCCTGGAAGCACCTGGGAGTGTCATGGGCAGTTTGCAACTGAAGCTGTAAGTCTGACATCTCTAGTCTAAGGTATCAAAAGCACTAATGAAAGATAAATCATTGTCATTACCTCTGACTACTCTGTTTTTGGCACTAGTATAACAGAATGAGGAGTAATAAGGACAATGATAATAATAATAATAAACACATAGTGCTTTAAAGTTTGCAAAATATCTTGTATGCATTATATCATGGGAACTTCATGCCAAGTCTTAAATTACCTTAATGCTGATTTTATACTTCAGAAGGTGGAGAATGGAAGAAGCCAAAGGGAAGTTAGACTAGAACTGATTCAGACCAATAAGGAGGGTTCAGTTATTGAAGCAGAAATGACTGGAGGCTTGAAAGGAATGGCCACCGCCAAATCCTGTCACTTCCACTTCCACCTCTCTGCCATCTGATCCCTTTTCCCTACTCACTCTATAACCACCTTAACTCAGGTCCTCATAATCTTTCTCCTAGATTATTGCAATAGCCTTAAAATTGGTCTCTCTGACTCAGGTCTTTCTGCACTCCAGTCTATCTTACACACTGTTGTCAACTTAATTTTTCTTAAGCAGATATGACCAAGTCGCTTTCCTACTCAATCAATTCCACTGGCTCCCTATTGCCTTGAGAATAAAATAAAAACTCCTCCATTCAGTTTTTCAAGTCTTTCACAGCCGGACCTCCAACCTATCTTTCCAACCTAATTGTGCTCTCTTAGATCAAACCAAATTAGCCTTTTCTCTGTTCGTCATGCCCAACATTCTATTACTTGTCTATGTGACTTTGCACTGGCCATTCCCCAAGGCCTAGAATGCACTCCCTCCTAACCTCTGCCTCATAGAATCTCTCTCTTCCTTAAAGAGACAGCTCTAGCACCACCTTTTACATGAGACCTTTTCTGATCTACCCCCTCCCCAACTGCTAATACCTATCCTCTCAAACATCTTTGTCTTGAACAAATTTTTACTTCTTTGTTTTAAAACTTTATTAAATTTATTCTGAACGTTCTCGTATGTGTACTTCTTTTCTCTCCAATGAGTATGTAAGTTCCCTGGAAGTAGGAATTGCTTCGTTCTTCATATTTACATTCCCAGAAGCTAGCAGCGTGCCTGGTACATAGTAGAGGCTTAATAAAGGCTTATTCAGTTTTTTTTTTTTAAATTAGGGACCACTAAACAGTTTGACACAGACCCCCAAACATTAAGAGACAAGACTACAAAGAGAAATTATTGGTAGACTACCATGGTCTAAGATTCTATAGGGGAAGATACCTCAAAAGAGAGTAGGTGAGCTTAAGAAATAAATTCCAATACATACACAGAAATCATTCTGATGAGAAGGGGGATTGTCAAAAACGGCTAGTGTGGATACATAGAGGTTGGATCTGCCAATCCAATTTTTTAAAAGACATGCCCCAAACATAATACCAAAGAATGAATAAATTTTTTTTAAAGTGTTATTAGGATTAGGTCAAGAGCATGAAAAGTTTTGAAAGGGGCAAGGCTTCAGGAGGAATAGTACAGACTACAAAGGACTTTTTGTTAAGCATCTGGAGGGCAACAGGAAGCACAAAGAAAAGAACGGGCCCTACTTTGAGAGTCAATTGGAATAATAGATGAGAGAGAAAGGGTAGAATCCTTCAACTCACGTTTTGTTTTTCTCTGTTTGGGAAAATGATTGTCAGATGGGAGGTTTCCTAACAAAAAAAGTAAGAAACAGGGAACTGAAACTTCAGATAAGGGAGAAAATCACATCACTGCCCTCAATGGATTCCTATCACTAGGCCTAGGACAACTAAACTCCAGAGTATTCAAGTAACGTGTGGATGTCGGGAGAGATTTATGGAAAGGATGGTTTGTGAGCCCTCAGAAAGGGTGGCGGTGATCACCGTGACATGGCATGAGTTTAGGAACAAGTCAGAAGAACTTGATTTTCTCTTTGAAAGGATTACTAGACTGGAAGAGGTAACACAGTCAGTTTTGCTACAATACTTATTTTGAAAACTTGAATTTGTTCCAAAATGATTGATAAATCAAAGGAAAATTTGAGCATAATCTCAATTTTGTGTTTTCTTATGTGAGATTTCTTCTGTAAGAAACAGTGATAATACGTAAAACTGTACCACTTCGCAACAACTCTTCCAATGTCCACTTCCCCAAGCAGGCTTCAGGTCTTTTTCAATGTAAAGTGCCATATTTATTGTATGTTTTCTGGTGCAGTAGGAGCTTTTGGCAAAGGAGGACGAGTCTGCACTTGCCTTCCACCCCCTCCAACATTCCACCATGGCTATGGCTACATTGCACATTTCCATAGTTGCAAACCATCAAGGAGGTGACATCACCATCATTTATTGTAGTATTTATGGATTTCTTAACAATTTGCCATGTATTAAATTATGCTATCATTTTTATTGGGTTCCTCAAAGTTTTTGAGTGTTGTATCCCTTACCCCATTTTCCCATAAGCCCTAAGATTTTTATTGCAAAATGTTACATAGCCTGGTGATCTTTAGTAATACCTATATTACTTTATAGAAGAACTGATTGTACAATGAGGATGCCATACATATTATGTTCCTGTATTTATACAAGGTATTTTTACAAAAGTCTCATAATGTCTTTATGGTTGAGGTAGAAGCATATGAAGCAAATGATAGTACAGGTAGGTAGATCTGGAGTAGGTTAACTGACCAAACCCAAAGAGTAGTGATTAATAGTTTGATGTAAACCTTAAGGAAGGTTCCTACTAAAGATCCCTAATACTCTGACCTTGGCTCTATTTTTAAAATCAATGACTTGAATACAGTCAGGAAAAGGAATGTTTACCATACTGACAGAGAGTTCAGGGAGAGAAGATACAGTTGAATGAAAGAATTAAATTCTAAAACTTTTTAAATTTTTTTTTTTTTTGCTTTTTGGAGGACAAGTGGGGTCACTAGTTTTTGTGTTAAGTGTTTGAGGCCATATTTGAACTCAGGTCCTCCTGACTCCAGGGCCAGTGCTCTATTCATGCGCCGCCTAGCCGCCCCCAAATTCTAAAACTTTTCATCAGCTTACAATCTGATTAGACGAAGTCTAATAGGAATAAATATAAATTAAAGTCCAATACTTGGGTTCAAAAAATAAATTTCAGAAGTAGATGACGAAGAGGAAGCATGGGTATTTTTGGATTGTCAGCTCAATATGAGTAAGAATTGTAATATGGAAGCCCAAAAATACCACTGAAACCTTAAGATGCATTAATAGAAACAGAGTCCAGGCAAAGGGCAATGATCGTTCCATTGGGCTCTGCTCTGGTTAGGCCACAGATAGAGCACCATATTCAATTCTGAGCATCATATTTTAGGAATGATATTGACTAGCTGGAGTATGTCCAGAAGAGGATGACCAGGATAGAGAAGTTACTGGAAACAATGGCATAAGAGGATCAACATAAGGAACTAGGGCTACTTAATGAGGGAGAACAGGACTTTCCAGGAGGACGTGATAGCTATCTTCAAGTATTTAAAGGGTTATCATCTGGTCCAAGCAAGAGGCTAGATGTCCATCTGCTAAGAATGTCAAATTATTGGGGACTCTTGTTTCAGGTATTTGCTAGTCTAGATGGTTGCAGGTCCTTTCCAGCTTTTAAGATTTTAAGAATTCCCCAGTGCATTACTTATTTTAAACTATTTGGACTCCCTTGACAGATCTCAGTTTTAATTTGAAAATCAACTTTTTAATAAAGGATAGCCTAAAAATACACTTTGGGGGTAAGAAAAAAAATTCCCAACAACTTACTTAAAATAGCCTGGCATTACCACTTGAGACTGTAAGCAGCCCTAGGCAAATCTGTGAAATTGGCAATGCCTCTCTCTCGCTCCCTCCCCTACACTTCCCTTCGGACAAAGGCAGCATGATGTGGTACCAAGTACACTGGACATCCAGAAGACTTGAATGCAAGGTCTTGTTCCTGCATTCCATCCTTGTGTGATCCTGGGTTAAGTTGCCTTTCTCAGGCAATAATGGCTTTCCATGGGCCCCACCATCCCAGGGAGCATGTTTGCATTTTAACAAGGGTCTTCATGATTTAACCCAAAGATATGACTAATGGTGGGGACTCTAAGCACCTGGAAGGTCCATTATTCAATTCAATTACACAAGAATTCATGAATCACCACCTATCTGTCTGGTACTGGGGACAGAGAAGCAAAATTTCCCTCAAGGAGCTTAGACTCTCTTGGTGGGAAAGGAAAGAACACTATTAAGTAACTGCAAAATATAGGCAAAATCAATACCAAGTAATCTGGAATGAGAGTAAGGGTAAGAACACGGCCCTAGTAGCGGGCGGCACCTTGAAAGATGGTGGGCGACAGATATATGTGAGTAGGGGAAGAGAGATGCTTGGAAGATTCTGAAATCATCCTAGGCAAGCACCTGCCCAATCAGCCTGAGTGCAGGTCTGGGTCCTGACTGACTTGACCATCAGGTAAGAGTTCACAATTTCCACAGGGCACATTCTGTATTACCTCAGCACAGCTGGTTTATTTTCTGTTTGAACCAGCAGCCACTAAAGCAGAAAATGAACATGTCATAATGAGCATCCTCTGCCCACCCCCATTCCTGTCATCTCAGTGTGTTGCTCTTAGGACCATTTGTGCAAACAGCAGGATCCACTGGCTGGGCTGAAGCTGCACTGACTGGACATGGCTCCCTCTGAGTAAAGCCCTCCATCCTGTGCCCCAGGCTAATGGAGGCAGCTGCTCTGAGGGGGGCTCAGGGCCAAGGCTTGGGATAATGCCCTTGAAAGTCCTCCTCCTCCCTGTGGAGAAGGAATGAGAGGGAACTAAAATAAATTGCCCTTGGTGGACTAATAAAACTTGACAAAAAGTCTTCCCAACATAGCATATTTGATGATTCATGGGGCTTGAAAAGCATTACTAGATTAAAACAAGCCCTGTTGCTCCAGGCCCCACAGTGCTCATGCTGAGGTGGTAATGGAATCCTAGAGATGGAGAGGAAGGGATCTCAGAGGTCATTGAATCCCTCCCTCTGTCCTCTGGAAGGACAGCACTTCCCAGCAAGATAGATCAAGACGATTACTCTTATCTTGTTCTTAAAGACAATGAAATATGGAGAGGCTGAAAGTCTCAAGAATTAATGCTAGATGGCCATTTAGTATAAGCCTGTTATTTCACAGATAAAGAAAATGAAGCTCGGATGGGTTAAGCATTTTACCAAATAATAATGTAGTAATAAATAATAAGGTAGTAAGTGGGAGGGTTGGGAGGCAAGATTTAAAACCACCAGGTTTTCTGACTCTGAATCTAGTGGAAATATGTGTCTATATACAGACATATGTGTGCACAGCTATGTTAAATGTGTATATAAAGAGAAAGAGAGAAAAGCAGCATGATATGACTGATATACTCTATATCAGAGAGAGAGAAAGTGGAAGGAAAACCAGTCCAGACTCTATCTATATGTAATTTACAGACATACAGTAGCATGCAGTCTAGTCCTGTTCACTTTACACCTGTCCAGCATACATTTTAGAGCTGCCTGGGGGTAATGAGAGACTGTATCTAGCAGCCTTACTGCAATGCTGATGGATTTTTCTCCCTTATACCACACCACCTCCTCTTCTTTTACATATATTAGTCTCCCTGAAACTTAGTCTTACCCATGCTTACTTCATATTTCTCATTCTAAAACTTAAGGCTCTTTTTCCCCTCCTATATTCATCGATGGAAAAGAGAAATCACTGATCCTCATCCTATTTATTCTAACCCTTCACATCCCTTGAGACCCTCACAATACAGCAATTTTCAATGTATATATAATTTGAATTTAACCCTATTTCCCAAGCAACTGAAATTCACAGTATTTTTACTAAGGTCACACAATGAGTCTGTACATTCCTGGGCAATGTGACAACTTGTCCACATACTAGCTGCTATTGAACTCAATTAGCACGTGTGAAAAAAATGCCCCCTTGTAAATCCAGTTCACTGCACTAATCCATTTTCTGAGGTGGGGGATTAAGCTGTCCCAAAAGCCTAATCAAGCAACTGTAGGGACATTTATTGCTCCAGGGTGCCTGGAGCAGGAATGAGGAAGACAGTAGTAGGAACAGCTAACATCTCTTAAAAGCCTGCTGGGTGCTAAACTCCTGAGACAAAGAAGTATAAAGAAGTCTTTGCCTTCAAGGGGCTGATATTCTGGTTAGACGATGGGGAAGAGGAAGGAGGGCTCTGTATGGAATAGGAAAACATAATAAAGAAGAGAAAGTTCTTTATAAAATGCTCCTCTTCCACTCTGCCATCCCTCAATCCCTTTAAATGTCAATGTCCCCTAGTGCAGTTTAAATATAAGTTGATTTGTAAACATTTAACATAGATGAAGCTTAAGAGCCCAGAGGGCAGCACATCACACTGGAGAAAGTACTTGATTGGAAATCAAGAGGGCTGGGTTCTAGTTCTGCTTTTTCCATTAACTAACTTCCCATCTTGTTTTCTCTGGGGCTTGTTCTTCATCTGTGGCACGAGGCCCCAGCTATCTCAAGGATCAAATATAAACTCTTCTGTTTGACATCTGAAGCCTTTTACAACCTGGATCCATCCTACCTTTCTGCACATTATTCCTCTCCATGCACTCTATAGTCCGGTCAGACTGGCTTTCTTACCACTCCTTATGTATAGAACTCCATTTCCTCCTCCTTGCCTTGACCCTACTAACTGTTCCCCATCCCTGGAATGCACTCCTCACCTCCTCCTCCTCTTCCCAGGCTCCTTTAGGACTCTGCTCAAGCCTTCTACATGAGACCTTCCCTCATTTCCCCAGCTGTGTAGATATATGTATATATAAATATACATATGTGTATATGCTATCTCTCCCAACAGAGTTTAAACTCCTTGAAGGCGGTGATTCACTTCTGCCTCTGTATCTCCAGTGCATATAAACAGCATACAGATGGTGCTAAATAAATGTTTGCTGACAGATAGATCTCGTGCTAAAATTTCTGATTTTTCTGCGATTTTTATTGTCTGTTGTTCACTGTAGATAAATAATATAGAAAGGATGAGTACCAACCAGGCAGCATGGTATGGCAGAAAGGGTGATGAACTGAGTTCAAATTCCAGATCTAAAACTTACTATATATGTATGACTTTGGACAAACCATTCCATTTCTCTAGCACGCGGATTTCCTCATTTGTAAAATGAAGGGCTTTAACTGGAGGACTGACATCCAAGGTCTTCTCCAGTGTAAATCTGGCATTCTGAGAACAACCTGCATTGGGTATTTACCAGCTGAGTGATCCTGAGCAAAGCACTGTAATGACTCTGAATCTCAGTTTCCTCATCTGTAAAAGTAGTGGGTTGGACTTGGTGACTTCTCAGGTTTCCCACAACTCTAAATTTATCATCTTATAATCCTGTGGTCCATCTTTCACATACCATAAATCAGTGCTTGGCCCATTCATCTGGCAGGTCTTCAAATTAGTATTTTGATGGGAGAAAGAGTGGAGAGGCAGGAGAAGGAGAACGGAAGGAAGAGGACACAGTAAGTCTGGCTGGCTTCAGGATGAAAAAGCTCTGTTCATCACCAAAACCCCACGGGCAATTGGAAGAAGGGAGAGAAACAATGTCTTGTTTTTGTGCAGAGCTGTTTGCAAACCTGCAGGAAAGGGTCAGATTCACATGCCTTGTAACTCTGAAGGAGAGCTCCCAAGGCGCTCCTTATGAAAGAAAATTGGCCGAAAACATTGGGGTGTTTAACTCCCTGTGAGATGAACAAATGAACAATTAGAAAACAGTAGAAGGGTGTAGTTATTAAGCCTGGAAATGGCACCCTGAACTGGGAGGCCCAAACCAGTTCATCTACAATTCCTTGTGGATATTTATAGCTTCCTTTCTAGGACTCTGGAATCTGCAAGAGTCCAGATCCGATTTCAGTGAGGTGTTTAAGAGCCAGGCACAAATCCCGGAAATGTGCACGTCTCTCTGTATCCAGCTTCAACCCTCAAGGCCATAAGGCTGGTTCTGTTTGGGGTCTTGCCTTTAGGGGGTTCAAGTTGGGACTGGTGAAGAATTTTAGCACAACGACCCAGCTGGGGATGGGTGGGCAGTTCCTAGTTAGTAACAAATTCTTTCAATCACAGGCATCATGTCCCCTAAGTGACCACACATCTAACTGCTTGCTCCTAGTAGTCAAAGGCACATGGCATGTGGTGGTACGATTAATGTCTGGTGTCCTAAGCTTTTCTTCCACAATTCAGATAGAGCGCTAGACTTAGAGACTGGGATACTTTGTTTCCAATACTATTTTGGTCACTTGCTAGCTGTCAGTAGGTTACTTAACCTCTGTAAGCCTCAGTTTTCTCATCTTTAAAAGGGGGATAATGATCTCTATAAGAGTTCAATCCTAGGGCTGTTGAAAGGCCCAAATGAGATAATATATATAAAGCACTTTGCACATTTTAAAACAGTATAAAAATATGAGTAGTTATTTTTTGATATATTAAGTGGCTTCTCAGAAAAGGGTTTTGTAAACTCTTTTGCACAGAGGTCATGAAAATGGATAGATATTGGGACAGGGTCATTTTAACCTGGGACAAAATGTTAAGAGAAAACTTAAGAAGATCAGTATTGGGTAGAAGGAGGAACTGCAGGTGAAGGAGAGAAGTTGGTTCCACCCTTGAAACATACCCCCATTGGTGATGAGGCTCATTCTAAATGCCCTCAAGATAACCTTGAGTCAGAAAAGGAGACAGGACAGTGTAAAACGGCCAGGCTGGGCGTCACAAAACCTGGGGGTTCTGGTCCCAGTTCTATGTAATGCTGAGCAAATGTCTGGTTCTCCTTCCCTCAGGAATAAAATGAATGGGTTGCCCCCCGTGTGTAGAATGCACACCTTCCTCATCTCTACTTTTTAAATTCTTTGGGGTTCAGACAGGCTCCCCACCCCTGGCGCTCATGCGTCACTTCCGCTAAAAATCCTTCCTTGCTCCCTCCTGTTCTCTCCCTTCTCAAATTATCAAGGATATGTTCATTTGTTTTTATTGTTGTTGTTTAGTCATTTTTTTCCACTAGTGTCCAACTCTTCATGATCCCATTTGGGGTTTTCTTGACAAAGATACTGGAGTGGTTTGTCATGTCCTTCTCCAGCTCATTTTACAGATGAGGAAACTGAGGCAAACGGTGAAGTGACTTGACCAAGGTCATACAGCTAGTAAGCTTCAGAAGCTGGATTTGAACTTAGGAAGATAAGTCTTCCTGATTCCAGGCCTGGCACTCTTAGCCACTGTATTTCCCAGTTGAATGCAAGCTCTTTAAGGAAAAAAATTATTTCTGTCTTTCCTCCTCCTCCCTCTCCCCCGCACTGTGTCTGGTACATGATAGGTGCTTAATAAATAAATATTCGTTGGTTGGGTTAGACTAGAACTAGATGATTTCTAAAGCCCCTAACAGGTCTAACGCTGGGGAAGACTGGCAGCGTGCGGGAGAGAGCAGAAGTAGGACCAGGAGTCAGGAAGACCTGAGGCTGAATCCTGTGCCACATCGCTGGGTAATGCCAGGCTAAGCATGTAATTTAACCTCTCTCAGTCTTAGTCAACGGGCACTTATTAAGCACAAAGTGCTAGGGAAACAAGACGACTAAAAGCAGTCCCTGTTCTCCAGTAACTTAGACTTTGCCATAAACCTTAGTTTCCTTATCTATAAAAGGGGCTACCTTACAGGGGTACTGGATGGATCAAATGAAGAAATATATATAAAACAGTCTGGAATCTGTAATGTTCTCTATGAATGTCTGTTATTATTATGGCTTTACCAGGAAGAGTGAGGTCAGCTCTCACCTCCACTTCTAAGCCACACTAGCTGCATTTAGGCCTTCTCCCATGGGGCCCGGGGCTTTCATCTTACCTAGCCAGGTTCCTGGTCCATTTGGGGATGTACTTCTAGGGCACCCCCAAGCCAGGCTGTTCCAACCACAATCTCTCACCCTTCCTCCTTTCTACCCTGCTTTTACCACTAGCTTCCCTTTATGCACTGTCTTCCCCCTCCCCTATCCCAGTTCTCCTTCCTGATCTCTCTGCAGCCTTGGACACAGCTGATATCCTCTCCTGAGCATTCTCTCCTTTCATTCATGACATGGTTCTCTTTTGGTTCTCCTTTATCTTCCATACCACTCCTCTTCTTCTTTGGTGAATCTTCATCCAGGTCATGTATGCTATCCATAGGGGTCCTAAAGGCTGCCGGTCCTTCTATATTATTTCACCTTGTGATCTCCTCACCCTCCCCCCCCATGGATTCAATTATCATGTCTATGCAGATAATTCTCAGATATGTTTATCCAGCCCTAACATTTCTTTTGAACCCTCATCTTACATCTTCAACTGCCTTTTGGACATCTTGAATTGAATGTTAGAGGCCTCAACTCAATATGTCCAAAACAGATCTTCCTAAAGCACAAATTTCATCATGTTGCTCCCCTCCTCAAGAATCTGGCCCCTAAATGGGTCAACCTTACTCTCATTGAATTTAGCTTAAAGAGGGAATAAAATACACACTCAGTTGGATATCTTACCATACAGGAAAGTAGGGGAGAAGGGGATAAGATGAGGGATGATAGAAGAGAGGGCAGATTGGGGGAGAGGGTAGTTAGAAGCACACACTTTTGAAAAGGGACAGGGTCAAAGTAGAAAATAGAATAAGTGGGGGGCAGGATAGGATGGAGGGAAATATAGTTAGTCTTTCACTATATAACTACTATGGAAATGTTTTTCGAAACTACACATGTACAACCTATGTTGAATTGCTGGTCTTCCCAGTGTGGGTGAGTAAGGAGGGAAGAAGGGAAAGACTCTGGAAGTCAAAATTTCCAAAAAAAATGTTTAAAAAATTTGACATGCAGCTGGGAAATAAGATATATAGACACTGGGGTGCAAAAATCTATCTTGACCTACTAGAAAGTTGGAGGAGGGGAAGATGGGGGAGGACATAAGAGAAAACAGACTGGGGAAGGGATATTCAGTAGGCTTGCTATTTTGGGGTGGGGGGTAGGGGAAAGACAGGGAGAAAAATTTGTAACTCAAAATCTTGTGGAAATGAATGCTGAAAACTGTAAGTAAATAAATAGCGAGACAGATAGCTAGCTAGATAAATAAATAAATAAATAGGGCGCGAAAAAAAGAATCTGGCCCCAATAGTCTCCTGAATAAAAACTGAACTTACCCTCTCCCTCTCTCTTCTTTCTCCTTCACCAAAATCTTCAGTCTTTTTGATTTCCTACTGTTGTTAAAGGCAGTCCAATGCTCCCGTCACTCAGGCTCCACCCTAGGGCTCATGCTTTACTCCCATTCTCTCTTACCCGCCTTCCCACATACCCAGTCTGCTTCCTAGTCCAGTACTTAGTACAGCTGCTGGCACGCAGTAGGTGCTTAATAAATACTTGTTGACCTACTGCCTGACTGCTGGTTTCATTTTCATCCTCTGTCTTCCAGCAACATTTAGCGTTCTGGAGCAGGAATGAAAAGTTGATGGGTGCTGATCACTCTCTTCTTCCTGATGCTCTCTTCTCCCTCGGTTTTTGTGACACCTTTCTTTCCTGCTTATGTTCTCACCTGTTGGTGGCTCAGTGGATAGAGTGTTGGGCCTGCGGTCAGGAGAGCTTGAGTTCAAATCCAGGCTCAGGAACCTACAGACTATGGGACCCTGGGCAAAGTGCTTAGCCTCTATGTGCCTTATTTTCCTTATGTCCAAAATGGGGATAATTATAGTAGCCACTTTCCAGGGTTGTAATGAGGATTAAATTAGATAATAGTTGTCAAGTGCTTAGCACTATGCCTGGCAAAAAAGCAGGCCCTCTATAAAAGCTTATTCTCTCTCCACCCTTCCTGGACCCCTTTTCAGTCTCCTGTGCTTGATCATCATCCATGTTCTATACCCTAACCAAGTGTGCCCTTCCCCACTCTGTCCTGGGCCCCCTTTATTTTTTTCTCTACATTCTCTCTCAGTGACCTCATCAGTCTCCACACATCTGTTATCTCTCTACAGATGACAATGTCATGCAGTGGAAGGAGCGCTCAATTTATAATCAGAATCCTTGGGCTAAGTCCCAGCTGGAACATTTACTGCTTATGTGACCTTGGGTAAGTTAAATTCCTTCTCTGAGTCATAAGTACTTTGTGTATAAAATGAAGGGCTAAAAAACGAGATGATGTGAGAGCTCAAACTCAATAAGCCTATGATTCTACCACTCACCACTCTAGCTATCCAGCCCTAACCTCTCTCTATAACTTCTCTCTATAATCTTCATCAGCAACCTGCTAGAGGGCTCCCCACAGCTCCAACTGGATATCCTTTAGGTCTCATAAACAACATGCCCATTCTCTTCACCTCAAAGCCATCCTGTGTACAAACTTCACTATTTTGGATGAAGGCACCACCATCCTTCTAATCAGCCAGGTTTGTAATTTCATTGTAGATAGGACTTTTCTCCTTCCCTCACTCACCATATGCACTCACTTGTAGAGTCTTAAGGATTCTTTACAATTTTCCTCCCATTTCCCCCTTTCCTCCAATCACTCAAACTACCTCGACTTAGGTCCTCATTACCTCTCGCCTAGACTGTCTCTTAAAATGCCCTCCCTTCTTTGCTCTGATACCACCACCATTCTAGTGCAGGCCCCCACCACCTCACACCTATTACAACTGCCTGCTGGTGGGTCTGACTGTCTCCAGTCTCTCCCCACACTAGTACATCGTCCATTCAGCTGCTAAAGGGCCTTTTCTAAAGCCCATGTCTGACCACATCACCCTTCTCCCCTACTCAATAAACTCCAAGGGTTCCCTATCCCCTCTAGAACCAAATACAAAATGCTCTGTTTGGCATCTTCAACCCCCTTCATAACCTAGTCTCCTACCCTTCTGGCGTTCTCATACTTTACTCTGTACTACATACTTTTTGATCTTCTGGCTATTCCACAGACCAGGCACTCCATCTTTTGGCTCTGGGCATTTCCTCTGGCTGTCTCCCATGCCTGGAATGGTCATCCTCCTTACCTCTGCCTACTGGCTTCCCTAGCTTCCTTCGAGGCTCAGCGAGAAGCCCAATTTTTACAGGCAGCCTTCTCAACTCCTCTTAATTCTAGTGCTTTCCTTTCATCTGTTAATTATTTGCTATCTATATAGCTTGCTTGTATATATTTGTTTGCATGGTATCTCTCCCATTAGACAGTGAGTTCTTTGAGGGCAGGGACTGTCCTTTGCTTCCTTTTGTATCCTCAACACTTAGCACAATGCCTGGTACATAGAGGTGCTTTAAAAATGTTTATTGATTGATTAACATCCTTCTAACTGGACTCCCCTGCCCCAACCCCATCCTTAGTCTCTATCCTCTCCAATCCACCCCACACAAAGCCAACAAAATATTCTTCCTAAAGCACAGGCTTAATCATGTCACTCTCCTTCTCAAGAACCTAGGTACTTTGTCTCTTGGATAAAATATAAATTAATTCCACAGTTTGGCAGGTAAAGTCTTCACACTCTGGGGCTCTAGTCCACTGTAACAGGTATAATAGGGCTCTGGGCAATGAGAATCCAGAATTCAGGAGGATGCAAGGCCACACTCCAACTTTGGAGCGTATGATAAAAAGGGGCCTTTTTGTTCAGCTTCTTGGTAACGTGTCCACAGGATGATATATAGATTTAGAGCTAGAAGGAATCTGAGAGGTCGCTGAGTCCAATACTTTCATGTTATAGGTGAGGAAAGTGAGGATCAAAGAATTTAAGTGATTTGCCCAGGGTTGTACAACTAGTAAGGATCTGAGGTGGGATCTGAACCCAGGTTTTCCTGATTGTAAGTTCAGTGCTACTGTGGATAGATTTCAGTTGCATCTGACTCTTCATGACCCAATTTGGGGTTTTCTTGGCAAAGATACTGGAGTGATTTGCCATTTCCTTCTGCAGCTCATTTTACAGATGAGGAAACTGAGGCAAACAGGTTAAGTGACTCACCCAGGGTCACCCATCTAGTAAGTGTCTGAGGCCGGATTTGAACATAGGAAGATGAGTCTTCCCACCTCCAGGTCTCGCACTCCTAATTTCCTAACTCCAGACCTGGCACTCTATCCTCTGTACCATTTAGCTGCTCTTAATTCACCTTTTCACAGAAAGCTCTCCTCCCAATAACCCTGTAGATCCTGATTCTAAGGAAGAGGAAACTGAATGTCAGAGAAGCCAAATTAATAGGATCATAGGTCAGGATTTGAAAGGGACTTGAGACTACCTAGTCCAGTTCTCACATTTTATAGATGAGGAATCTAAGACCCAGGGAGGCTGTGACTTGCCCAAGGTCACAAAGGTATCGGGTGTCCAAGCCAGGATTCTAACCTAAGTTTACTGATGCTAGAGTCAGTCCTTCCACCACACCTCAGTGCCTCAGAAAACCTGGTCCATTTGCCCTTGGGCGGGGGGAAGGGGGGGGAGGGGGGGGAAGAAACAGTGCTGTTTCATAACCACCGCTGTAGTGAAAAATAAAAGTGGTTCACAGATGCCTACTTCATCTTCTGCATGCTGCAGGAGTCCTGCACATTTGGCTTGGATTCTGCTACATTCAGGCACCAAAAGAGAGAGCCACTTTTGAAATCCCATTTTCAATCTGTCCTACCCTGGCTGGTTTCATTAAACAAACATAAATCCCTTGCTTGCAAAATAGTCAGGTCTGTTCTTCAAGTCTTTTAATAACTTCTGCCTTTGGAAAGTAACCCAGTTATAGGGTGACAACATTATTGACAAAAACCTGAAGAAGATTCTCTTCCTCCACCTCTAATTTTTTTTTTCTTAAGTCCTCACAAGCCTCTTGGAACTGTATGGTATAATACTAGGGCAAGATGACTTTTGTGTTCTTAAGGAATCAAACAAACAAGGTCTTAAGTTTCCAAATGTTTAGATGGTTCAGACTTTAAAATGGGCACTGGCCAGTCTGATTTATCCACTGTATGCTGCTTTAATTGACCCTCTGTGATTTTCTCCCTTCTTAAATTGGCATATTTTCTTCCAAAGCCTGTCATTTTTATGAGTCAGAGAGTCATGGAAAACTCACTCACTCAGATCCAAGACTCCACCTAAACAATTATTTAATTGTTTTGTAGATTCATAGGACTTGGATTCTGGAAAGGATACTTCCACTCCCATTTTATAGATGAGGAAAAGAAGTCCAGAGAAGCTTGTCTAAGGTCACAGTCCATTACTACAAAATGAAAATTAGAACCTAGTATCCTTCTCGGCTTGGTGCATCACTTATACTGAGCTCAATACTGACAATTTCCATTTGTAATCCATCAGTCTGCACTTACTCTCCTATGAGAAAAGCATAAGTTTTAAAAAAAAAAACCTCATCTTGTAGGATAGTAGCTTTACAAAGAAGAAAACCATTTGAAAGGGCTCTGGACAGTCCATACTCATCATATATCAGTTACAACTAACTGGCCAATTATCCTATGCTGACCATGCACATGTCAGCCCAACTCAGGGTTGGTGTGCGTTTTTCCGAGCACCTAGGGAGCAGCCAGGTGGTACACCGGATACAATGCTGGGCCTCGGAGTCAGGAACGCTTGAGTTTAAGTATAGCCTCAGACACTTACTATCTGGCATCAAACAAACAAGGTCTGAAGTTTCTAAATGTTTAGATGCTTCAGACTTTAAAATGGGCACTAATGAGGGTATACAGGCTATGGGAAACCCCCTGAACTCTGATTGAATCTTCCCATTTGATGAGGCATTTATTTGCCTGAGGGCATAAGTCTTTCATTATTGCTAGGCCCAAATCTCGTTACTCTTAACCTAGCCTAGCCCTCTACTGTCCAGCTACTTCCCACCCTTGATTCTATCAAAATACCCATACCCAAATCTGCTACCCTTAAACTAGCCTAGCCCTCCACTGTCAGTCATCTCCAGGTAGCCTTCAGCTATTTCCTATCCTTAATCCCATTCCTGGAGTCTGACCTTAGTCACAGCAAGATCCTCCTGAGACTCCTCAAGAACCTCCCTAAAGCCCTTGTCTAGACCACCCCTAAATCCTCCCATAATCCTTCTGTATGTAAGATCTATCTTGCCTCCATGACAGGGCTGAGAATTCAATTTAGCACGGACTCACTCTGGGTCAGATTGTTCTGACCCACTTGTCAATACAAGCTTCACATGTACTTAGGCTCCTTAAGAGTCTACCCATTATGGCCAATCTTTAATAAACTTTGATTTACTTTGGCTGAGAGAAGGCTTGAGTCGAATTCACTCAGCAGGACCTGGTGTGTTGGTATTTTGGGGTCTCAAGCATCCCTAAACCTTAAACCTCAACATTGCCAGTCTGATTTATCCACTGTATGCTGCTTTACTTGACCAGCTGTGATTTTCTCCCTTCCTAAGTTGGCATATTTTCTTCCATCTTCTATCTGGGTGACCCTGGGCAAGTCACTTAACTTCTGATTTCCTCATCTACCTCCCAGCATTGCTGTGAGTATCAAATGAGATAATAATGTAAACAAGTACTTAGCATAATACTTAGGCCACATAATGAGAAGACAGGACTCACTGGGAAAGACTCAGATGTTGGGAAAGATTGAAGGCAAAAAGAGAAAGGGACAGCAGAGTGTGAAATGGATAGATACTGTCCTGGAAGTAATGAACATGAGCTTGGACCGACTTCGAGAGACAGTGCAGGACAGGAGGTCCTTGGGGTCAGGGAGAGTCAGATAGGACTGAACAACAACTAGCACTTAGCACAGGGCCCAACACATAGTAGGTGCTACATAAATATTTATTCCTTTCCTCTTCTCTCCTCTTCCACTTATTTACAATGTAGAATTCACACATGATTTCTTTAATTTGACTTTTGGTTCCAAATTCTCTCCCTCCCTCCCCCCTCTCTCTCACCCATTGAGAAAACAAGAAATATACTATATTCTGCATCGTGTAGGATTTCTGAACAAGCTTCCCCATACCATATTCTTTAAGCTGACACTGGTCCTTGGCACTGCAGGAGCAATTTGCCATCCATCTTTCATCACTTTGACTCACTGGATTCTTGCCCCCTCCAATTAGATTCCCAAGAACAATAATAATTCTGATAATAACAATCAGTTATATAGTGCCTTAAAGTTTACAAAGCATTCTACGTGTTACCTCATTTGATCCTCACAACAGTTCTGTGAGGTAGGTGTTCACACTCTCTTTTTACAGAAAAGGAAATCGAAGCCAAGAGAGACAGGGCCTGCCCCAAGTCATAAAGCTAGGTAGTGTCCGATACAGGATTTGAACTCAAATCTTCCTGACTCTGGTTCCTGCCCACACTTTCTCCACTGGACCACACAATGCTCTTTTGGGACCTGTTTGAAGAAAAGCCAAACCAAGTCACTGCAAAATTCACTGACCCCCTGAGATTTAGGAGAAAGTGGCCCTTTTTTCTACACAGTTTCTAGGCCACTCTCTGGAAGTAGGTTAGGCAATTTAATTAAATTCAACTCAATTTAATCCAATAATCTATACAAGTTTACAGGCATTTATTAAGCACTTACTACAGACCATGGACTCCGGTAGGCACTGGGAATAAAAAAAAACAAAATATTCCCTGCCCTCATGGAACTTAACTTGACTGGGGGAAACAACACATATGCACATATACAAAGTAATTTTATGGGGAGCAGAAGTCGAGTGCTAACTACTGTGGAAATCAAGAACAGCTTCATGTAGTTGATAGTAATGAAAATTAATCAAAAATAGCATATGGCTTTTACATGGCAGGCACTTCCCTAGCTACTTGTGGATTATATTGGATTTGATAAAGAAATGTGACAACAATACACTAAAGGACCTCCAGCCAACCTAGGATTCCGGCCTACCAACCAATCATCACCAGGGAGTGACTGGGGCAGGACTGGCATGAAGATAAAAAAACTGTTTTTTTTTAAAATGTAAATGTTGATCATAGATGTTATTTTGTTTGAATGCACTGGAATTTTGTTTTTTCTTTCAGACTTATTTATGTGTCTGTAAATTCGGCCTCTGAAAAAAACCTCTAATTGTTCTTTTAGCTAAACTTGTTCTTGGGAAAAAGTTGGGCACTCCTCTAAAGATGCCTCAAATTTGTGGGGGAATAGAGAAATATTTAATGCAAGAAAGAAGTAATTTCATAATTGGTCCCATTGAATGCACCTTCCAAACCAAAGGAACAACTGCAAAAAAGTTAATCAGTGGATTAGACCAGGTAAGCAAAACTCAGAAACAATAAACCCCGAAACACCACCAACTGGACTAAGGACTCCAAAGTCCACAAAAAAACTAAGAAAAGCAGAAAGCAGTTTATCAAAAACTAGTTTTAGACTAACATCTTTTACCATATATTGTAATCAAATCCAAATGAAACTGTGCCCTACAATAAATTTAAAGTTCACACATTTAAAAAAAATAGAGGAGAAAGAAAGAAAAATAGAGAAAAAGAAATAAATGGGGAAGAATTCTTAAACAAAAGCTGATCACAGAAAATTAAGTAGACAGTTTTGATTAACTAAAATTGACAATCTTTTACAGAAACAAAATGAATGATGCTAGAAAGAAGACAGATAAGTGGGGAAATCTTTAGAAAAATATATCTTATAAAAGTCTGATATCCAAGATATAATTGTAAATTGACACAAATATGTAAGAATAATTTGTTATTGTTGTTCAGTCTCGTCTGAGTCTTTGTGACCCCATGTGGGATTTTCTTGGCAGCCATTTCCTCCTGCAGCTCATTTTACAGATGAGGAGCTGAGAGGGAAAGAGAGCTGAGTGACTTGCCCAGAGTCACACGGTTAGTACGTGTCTTGAGGGTAGATCTGAACTCAGGCCTTCCAGACTCCAGGCCTGGCACTCTATCTAGTGCATTAACTAGCAATCGTATAAAAATAGTTCACTAATGGATAAGGGGTTAGAGAGTAAGAACATATCGTTTTCCGAGGAAGAAATTCAAAGAATAGTCATGTATTTGAAAGAATGTGCTAGGCCAGTAATAATAAAAGAGAAGTTCAAATGAAAACAACTTTAAAATCTGATGATACAGCCAGACCGGCAAAGCTGACAAAAGTTTAACAAGATAAAAAGCTAGACTTCTGGAGCCAAGATGGTGGAGTCCGGAAGAACTCCCTGGAGCCTTCCCAAATTCCCCTCCAAGCTTGAAAACCACTGCAGGCCTGATCTGGGAGCAGGGAGCCAGCTTACCAGCACGCACGACAGCTCGGCCTCCCTGGGCTGGGAGGGGAGGGAGGTCGAAGAGCAGCAGTAGCAGCGGCGGCGGCGGTGGCGGCCAGCCTCGGAGCAGGGGGCCTTCAGCAAGGCTCCCGGCCTAGGGCAATCCACCAGCGAGGCCCGGCCGTCCGGCGAGCCAGCAGCCCCCTAGCAAGCCAGCTATCTCAGCAGCACAGCAGTCCCACCCCCGCACAGGCCTCCACCCAGGCCTGACCTCTCGGCGGATCCGAGAGGGGAGTCAGCAGTGAGACCCTGCCCCCCCCCCCCGGCGTCTGCAAGAAGCGGGACCACGGCCCTGGGGCCCTCAAGCAGGCCCTGTTTCCATAGCAACCCAGCGGTAGGGCCTAGTTCCCGGAGCGGACCAACAAGATTCCTTCCCCAGGGCCTGCCAGTAGAAAGACTCTGTTTCCATAGCAACCGAGCAGCAAGGCCCCTCCTCTGGGGCAGGCCAGCAACAAGATCCCTCCTCCAGGTTCAGTCGGCAAAAAGTCTCTGTTACCATAGCAACCCAGCAGCAAGGCCCCACCCCTTGAGCAGGCCAGATGCTAAACGCCATGCCTCCAGAGGCCAATAGGGAGGCCACACCTCCTAGCACAATCCCAGAAGAGAAGCCTAGTCTAGTATAAACAAGTAGCTAAACCCTGAAACTCAGTGAAAGCCAGCAGCAAGATCCTGGGCCCCAGCACAAAAGCTGGAACAGTGAAGGACCAGAGCCCAACTCTAAATGAAACCACAAATTCGCAAAATAGACAGAAGCAAATAGGAAAAAAAAACCCTACTGAAAAAAGAACTTGACTGTAGAAAGATGCTGTGGTGACAGGGAAGTCAAGGCACAAATTAGGAGAGAACAATAGAGTCAAAATCACTATATGTGAAGCCTCAAAGATCTCAGGACCTAAAAGAACTCCTGGAAGAGCTTTAAAAGGATTTTAAAAAGAAAATTAGAGAAGTAGAGGAAAAAATGGGGAAAGGATTGAGAGTAATGCAAAAGAATCACAAAAAAAGAGTCAACAGCATGGAAAAATATGTATGAGAAGTCATCAAAGAAAATAACTCCCTAAAAAATAGAATTAACCAAATGAGAAAGGAAGTCCAAAAGCTCACAAGTGGAAGCTAATGACTCTATGAGATAGCAAAATACAATAAAACAAAATCAAAAAAGCGAAAGAGAATAGAAGAAAATGTGAAATATCTCATTGGAAAAATAACTAACCTAGAAAATAGATCCAGGAGAGCTCATTTAAGAATTATTGGACTACCTGAAAGCCATGATCAGAAATAGAAAAGGACCTGGATGACATCTTTCAAGAAATTGTCAAAGAGAACTGCCCTGATATACTAGAACCAAAGTGAAAGATAGAAATGGAAAGACTTAACTGATCATAACATGAAAGAGATCCCAAAATGAAACCCCAGGAGCATCATAGCCAAATTCCAGAGCTCACAGAGCAAGGAGATAGTATTGCAAGCAGCCAAAAAGAAATAATTCAAATATCATGTAGCTACAATCAGGATTATGCAGGATTATAAAACTTCTACATCAAAGAGCCTGAGGTCTTAAAATATGTTATACTGGAAGGCAAATAAGTTAGGCTTGCAACCAAGAATCATCCACCCATCAAAACTGAATATAATCTTTCAAGGGGAAAATGGATATTTAATGAAACATAGGACTTTCAGGGATTCCTAACTAAAAGACCAGAGATGAATAAAAAATTTGACCTCTAAATACAAAATTCAAGAGAAACATTAAAAAAAATTTTAAAAGAAACAAGAGAAAACATAAAAGATTCAATAAGGTTAAACTGTTTATATTTCTATATGGCAAGATAATATTTGTGATTCTTAAGAACTTTATTACTATAAGGATAATTAAAAGGAGAAAATATAGAGAGTATGGATATAAGGTGACTTTGTTGGGATGATATCCCCTCCAAAAAAAGCCAAAATAAAAGAGTAAGAAAGAAGATTGCAATGGAAGAAGAAAGGAAGGAGATAGAATAGAATAAATTATCCCACAAAAAAAGAGACATGAAAGAGTTATTATAATGGAGAGGAAGATGGGGGAGGGGTGGCAGGCAAAACTTAAATCTTACTCTCACCAGAATTGGCTCAAAATGCCAACACACTCAGTGCTGAGTTCTGAATACAGAAATCTTACTCTGTAAGGAAGTAAAAAGCTATAGGGATATAGAAGGGGGAGGGGACTAATAAAAGGGAGGGTGGATTAGGAGAGGCAGTGATCAGAAGTAAAACTTTTGAGAAGAGGGAAAGGATGGAGGTAAGAGAGAGGGATAAGCAAGGGGAAAATAGCATGGAGGGAAATGCACAGTTATCATAACTATAAATGTGAATGGAATGAACTCACCTATAAAATAGAAGTGAATAGCAGAATGGATTAAAAACCAGAATCCTAAAATGTGTTGTTTACAAGAAACACATTTGAAGCAGAGAGAGACACACAGAGAAAAGGCAAGGAGCTAGAGCAGAATCTATTATGCTTCAGCTGAAGCAAAGAAAGCATCATGATTTCAAACAAAGCAAAAGCAAAAATAGATCTAATTTTAAAAGATAAAGAAGAAAACTATATCTTGCTGAAAGGTACCATAAGCAATGAAGTAATATCAGTACTAAACTTATATACACCAAATGATATAGCATCTAAATTTTTAGTTGAATGAGTTACAGAAGGAAATAAAAAGTAAGACTATGCTAGTGGGGAACTTCAATTTTCCCCTCTCAGCACCAGATAAGTCCAACCAAAAAAATAAACAAGAAAAAAGTTAAGGAGGTGAATAAAATTCTCTAAAAGTTAGATATGATAGATTTCTAGCAAAAAAAAAAAAATTGAATGGGAATAGAAAAGAATATACCTTCTTCTTAGTAGTGCATGGTACCTACACAAAAATTGACCATGTATTAGGATGTAAAGACTTAATAACCAAATTCAGAAAAGCAGAAAAATAAATATATTCTTTTCGGATCATAATGCAATAAAACTACATTCAGTAATGGACAACAGACAGATTAAAATTAATTGGAAATTAAATATTCTAATCCTAAAAAACAGGTAGGACAAAGAACAAATCATAGAAACAATTGATAATCTTATTAAAGAAAATGACAACAATTAGACGACAAACCAAAATTTATGGGATGCCACCAAAGTGGTGCTTAGGGGAAAATTCATATCTCTAATTGCTTACATCGTAAAATAGAGAAAAAGCAGATCAATTAATTGGGCGTGCAATTAAGAAAGCTAGAAAAAGAACAAATTAAAAATCCCCAATTATACACCAAATTGGAAATCCTCAAAATCAAAGGAGAGATTAATAAAATTGAAAGTAAGAAAACTATTGAACTAATAAATAAAATTAGAAGCTGATTTTATGGAAAAAAACCACAGTAAAATAGAGAAATCATTGGTTAATTTGATTTTAAAAAGGAAAGAAGAAAACAAAATTACTAGTATCAAAAATGAAAGGGGCGAATTCACTACCAATGAAGGGGAAATTAAAACAATCATTAGGGGCTATTCTGCCCAATTATATGCCTATAAATTTGACAATCTAAGTGAATTGGATGAGTATATACAAATATATATTACCCATATTAACAGAAAAGAAATAAAACACTTAAATAACTTAGTTTTAGAAAAAGAAATCAAACAAGCCATCAATGAACTTCCTAAGAAAAAATTCCCAGGGCCAGATGGATTCACAAATGAATTCTACCAAACATTTAAAGAATAATCCCAGTACTGCATTTAGAAAAATAAGTGAAAAAGAAGTCTTAGCAAATTCCTTTTATGAGACAAATATGGTGTTGATACTTATAGCAGGAAGAGTAAAAACAAAAGAAACAAAATCATAGACCAATTTCCCTAATGAATATTGATGAAAAATTTTAAATAAAACACTAACAAAGAGATTACAACAATGTATTACAAGGACCATATAGTATGACCAGGAATGCTGGACTGTCTCAATATTAAAAAAACAAACAATCAACATAATTGACCATATCAAATAATGACTAAAAACAAAAATCTGTCTCAGTAGATTCAGAATAAGCCTTTAACAAAATACAGCACCCATTGCTATTAAAAAACACTAGAGAGCATAGGGATAAAGGAACCCTCCCTTAAAATGCTAAGTAATATTTATCAGAAAGCATTATTTATAGTGGGGTTAAGCTGGAAGCCTTCATAATATATTCAGAGGTGAAGCAAGGATGTCCATTACCACCTCTTTTATTCAGTATTGTACTAGAAAAGTTAGCTATAGCAATAAGAGAAGAAAAAGAAATTGAAGGAATTAGTTTAGGCAATGAAGAAAAAAAAAAGAACTATTACTCTTTGCAGATGATGTATTATAGAATCAACTAAAAACTACTTGAAATAATTAACAACTTTTGCAAAGTTGTGGGATACAAAATAAATGCACATAAATCATCAGCATTTCGGTATATTACCAAAGAAGTCCAGCACTATGACATAGAGAGGAATTCAATTTAAATTAACTGCAGACAGTACAAAATACTTGGGAGACTACCTGCCAAGACAAACCCAAGAACTTTATGAACACAACTATAAAACACTTTTCATACAAATAAAGTCAGATCTAAATAATTAGAAAAATATGAATTGCTAATGGGTAAGCAGAACCAGTATAATAAAAATGACTATTTTACCTAAATTAATCTATTCAGTGTCATACCCATCAAGTTATCAAAAATTATCTTACAGAGCTAGAAAAAATAATAACAAAATTCATCTGGAAAAACAAAAAATCAATAATATCAAGGGAATCAATAAAAAAAAAAAAACGTGGAAGGAGGTGCTCTAGCCATACCAGATCCCAAATTGTATTATAAAACTGTAATTATCAATACAATCTGGTACTAGCTAAGAAACAGAGTGGTGGATCAATGGAATAGATAACGTACATAAGACACAGTTGTAAATGACTCTATCTATCTACTGTTTGATAAACCCAAAGATTCTAGCTTCTGGGGAAAGAATTCAATATTTGACAAAAACTGCTGGGAAAACTGGAAAACAGTATGGTAGAAAATAGTTACAAAACAACATCTCACACATATCAAGAAGAGGTCAAAATGAGTACATAATATACACATAAAGGGTGATACCACAAACAAATTAAGAGAACATGAAATAGTTTATTGGTCAGATCTAGGGATAAAGGAAGAGTTTAAGACCAAATAAAATATAGAGAGTATTACAAAATGTAAAATAGATAATTTTGACTACATAAAATTAATAAGTTTTTGTACAAACAAAACTAGTACTCCCAAGATTAGAAGGAAAGCAGAAAACTGGGGAAAATTTTCTGCAACAAGTATCTCTCATAAAGGCCTTATTTCTTGAATATAGAGAGAACTGAGTCAAGTTTATAAGATTACAAGTCATTCTTCAATTGACAAATGGTCAAAGAATATGAAGAGGTAGTTTTCAGATAAAAAACCAAAACTATCTATAGTCATATGAAAAAATGCTCTAAATCACTACTGATTATAGAAATGCAGATTAAAACAACTCTGGTGTACCACTTCACACCTATCCAGTTAGCTAATATGACAAAAAAGGAAAATGATGCATGTTAGAGGGGACATGGAAAAACTGGGACACTAATGCACTGTTGGTGGAACTGTGAACTGATCCAACCATTCTGGAGAGCAATTTGGAGCTATTCCCAAAGGGCAATCAAACCGTGCATACCCTTTGATGCAGCAATATTTCACTGCTAGGTCTATATCCCAAAGATATCAAAAAAAGGGTGGGGAGAAAGATCTATTTGTATAAAAATGTTTGTAGGGCCTCTTTTAGTGATGGCTAAGAACTGGAAATTAAAAGGATGCCCATAAATTGAGGAATGACTAAACAAGCTGTGGTATATGATTATGATGGAATATTACTGTGTTAAAAGAAATGACAAGCAGGATGATTTCAGAAAAAACCTGGAAAGACTTACATGAACTGATCCAAAGTGAAACAAAACAAACAGAGACCAAAAGAACATTATACATAATAATAACAATGTTGTTTGATGAAGAATTGTGACTGACTTAGCTATTCTCAGCAACACTATTAAAGACAATCCCAAAGGATTCATGATGAAGCATGCTATCCACCTCCAGAAAAAAAGAACTGATACTGTTTGAATACAGACTGAAGCATGCTATTTTCATTTCCTTTCATTCTTTTTCTTTTGTTTGATTCTCCTTGTACAAAATGACTAATATGGAAATGTTTTACATGATTGCACATGTATAACCTATATCTGATTTCTTACTCTCCCGGGAAGGGGAAAGAGGAAGGCATATAATTGAACTCAAAACTTTTTAAAAAAGTGTTCTAAAATTGTTTCAACATGTATTTGGAGAAAAATAAAATATATTAAATAAAAAGGTGGGATGGGGTAGGACCTCCTATCCCAGGAATTTGGAGGAAAGGAAAAGGATAAGGAAACAAGTGGCTTTATCTAAATTCATGATGCCCTCATTTTCTCCATCCCAAAATGCACTGTATTTACTTGTCTGTTGTTCATAGTATTTTTTGAAATAGAATATGAATTGCCTGAATGCAGAGACAAAAACAAAAAGATAAATTTTAGTGGGACCGGGGATGGTAGGTATATTAATTTACTATTGGTGCAACTATGAATTGGTGTCACTGTAATGGAAAATAATCTGGAATTATGCTAAAAAAAAAAATCACGAACCTGTATATACCCTTTGACTCCATGATACCAATACTGGGCATATATTCCAAGATGGTCAAAGACAGAGGGAAAGTGCCCAAGCATAGACAAATATTTATAGCAGTACTTTTCATTAGAACAAAGTACTAGAGGAATAGCAGTTTCCCATCAGTGGGGGGAATGACTGGACGAATTGTGGTACAATAAATGTAAAGGGCTATGAATCAAAAGAAATAACAAAAATGAAGAATTCCGAGAAATTTAGGAAAACATCATATGAACTGATCCCTCACCAATGAAGCGACTGATCGTGACTTTCAGAGGTCTGGATGATGCTGAAATCTTCTTTCTGCCTATGGGGTAGTGGACTATGGTGAGAAATAAGGCAGACATTTTTAGATGCATTGATTTGTTCTGGTTGACTACACCTTTCTTTTTTTTTTTTTTAAGTGAGGGAGGGTTTTATGGGTGGAGGGCCATTGGGAATTGATAATGATGTTAAAAAGAAAAAGAAAAGAGAATCAATAAAGCATAATTTAAAAAAATAATACTGCTGAAAGAAAGGTGTATTTTATTGTAACAGGTTTTTTTATAGTAGAAGAAGATAGCACCAACTGTCTACCATGGTTCTGTAAAGAATTCAAGAAATCTTAAGAGTTGGATGAGACCTCAGAGGTAATATAGTCTATCCCCCACGTTCTAGGCATTATGCTGAGCACTTTACAAGTGTT
Source organism: Pseudochirops corinnae (assembly GCA_028646515.1). NCBI lineage: Eukaryota > Metazoa > Chordata > Mammalia > Diprotodontia > Pseudocheiridae > Pseudochirops > Pseudochirops corinnae. The sequence continues at coordinate 174,626 of JAQQSV010000026.1, forward strand.
ATCTTGCTTTGTCTTCAAAACGACCCGGGGAAATAGGAGCTATTATTGTCTTTGTTTTACAGTTGATATAACGGAGGCACACAGATTAAGTGACTTGCCTAGGGTCACATAGCTAGTATCTTGAAGTCAAATTTGAACTCATTTCATCCTGACACCAAGGCCAGTGCCCTATCTAGTGTATCATCTAACTGCTTCTAAGAAGTAGAAGTTATAGCTCCCACATCCTTGACAAGCTGACCTCCAACCTCCACTTTGAAGACCAATCAGTCAATCAATAATCATTTATTAAGAGTCTACAATGCTTCAGGAACTGTTGTAGGCACCAAAGATACAGATAGAAAAAAATTCAACAATCCCATTCTTAAGGAGTTTACATTCTGGTGAAGGGACATTATATGCCTATATGAATAACGGAACAAATGCATATAAAATAAATACAAGGTGGTTAAATATGAGGGAGAAAGGGAAGGCAGTAATATTTGGGGGAGGAGTGTGGATCAGGAAAAGCTTCATGTTAATGGTGGAGCTTTTCCCTTTTTGTGAAGGGTGAAAGATGTAGTAGGAACAAAATTTGCATGTAAGCTGGGCTAATTTTCCCCTAAAATGCATTAACATTGTCCTTGAGACTTAATTGTCACAGGGGTCTAAGGCTTAGCTGCTGATATAGCTTATAGGTAGCCTAATACAGAAACAAACTCAGGAGAGAAGGAAAAAAAAAAGCATTAATTTAGAATTTACCATGAGCCAGGCACTGTGCTCATATAAATGTCATCTCACTTGATTTTCACAGCTACCCTGGGAGGAAGGTGATATTATCATACACATTTTACAGTTGAAGAAACTGAGGCAAATGGAAGTTAAGTGACTTGCCTAGGGTCGCACAACTAATAAGTATCTGAGGCCAGATTTGAACTCAGGTTTTTCTGACTCCAGGCCCATCACTTTATCTCAGCACTGCTACCTAGCTCCTAGGCTTGGAGAAAGAAGATAAGAGTTCTGTATGTGAGGAACAGAGGGAAGGCAGGTTTGACTGGACTACACAGTACAGAAAAGGGAGTAATGTGTAACTAGTATGCAAAGATAAGTTTAGGGCAAATTGTAAAGGGTTTTAAAAGTCAAAAATAGAAGTTAATAATTTATCTTAGAGGCAATAGGGAGCCATGAAAGTTTGTGGTTGAATAGGAGAGTGGCATCGTTAGATGTGCTCTTGAGGAAAATGATTTTGGAAGCTTGTTGGGGATTATTCTGATGCTTCAGTAACACTATGCTTTCCCTGACATGGACTCTCCCTCCACTAGTGCAGATCACAACCTATCTGTGTCTTCTCAACTTGTGTGATTTTCTATGTATATATGTATATATATATAGTATATATACTATATACATTTGTATATGTGTACATATATGTATATCTATCCATATGTAAGTGTTTATATGCATATACAAATATATGTGTATGTCTATATGGGCAGGAGTAGATGCCTGATTTCATCTATATTGTTGTTTAGTTGTTTTCAGTCATATCTGACTCTTCATGACTCCAATTGGAGTTTTCTTGGCAAAGGCACTGGAGTGGTTTGCCATTTCCTTCTCTAGCTCCTTTTATGTATGAAGAAAAGGAGGCAAACAGGGTTAAGTAACTTGCTCAGGGTCACACACCTGGTAAGTGTCTGAGGTCAGATTTGAAATCAAATCTTTCTGACTCCAGGTACTCTGTCCACCTAGCTACCTCCCGTAATCTCTATAGAGAACTCCTTATAGGGAAATATCCTTTACCAATGCAGACTGGCTCCTGCCCTGCAACTTCAGAGTCTTAGAGAGTTGCCAACAGCATTGAGTCTAAATGGCTTGCCCATGGCCACATAACTAATATGTGTCAGAGCCCTGAGCTGAACCCAGCTCTAAGACGATATCTCTCACCATTATTCCACACTGCCTCTTGGACTGAGGGACCTTAATGAGAAAAGGACCTCTTCTTTAGATGAAGTTACTATTCAGTCATGTTGTATACTGAGTAGCAACTAGAGCAGGGGTGGGGAACCTACAGCCTCATGTGGCTACATGTGGCCCTCCTCAGATGGGGCCCTTTGACTGAATCCAAACTTCACAGAATAAGTCCCCTAATAAAAGAATTTGTTCTGTAAAACCTGGACTCAGTCAAAAGACTGCACCTGAGGACCTAGAGGGCCACACCCCTGAATAGAGAGAAGTCACCTCATTGTGATATAAACTCATTTGGCAAATATATTGGGAGAAGCTAACAGGTTGGGGGTTGAGGGTTGGGTGGCAAGAGGAGGGATATTGAGAAGAAGCATCAGGGAAAGGAAGGTAAGAAATCAGAAGCACCAGGTGTCTGCCACAGTTTGTAAGAAATGGAGCCAGTCCATCTAGCAACTCTGCGAGCTGCCTTCCTAGTGGCTGCCATGGAAGGTGGTGGCAGCTGCAGCTGTGCAGGGCCGAGATTGCTCTCCAAGTTGTTTTTCAAAGCCTAGTGCTTTCTCTATTTACTGGGAAGAGCATTCTCAGAGCCAGGGTGAGCTGCACACTATGCTTTCTTATTTACAGCTGATAATTTCCCTCAGAGCAGATGATGTTTGGGAAGAAGGGGAGTAAAGGGAAGGCAGGGTTCCAAATGAAAAGATTCACAAGGAAAATGGTATTAGCTGAGAGAAACAGTATAAGAGGATAAAGATGACAAAGCTAGCTGGTAATATGGTAACGTGGAGATCATGGGTCAAAATAGATTCCTCTGATGGAGTCATATGATGTGAAGGGAATTTGAAGATCTTCCTCGCCCATTAATGGGCATATGTGCCCAGCTGTGATACATCCTGAATCACATAGAGCCCACTGGGAGAGGAATCTGCTTAAAGAGAAGCTTGCTTAGGGGTGGCTTGCTTGTAGGAAGGATTTCACACCTTTTGGTACTAACCTAATTAGGTTGGGATTGTGGTGTCTTCTGGCTCTAACAAGTGTATATATACTCTGAGTTGGTATTTTGCTTTGGGGGTTCATTTATGAGAAGGACCGTTTGATTTCCTGGTTGAGACTCTAAGTGGCTGTATGTTCAGACCCCACTGACTGCTCAGATGTAAAGGCTCTCTCGATCCAATTGTGTATGTAAAGCATATAGCAAAATTTGATTTAGGCAGAGTCCTGTCTGGTGGTCTTTGTGCTAACTTCTCTGCTTGCATTTTCTCTGACATTCAGGGTGCTGACCTTTCCCCTGAACTAGTAATTGTAATTAAAAGTAGGATTGTTTACCCTTTTTTGAGCAGTCTTTCTTAGAAAAGCAGATCAAAGAAACTGTGCTAGCAGGCCATCCTGGGCATGCTAGGGTGTTTGCTATTACAAGTCATTCACTGTGTACTCAGTCCTGGGACAAAATTAAGAATCCCCAAAATGGTGGGGAGATTGTTTTCCTTAAAGAAGGGCTGCTATAAATAGAGAAGTCTCTGGAGAGAGCACAACAAAGGGAATAAGAGTAGCAGAGGGCAACCTTGGCTGTAGTCAGAGCCCAGGTGTGATAGAGGCAGCTCCTAGAACCAAATGTGACTCCCAAATGAGTATTGAAGAGATGGGCATAGGCCATGAAAAGCCTGATACTGGACTGGCCACATCAAAGACTCTATGATGTCTATCTTGTAGAGAACCAACTCCACAATCACAGATTTCAACAACGTTCCTTAATCTTATTGATTCCTATGACCTCTACTTCTACTTATATTTCATAAAAGGCATTTACAGAGTATTTGAAGTGCATTTTAGCAGCACAGGATTCAGAACAGAGAGACACTTTGGAAATCATCTAGTCAAAGTCAAATTCAAATAGAAACAAGGCCACCAATCCATACAAAGGATTCCTGAGGGTGGCATATTGACTTAGTCTTTAAAAATGTAGTATCATCTATGTTTTATTGTATTTTTTATTTTCTTAAATATTTTCCTATCACATTTTAATCTAGTCTGGTCACACTAGGAAGTGTTATGGGTAGGCCACATGTTTGACACTTAGGATCTAGTCTAATCTCTTAATTTTATAAATGACAAATTGAAGTCTAGAGAGAGGAAGTAACTTGTTCGAGGTTACACAGGAAATAAGTGGGAGAGATAAGATGCAAACTGAAACCCAAACTGAAGTCTGAATTTGAAATCCAGAAACTTTTCTACTATACCACATTGCTTTCACACTGAGAGTGATCACACCTTAGATTTTCCCATCATTTAAAATTAATCTCTATCCAAGATATTGAACTGTGAAATTCCCCTCTTATCATTGTCTGAAGCTATCCTGGGGTTCATTTATCATCTGTTGTTCTTTTTCTTTAAAGTTTGCTCTCGTTATTCAGTCTAAGGGGAGAAGGTAGAGAGAGGTTAGGTCTTGCCTGGGGGGACATTCTGACTTCAGTAAGTTTGTTTTATTTATAAAGTAGAAAAATTCCTTATGTATTCGTATTGGTATTCTTGTGACCCTTCTCATACCCCTCCCCAATGACATCCTCATGCTGGCCACTATTCCCTAGGGCCCCTGAGGTGTTGTTCTAAGGAGTCTGCCCTTCTCTGGCAAGTAGCCCATGTTTCAAAATTTACCTGACTTTTCTTCCTCCTATCAAACCTTACTTTTTATCCTATTCCTTCAAGGCCTAATTAGAGATAAACTAATTCATGCCAAAGTATTACTAAATGATGATGGCTTAATGTGTTATTCCTTCAAAATAAATAATATATGTATTTTATCAGAAAGAGCCCTCAAATTCCTATCCTTAGAGGAATAAAAGTAATGGAAATATTTCAGGCACTTTGACAAACTAATAGTTACATAATCCAATATACATGCATGTATATGTGAATATAGGTATATGTGTATGTGTGTTTATGTGTATGTATATATATACAAATCATACATATACACATGCATATATATATACATAGGTGTATATGTATTAATTGTTATATATACATATGTATCTCATACATACACGTCTCACCTACACACATGCAGACACAATATATATATATATATATATATATATATATATAATATATATATAAATATATACACACACAAATATACATGTATGCCAAGTGAACCTTTTGGTGCCCCTCAAATCATACCACGTAAATAAATGTCATCTTTGAATAATTATAACACAGTGAAATAAACTCCCTTTATGTTCTATTCAAGTAATTCTCAGGCTTTTTGCAATGAGGTATCCTTTCACTATAACTATAACTTCAGCAAAGCCCTTATAGTTAAATCACTTAATTTGGTAATTTGGTCTTATTCTTTGTTTTGGTAACTAATGGTTCATCTATTTTATTTCATTTCAAAAAATAACTATTAATTTTATCATTTCAATAGGATTTTGTTTTGTCAAATTTTTATATTTAAAATGTCTAATTTTTTTGTTTTTAGAGACTACTAATTAGTGGGTTTATTTTTTTAATTTTATTTTTTAGTTAAATGCTAAATTTGTTGGTCTTTCTCTTCTCTCTTATATTGATATGTTTTCATAATTATAAGTTTTCCTTCAAAGACTTGTTTTAGTTCCATCCCACAAATTTTGGCATGTTGTCATATTATTATCAATTTCTATTAATACAATTATTTGTTGTTTCCATGAATCATTCTTTGACCACCTCATTCCTTAGGATAAAATTACTTATTCTTTATTTAAATCTGTTTCCTTTTAATGTTTCTTTCTTAATTGCATATTTTTAAATATTTATTTTCTGCAAAAGATATATTTTATATTTCTGCCCTTATGAATTCATGAGTTCTAGATCTTCTAGAATGTGATCAATTTTTGTAAAGGTGCTGTTGATTCTGAAAGTAAGTACAATCCTTAAGATTCCCATTAACTTATTGTCAAAATTCTATTTTTTTCTAGCTTTTTAAACATTCTATTCAGTTTCAATTTCTTTTTTGTATATCTTTCTATAAGATTTGTCCGATTTTAAGAGAAGTATATTGAAGTCACCTAGAATTGTTACTAAATATTCTTATGAATCAGTTAACTTTTCCACCTAGTAATTAGATACTGATATTCAATACATGTATATAAATATACATATATACAGAGAGAGAGAGAGAAAGAGAGAGAGAGAGACTGAAAGATACACACACACACAGACACACTTAATACAATAAAAACCAGATGCACCAATTGGCATAAAAATTTATTATGATTTTACTTTAATATAACATTTTTCATCTTAGATATGCTTTTTGTCAACTTTCAACTGATCCAGCTTGATACCTCAAGGTATTATATATTCCAGTCATGCTATAGAATTTCCCTCCTTGACTACAAATATTTTTGCCATTTCCTTATCTGAAATCACAGTTACTACTTCTCCTTTTTGGGTCCAGCTAAGGTTTCATGAATTCTACTCAAAGTTCTCACTTTCTGTGCATCAATCCTTATGATTTAAATGTTTATGTCATGTACAACAAATTTGAGGGCCTCATTTTCTGATCTGTCCTGTTACTTTCTTCCATTTTGTCAACTAGTTCGCCCCATTCATATTCAGGATTATGATTATGGCTTTTCTCTCTATTGAAGCATGTTAAAATAATATTTTCTTTTCTAAAAAATAAGTATGAAGGACCTATAATTTGTGCTACTTAAAACAATCAAACTTCAGTCTCCTCCCTACTTTCTCCCCTCCCAACCCGGATCCAAATTACTGATTATGAGAGACAATTATCCTTTCTACTCCTTTCAGACTGCAAGGGATGAATCAATAGCTAGTCATTTTGAAAACAAAAATCATACTTAAAGTTTTTGAAGTTTATTTTGTCTTTTGTGTTTATATCAATGCAAAAGATCCTTAATGAAACATTAAAAAGTAGAGAGCAGAATGAAGTTAATAAGAGAGTAGAGACGGAGAAAGTTTGTTAACTACTGTGCTCAATTCAATATGCACTTAAAAAAAAACCCAAAGTTTATATAACAGAAATTCATAGTTTTACATGTAACCCTTTTAAAATTCTTCTTTGTATAGTATATTTAAATTTTTATGTTTGTTAATTTTTGTTAAGTTCACAAATAAAAAAAGAAACTAGGAAAAAAAGTAAAGTAGTCAAAGTGGGCACAGATTAGAGAAAAGGGTATAAAGGTTAGGCTTGGAGCAGAATGCAAAAAAAGAAGGGAAGAACACAAGAGGAGCAACCAAATGAAAGAATAGTAGCAGGCACCCAGCTGGAACAAGAGAGGAGAAATCTGAGCTGTTGCAAAAGGTCCTTACTGTGTATCCAATTTTTAATTCCAGTTTTAGCTCCCAAGGCTGAAGACAGCAAATAGCTCAAGGGAGCGGAGAGGACAGCAACTTCCCTCCTGACTCTCACCTCTTACTTTAAACTTTGGGGTTATATTGGCAAAAGACTGGGGATAGAGGAAGGATTCAGGACAGAAAGATGAAGGCAAACTCTCTATTGTTTCTATTGGGGTCCTCATCCCTAGAAACTCAGCCAACTCCGGCATGGCTGAGTTCAGGCCCCTGCCTGGGGCTGTGTGCTTGGAAACAGTTTTGACAAAAATAGGCAGTGGAGCTGTAAGGAGATGGCAGGTTCCCAGACACCAGCTGCCATAGCTCACATGCCCCCCAGATGGGGCGAAAGATGCAGCAGAACTTGGCAAATGGGTACTGGAACAGACAGCAAAGCAGATTGGATTTTCTGTGTGTGCGTGTCCATCATTTCAAGATTCTTCTTCAAAGGACCCTTTAGATCAGTTGTGTCCAACTCAAATAGAAATGGAGACCACTAATTCATACATACGGATCCCTAAGGGTTGCATATTGACTTAGTTTTAAAATGTAATATTATCTATTTTTATTGATTTTGTTAAATATTTCTCCATTACATTTTAATCTGGCTCCTGCAACAGTCAGGAGTATTAGGGCCATATGTTTGACATCTTAGCTTTAGACAACTTTGTGCCCTGGTCCACAGAATAGTTTTGAAAATCACAGAATCATTGAATGCCAACATCTCAGAATAGGAAGGGAACCTCATGACCCATGTCCAATCACTTGACAAGTCTTTTTGTCTCTATCTCCACAATATCTCTCCCATCCCCTTCTCTACTCGCATGGCTGCCATTCTATTTCATGCTTCCATTATCTTTCACCTAGACAAGTGGTCCCCAAAGAGGGGCCTCAGTTCCCTGGAGAGGCATGCCTCTCCCCCCAAAAATAAATCAATTGTGCAAGTCTGAAATGGAAAAGACATCCATGTGGTACAGTCTATGTGAAAAAAGTCTGGCATGTACCATTCAACCAATCATATGATAGGAAGATAAGTCATATCCTACCTTCCATAGATGGCCAAATATGGGACCAGTCTTCAACATAATCATCTATAAATTCTTGTTGTGTTCAATTGAATTGTTTATGTAATATAAACAGGGAAGTGTATATCAAGATTATACTCTCTCTCACCCTGGAATCTATGATTCCATTAACACAGCCTAAAAATCTCACTAGCTTTTTTGACTATCCTAGAATAACACTCAAAATGAATTTGTAAGTTCACTAAAACCCTCAGTCCTTTTCACATAAACTATCCTATATAGACCTCTATATACTATACTTGGCCGTTTGAATGTTAGTATAAGACTTTACATTTTATCCCTATAAAATTTCATCTAACTAGTTGTTGCACGTGGGTTGGGACAGATTTGGCCATTGTGTTGTGGTTTGCTAACTTCCTCCCCCCATTCCCTGCTCCAGCCCGTTGAAATTATTCTGGATCAAGATTCTACCAGACAACATGTCAGTTATCCTTCTAGCTTCATGTCACTGAAAATTTGATAAGCATGCCTCCTATACCTTCATCTAGGTAATTTATAACAATGGCAAATAACCAAGGTCAATGAAAGAGCCCTATTGGGTTCTACTAGAGCCTTCCTCCATGATGACATCAGCTTATTCATCACTGAATCCAGTCATTCAAGCAGATCTGAATTCATCTGACTAGTTGTATCTGGCCCACATACTAGAATCATAGATGAAGAGAGGTAAGGAACATCTGAGACCATCTAGACCAACCCCTCATTTTACAGATATAGAAAGTGAGATAAAAGGAAGTTAAATACCTTACCTTGTCCACAGGGATGTCAAGAGAGATGATGTCAAATGCCTTGCTGAAATCTTAGTATACTACTGTATCTCTTCTTGATCTGGGAACCTTGGCAACAAAAAGGAAATGAAGATAGTCGGACATAACTGTTCTGTTGTGAAGTCCTGCCTTGCTAAGTACTCACAAACCATTTTTGTTAGAATGAATTCTAGAATGTTGTCAGAAATAAAAACAAATAATCCTGGCTTCCCATTGAATAACATATCTTCATATAATTAGAGTGAGAAATGTGATGGACAGCAACTAAACTGCACTAATATCCATAAAATTTTAAGAGACTTGGAGAAGGACCTCCATTCCCGTCACATTGGCCAAATCCTTTTGGAGCATTTACAAGAGGAAATAGACAAAAGTCAAATCAGAAGGCAAGCAGCCACAATTTACAATCTGTACCACTGGAGAGAATGCCCTTATCAGGGGCATTTATCTATTAAGATCTATTAAAATAAGTAATTAAGTAGAATACCATTCAGAGCATACTGAACTTGGAGTCAGGAAATCTGGGTTCAAAGGTTAATTCAAACATGAATTTCTATGACAATAAGAAAGTCCCGTGACCTTTCCAATACTTATCTGTGAAATGGGGATGAGAAAACCTACACTACCTAATTCAGAGGTTGTATCGTCAAAAAAGCAATTTATAAACAATAAGGATGTAAGTTATTATTATATACCATTCATAATCCATGTCCTGACAAGTTGTGGCAATACCCCAAATGAGAAGTTTACCTTTTGCTTCTATCCAGTTGATTCAATTTAGCACACTTGCTTACGATATTTGTATTATATATGAATATTAAGAACTCTCCATTTTAATTTAACTGAAAATATTAGGAAATAACATATTTTCTAGCCTAAAACCCTTTCTAGACTTTTCTCTATAGAAAAGGGGTTAGAACAAAAGCTAAGTCTTTCTTAAGGAAATGGCTTAAAGATAATAGTCAAACTTAACTCTGGTCTAGATAAGATCATTGGTTCCCCACCCATTTGAAATGATTAGTGCCATAACCCATTTAAGGGAAGTACCTTAGAAAGTACTTCTTCTATTACTCAGAAGAAACTTCAGTATTGTTCATATTGATGGATATAAGGAGGTCTTTCAATCCTCAACAGGGAAGTTGTCAAGGAAGGAAGTGATTCTTCTAGAATAATCATTCAGATCTCTACTTTCACACATCATGATCATGTCCTTGTTTGAGATTCTTACAGTTACTTTAAATAAATATAAATAAGTTTTACTTTATAAATGATATCTTGGGGGTAGAGAGAAATGTTGGAGATCATAGAGGAACTCTACTATTTTAGAGAGACTCTCTCTCTCCCTCCCTCCCCTAATTCCCTTTCTCTCTCAGCTAGAAATAGCTTAAATGTAAAATAATGATAAATTAAATAAAATCATTTCTGGCAGATATGCCTAAATGCAGAACAAAATACTGGTATTTTTTAAATAGTGTATTGTCATCTAAGGCAATGAACTGTAACATGGCTCCCTCTTTTTGGCTCCTACTTCTGCAAATCACTGGGCCTTTTCTTCCTATCTCACATCTGCTGCTTCTACAACATCAGGCTTAGCACAAAAATATAGGACCTGGAAGTCCTTTTGATCAAATCTGCAAGTTTCTGGGCATTTACATTCTTCTCAACCTTCATTAGATGCCTCCTTTCCCATTCCTGGCCAAGTGACCATCATTTTTGTATCAGAAACCCTGGTCCAAAAATCCAAATACTTCCCTAGTTCATTGTAACACATTCTTATCACATAAGATGTCTTATGTAGTGTCCATACTAAGCACACAGGATATTAAATCCAGCTCTACTCCTGTCGTAACTCTAAGTTACATATGGGAAGGAAGGTTGATGAGCAAGGATGGTGTAGGTTCTTAATCATTTTTTGTGTCACTGGCAGTCTGATGTCATCTATGCCCCCCTTCTCAGAATGTCTTTAAATGCATAAAAATTGTGAGATTATAAAGGAAACCAATTATAGTGAGAAACAGTTATTAAACTACCAAAAAATACATTCCCACTCCCCCTAAAGTCTATCTATGGACTCCTCCATCTATCTGTGGCCTTCATGTTAAGAACCCATTGGTATGTGGGATATAAATAGATCTCAAGCAAACTTGGCTTCTTGCCCATTTTCTTCCCGGGCATCCAACTCATCCCTTCCTTCCATGTCTCTGCCACCTCCTGCTTTGAAATGGAAGGAATCAGATTTTCATTCTGTGGAAATGGGAGAAAGGATGGTTTGTCTTGTGCTCACTACACAGATTGGGAACCTTATGTCTTTGTGCTGGCTGGTTCCCATGCCTGGATTGCATTCCCTCTTCACCTCTGCCTCTTGGAATCCCTCTCTTTCTTCAAGATTCAGCTCAAATATCACTTTCCACATGAAGACTCTCCCAACCCCACCCCCCTCCTCCAGCTTCAAATGCTTGCTTTCTTTAAGGGACCATGGATTTACTTTTTTGTATTCTGTATATATCTAAATAAGTACATGCTATCTCCTCTTGCAGCATGCAAGTTTCTCGAGGGCAGGGATGTTCTGGGAGTCTGTATCTCCAGCACCTAGCACTATGCCTGATACATGAATAGTAACAACATTAATAATACGAAGCATTTATATAGAGCTTTAAGATTTGCAAAGAACTTTACAAATATTGTCTCATTCTATCCTCAAAACAGCTCTGAGAGTGAGGAGCTATTATCCCCAGTGGATAGAACACTGAGCCTGGAGTCAGGAAAAGCAAGATTTAAATCCTGTCTAGGATACTTACCAGCTGTGTAACTTTGGGCAGGCCACTTAATCTCTGTTTGTGCTAGCTCCCTCATTAGTAAAGTATGCATAATCACAGTACCAGGATTGTTGTGAAGATAAAATGAGATAATATTTATAAAGCAGGGTGTGTGGCATAGTGGGCAATATATAAATGCTAGCTCTTATTATTATTATTTTATAGATGAAGAAACCAAAGTATGGAGAAGTTAAGTGATTTACTCAGGGTCTCACAACTAGTAAGTATCTGAGGCAATATTTGAACTGAGGTCTTCCTGATTCCAGGTCCAACACTCTATCTACGGCACCACTTAGCTGCAATGCTTATTAATTGATTGGTTTTCTATTATATTCACCCTCCCTCTATAGCCTTGGTCCCCCTGTAAAACATACCTTCCTTAAGTGGATGTCCATCCTCAGACTAGGTATTTGCAATAAAAAACATTGTATTGTATACCAAAGTCCCATGGTTCCTGAGGAAGTTTTTGGGAGGGCCTAGGTGTATCTGGGGTAGCAGAAAAACCAAGCTGTTAAGCCTCCAGTGTAGTACAGAGCAGAGATGCTCACCTGGGAAACCATGTGTGGCCTCTTACCACAACCAAGGAAGCTTTGTGGGAAGAGATCCCACAAATCAACATGAGGTAAAGGCAGGATTTGGGGAAGTAGGTGGTTTTATTAGTTGCCCTGAACATAGATTATTCTATGAATTAGTCCAAGGTGTCCTATGTAGTTATTAAGCAGTGAAAACCTTTTATAAAATTTTCCAAAGCAGTGTCTATTAAAAAAAAAGCCCCTTTTAACTCACCAGAGGACAGGAGACCAATGCCTTGTTAGCAGACAAATATTACAAGTGGGAAAAGATTATAAAACTGGGTTTCATTTGGCACATTCTGATGGCTTTTCATCTTCAAAGTACTTTATAAACATTTATCTAATAGAAAAGTTTACCATTTGGTTTTGCCTGGTTGTAATTTTTACATACTGGGTTTGTCCACTTCAAATACTTCATCATTAACATGATTTGTATTATTAATATTAATAAACAATCCCGTGATGGTTGGTTAGTTATGAGTATGACTTATATCCAACACCATAAAAATGCCAGTGACCAAATACATTTTCCATCACTGCCCTCTATGCCAAGCCTGCCCTACTTACCACCACCACCACCATTAACAATCCTCCCTCCATTAACAATTAAATAGACCAAACAGTTTTCTACCTTAGAGACCTAAAAGGTAGACTTTGAATGGCATGCCTGACAGTAAAAGGAGCCTGGTGTGATTAAAAAAGCTATCAATACAGAGTCAAACAATGTGCTTTAAAATGCTGGTTCTAACATTTACTGTGTGACCTTAGGCAAGTCATGACCATTCTGTTCCTTAGTGTTTCCATCTGTAAAATAGGGTTACAATGTTACCTGAACTAGTTCTCAAGGTTATTAAGAGAAGAATGCTTTGTAAATTGTAAGGTACTATGTAAATACAAGACACGATAAGAAGACTGGGGTTTTTTTTACTGGGTCAAAAAATAACACCAAAGCAGTCAGGCTTTGCTGCTAAAAGCTATTGATAATGAATACAGGAATGTGGGCTAACTAAGTGAAAACTAACCTAGTCTCTCTAGCTTAACTTTGTTCTGGTTCAAAGCCCCTTGCAGCTATACCAGAGTAGATCTTGGCAGTATCTAAGATGATCTAATTTTAAGTTATGTAGTTATTTGTAACCAAAGGCATCAATCTGCCCCTAGATATACTGGCCAAAAAGAAAAAAGTTTTAGCCTGAAGGACACATATTTTCTTTGAATTTCAGAAGATTTTAGTTCTCCCAAGTTAAAATTTAGAAAAAAAAATTAGTAAAAATTTCCTAAAGTAAATAAGGTCCTTGGCACCCTTTCCCAACACTATCACATATTTTTCCATCTTTGTGCTGTCCAACTTCTTAAACAGGTACTTTACATGCACTTTGTCTTTCTCTTCATTGCCCTTTTCCTTTTAAACTGAGAGACTTAATATCCATCCTCTACTTGAATCTCAGCAGTAATGAATTTCCCCAAATTGAAGGTATTTAAGCAAAGACAGAATGATCTCTCATTGGGGGATACTGAAGAGAGAACTCTTGTTCAGGTATGGGTTGGACTACATAGTGTCAGAAGGTACCCTCCTACTCTACATTCTTTGAATCTGGGTTATTCTCTCAAAGGCAACCAATTACTTCCTTCTCACTAAATATGGTGTCCTTATTCTCCTTGACTTCTGTCATTGCTGAATATGGATGTCAACAGATTGCAAACAATGGTCAAAATGCCAGGATTGGGGATGGAGTAAGAAAGATCAGAGAGGATCCTGGGTTAAGTGTTAGGAAAATATCACAACCCCTCCATGTCTGTCTCCTCAGTCTTGGGACAATTCATGTCCATGTTTTTTCCATAAATTCTCAAAAAAGGACCTACCCAGTATGCTAGCTATTTTTCCTTTAAAAAATTTAAACTGTCTACTACTCCACCTCAAATGTCTCCCTGTTCTAGTCCATTCTCCACTCAGTCATCAGTGTGATATTCCAAAAGCATAGATCTGTCTCATTCTTTTCTAGGTTACACAGTACTCCTGGATTTTCTCTACCATGTCCCAGCTCTTCATCCTGAAGCCTCACTCCAGCCCGGGAATTCACATATTGGAAGGAGCCATTTCCCTCACAGATCTTCTGTCTGATTGGATGGCTCTTCCAGAACTTTCCTTTAAGAAGGGCACCTAGGCTGGCCGTGTCTCATCCCTCTCTAAGCTACAACCCAACTTTCACTCCCATACGCCTAGGCTGGATCTCTTCATCCTCCTCCCACACCCTTTTCAGTTTCATGTTATATATTGTCTTTTCCTTTTAGAATTTAAGTGTCTCAAGGGCAGGGCCTGTCTTTCCTTCTGTTAATATTTATATTTCCAGAGCTTTACACAACGACTGGTCTATTTTTGTTGTTGTTGTTTAGTCATTTTAGTCTGTCTGACTCTTTGTGACCCCATCTGGGTAACTATAGTGGTCTGCCATTTCCTACTCCAGCTCATTTTAGAGATCAAGAAACTGAGCCAAACAGGATTAAGTGATTTGCCCAGAGTCACACAGCTAGTAAGTATCTGAGATCATGAAACTCAGGAAGATGAGTCTTTCTGATACCAAGCTTGGGCCTGTCTGTATCCACTGTGCCACTTAGCTGCCCATAGTAAGTGTTTAATAAATCATTGTTGGCTGATTAGCTGATTGACTGTGTCATCTCTTTATTCAATAAACTTCACTGGCTCTTTATCACCTCCAGAATCAGATATAAAACCCCCATTTGCTTTTAAATTTCCTCATAACCCTCCCTTTCCACTGGTCTTACTCTACTCTCCCTCCACATTCTCTACAATTCAGTAGTACCAAGTCATCTTTGTTGGGCCTCTCACAAGACATTCCATCTCTCAGCTCCCAGCACTTTCCCCAAGCCTGGAATGCTCTCCTTCCTGATCTCCTTCTACTGGTTTCCATCAAGTCTCAGCTAAAATACTATCTGTGAGAAGCCTTGCCCAATCGGCCTTAGTGCTAGTACCTCCCCTCTGGACTTATTTCCAGTTGTACGGAGTTGTTTGTCAGTCATCTCCCCCACTAGAACTTGAGCTCCTTGAGAATAGTCACTGTTTTTGTCTTTCTTTGTAACCCCAGCACCAAACATATGATCATCCCATGGTCGTCACTTAATAAAAATGTGTTGACTTGTCACCTAGACTTTACTCCCTCTAGTATACCAATGAACCATCCAGGCTATCCATTTTTTCCCTTTCTCTTTCATACTTTGTAATTGGCTCACCTATTTTTCTATAATTTTGACCTCAATATCACTCCTTTCTTTTACCCCACAAAAGGAAGTGTGGTATAAATTCTACTCTTAAAATTTCCCCCTTTTCCACCTCTCCACCTTCTAGAAATTGTGCCTTGGTTTTCTTTAGCTATTGATAGAGTGGGAGTGGGGGTGATGGCGGCAGCGGGGATGGTTGTGGTTGTGGTTAGGAAATAACTGTATTTTTTTAAAAAAAGATTGACTACCTGTTTATTATCTACAGAGATTTTCTGAGAAATTATGTGTAGGAATTGGTTCTGAAAGGGGCCAAATAGTCCTTTCCCATGATGCTATGGGTCCAAGACCAAAGAAACTAAACAGTTTCACGGTGTCCTGAGTGACTTTTACCCATGATGCCTGTGGTCTGATGCACATGAGCAGACAAAAAGGGGAAGAAGGGCTTTTTTTCAGCAGCAGAAGCTGGTATCTGTGAGGGCAGTGGCAGTAACAGTGCCAAAGATTTACTAGACCAAGTCAGGAACTTTGGGACCAAGAATAGCTGTGGGACTGTGCTCAAGCTGTTGGATGCTGGAATAAAGGCAGGCAGCAGTTGAGTAATGAAGCAAGTTTATTCAAGATGGGGGAAGGTGACAAACATTGATTAAGTATCTACAATGTTCCAGACTGTGTGTTAAGGCAACAAACCTGTGAGAGAAGTGCTATTATCCTTATTTTACAGTTGAGTAAACTGAGTCAGACAGTGGCTAAGTGACTTGCCTAGAATCACACCTAACTGTCTGAAACCACATCTGAACTCAGGTTCTTGGCTCCAAGCCAAGTACTCCATCCACTGTGCCATCTAGCTGCCTCTAGGTAGTGCAGTAGATAGCAGGTTGAGCAGCAAGAACACAGACCTCAGAGAGACCAAGAAGGGTAATTGGCATTGGACCAGATTCAGCATCATGGATGAGGAAGGGACTGCTATGACTGAATCCCTGAGGATGAGCAAAGAATGAAAATCTGCAGAGAGTGGGCTCTACTGGAAAGACTTAAAAGAACTGATGCAAAGTGAAGTGAGCAGAACCAGAAGAAGAGTGTAAACAGTAACAGTGATATCTTATGATGATCAGCTGTAAATGATTTAGCTATTCTCAGCAATACAATGATCCAAGACAATTCCAAAGGACTCATGATGAAAAATGCTATCCGCTTCCAGAGAGAGAACTGATGGAGTCTGAATGTAGATCAAAACATATTATTTTTCATTTTATTTATTTTTTCATGTTTTTTTAATGGTCTGTGTTCTCTTTCACAACATGACTATTTGGGAAATATATTTTGCACGATTGCACATATATAACCTTTATCAAATTGTTTGCCATCTCAGGGGAGGAAGGAAAGGAAGGGAAGGAGAGAATGTGGAACTCAATTTTTTTTTAAATGTTAAAAATTATGTAATTGGGAAAAAATAAAATATTTTTTAAAAGATATGCTATAATTATTGCTAACTGAATAGGAATATTACTCTCATATCTGATGTTTACATACTTTTTAATAAGCCTGTCTTATGTTGAAATGCCAATTAATGGCCTGATATTTGCAGAAGAACTGAAGACTTGCTAGTTTTGAGTCAAATTCATGTTTCCAGGATCTGAGTCTTGGGTTAGGGTGAATTATTATTATTATTAAGATCCATTCAAGAATGACTCCAGAAGAAGGAAGAAAAGAGGGATGGAAGGAGGGAAGGAAGGAAGGAAGGAAGGAAGGAAGACAGGATAGAAGGAAGGAAGGAAAGAAGGAAGGAAGGAAAAAAAGGAAGGAAGGAAGGAAGGAATGCTATACAAGGTCTCCCAAAAATCTACCTTAAAACTGTTCTAAGATTTCTGGGACACTGTATATACCAAAATTTTTATAGCAGGCTTTTCAAGGAAACAAAATGGACATCCATCAACTGAGGAATGACTGAACAAATTGTGGCATATGAAAATGATTAAATACTATTGCACCACCAGCTGCACCACCAGGAAATAACAAATGAGAAACTTAGAAAAACTTCAGAAGGCTTATATGAATGGAGGCAAAACACAGTAAGCAAAAATTAAAACAGCATGTAAAATGACTAACAGCTATATAAATAAAATAAAATTAAAAGGCAGCAAAATTTAAATTAACTACAGTGTCCACCCTTGGTTCTACAACACAATAAATATTTATTAAGTACTAACTGTGTGGCAAGTACTATGCTAAGCATTGGAGATACAAATAAGAAAAAGAAAGTCCCTGCCCTCAAAGAGCTTATAGTCTAAAGGGGGAAGACAACACATAAAAGGAAGCTGGAAAGGAGAGGGCAGGGAGGAAGTTCCCAGCCTGAGAGTATGGTGATAGGGAACTTCTGGGACTGCAGCTAGTGGGAAATGAGTACTTGGTTGGGCTTCAGAACCCTCTTTATAAGGAGACTTTGGGAGGAGTTTGTTTTTCTACTCTCTAGGCCTCCAATTAAAGGGGTGAAGGCTACGGGGGTCCCGATGAGATGCGGTCCCAAAGGTGACTCTATCTCAACGATGATGTTTCCTGTGATGATGAGTTTCCTTTTGGGCGTGATGGTGTTGGGGCGGGGTAGTCATGGGAGGACATGGTGATCCAAGGTGTGCATCTGGTGGAAAATGCAGGAGAGAGAAGAGGTGAGGAAATACTTTCTTCCTTGCTAGAGAAGACAGGAACTATGAACACCGAATGTCTGATAGGAATTGTGTCCATCACTTTTGCTTAACTGCTACCCTTTGCAGGGAAAGGGGAGAAAAACTATAGGTCAGGAAATAATGACTGTGTCTTAAAAAACAGAAGACATCAATAAAACAAAAACAGCCAGAAAAATGAACATGATCTATGTGAATCTGGAGCAGCTTTCTGAGCTGTATGTTGTGCATACACGGACCAGTGTCTCCTAGCTGAGAGATTCTGGGTGTCACTTAACCTCTGTTTGCCTCAGTTTCCTTATCTTTAAAATGAAGGTAATACGAGCACCTACCTCACAGGATTGTTGTGGGGAAAATGAGATCATAATCATAAAGCACTTAGCACAGTCCTGGTACTTAGTACTATATCAATGTTAGTTATTGCTATTAATTATTGCTATCATTATTATTATTATGACACAGGTGGCATTTAGCCAAACTGGGAATCAGCAGACCTGAGTTTAACCCCCAGATCTTCCCCAGGTTTACTTTGTGACTTTAGGAAAGTCACCTAATTGCTCTGTGCCTCAGTTTTCCCACCTGTAAAACCAGGATAATAATACTCACCTCACAGGTTTAAAAAAAAAAGTAATTAGGCCAAAGCTTTGAAGTCCTTTCAGAAGGCACAGCTTCAAGTTCTCCTTATTACCATTAAGAAGGTGGCAGCCTTTTCTCAAGACTGGGAAGCCTGGTTCTAGTGGCAGCATTGGTGAGTTAGTGAGGAGGATGACCACGTGTATAATTTAAAGAGCCAAGAGATTGGAGACGCTGCACCAATAAAATGTGATTGATTGTCCAATGAGAGATGTACCTGCCCTATACATGGGGCACAGCCACAACCACACCATAAATACCCTGGCGCCTACATGTGCCTCCCTCCTATTGCTAGGGATCTAAACATGGAAACCAGTCAGATTGGTGACAAGCCTACTGATTTGTGACTCTGATTTCAGAGCTGCTGGCCTTTCCAGGCTCCATATGCAGCAGTAATAAGCAGCCCTTATTGGAGTCCTACCCTCCCTGGAACTTCTCTTCTTGCCCCCACCTCCATATAGTTCTAAGTCCCTGGCACCCCTATTGCCTCATGAATCTCAGGGCAGTGTCAGTGAGGTAACAACTTTATTGGTCCAACAATTCTCAAAGGCAGTGGCCAGAATCAATATAGTCATTCTGTTCAAGGAAGGCAAGCAGCAGAGGCTGTCAGAAACATTTTTTGCCAGCTGACTAATTACTATGTGACAGGATGAACACCTCTGCTCACACCCGCTGTAACGTCTCTGAGCCACATCCTTAGGGCTCTAAGAGGGAGGGGGTGAAGGGAGCTGCAGCCTTGCTCTTGGACGCAGCTGTTTATACTTACAACCTTCCTGCCTGCAAAACCAGGGAATTTCCAGGCCTAAAGCTAAGAGGTAACCAAGTTCTGGGGCCATACCCAGTCAGATTACTAGAAGGATACTCATGGGCCAGTGAAAAGGAAAGCAAAGGGCCAAGGTCAAGGACCTGAGGGTGCTGGCAGGAAGTCAGACCCTACAGTCCAAATGGGATGGAGATTGAAAAGGTCACTGGAGACAGTCTGGTATACTGGTTAGTGAAGGGGCTTGGATTCCAGTGGCTGCTGGATTTATAGCTTTCCCACCTACCCACCACCAAGGCTCTTGAGCAGTAATGGCAACAGAGAACAATACCTTTTTGTCCTGAATTAGATAGTGTTCTATAAAATTATATAATAAAGGCTGCTTATTATTGCTGTATGTTATATTTTTCCTATTGATATATATGTATATGTGAATATATGTTTATATGTGTGTGTATGTGTGTGTGTCTGTGTCCGTGACCATTCTACCCCCTTGGACTTAGAGACTAGGGACTCCTTGGCCAAAAAGGATTTCACTTTCACTCTTCCTCAATACCTGTGCTCTGTCTGGCCTGGCTAGGCATTGAAACAGACCCTATTTTGTCCTCAAAGGGTAATTTACAATCTATTGCCTTTAGGCAAGTTATTTTACCTCCTTGTAAAATTTGGGGTTTTAACACCTTGCTTCTACTTTGTGACTGGTTTAAGAATACCACCTCTGTGATACTGATTTATTCAGGACAGTGATTCTGGTCTGAGGTGTATCACTCATTAATCTCGGGCAATCAGCTTAACCTGTCTTAGCATCTGTTTCCTCATCTGTAAAATGGGTATGATAATAGATTCTCTATTTATCTCACAGGGCTGACTTGACACTCAAATAAGATGATGTATGTCAAAGGTATCAAATTCAAAGACCAAAGACCCTGCTAAATTTAGTAAAATAAATAAAAATGCACTACCATATAAATAATGTTAATTTGTGGTTTTCTTTAACACCACTGATATGTGTGTGTTTATGATAGCATTAGATAATAGCAAAGTATAATTTAAGTGTAAGGGATTATAATTATTAAAGAGATTTATTTGTAAGTCTAGATTTGGTTTTACTTTTCTCATTGCTGAAATTTTCCTAACTCTGTGTCTTCTACTCTCCTCTCCTTCCCATAAATTTTCTATTCCCTCTTAGTTCAAATGTAAAAATAGAAATGTTACTTCTCTGTTCTTCCATTCCAATTGGCACTGCCCTGAGATTCATGAGGCAGTAGGGCTGCCAGGGACCACATGTGTGTGGGGTAGGGTATAGGAATAGGGGTCAGGAGAGGTAATGGGGGAAGGTCCAATAAAGACTGCTTATTACTGCTACATCTCAAGGGCAACTATTATAATTTGCTATTGAGATAGACAGACAGACATAGACAGATAGACAGATAGATAGATCGCTCGATCGATCGATCGATAGATAGATAGATAGATATGTAGATGCAGCCCCACAATATGGGAAATCTGTGTAAAATTTTTTGGCTCTTCATAGCAGAGAAGTCCAAATTTGTCTCTTTCTTTTATGAAGTGTTTATAGTACCTTATTGTAAAATTTGGGTTAAGTATTTGATCATAGGCCCTCTACTGTCTGCCAGCCTTTGTGTGTCATCTGCAGCTTCTGCACAACTCCACAAAAATTCCCATTTAATTTCTTATGCCAGTCCACAATATATTGAAACCGAGATGGGGAAAGTCATGATGTAGAAGGGATCTAGATCTAAGTCTACCTATATCTGTATATCTGTCACCTCCCTGACCATCCTACCCCATTGGATTTAGAGACTTGGGACTCCTTGGCCAAAGTGGACTACCCTTTCACCCTTCCTCAAGACCTGCGCTGGATGTGCTGGGAATGAAACTAGAACTCCACCAAACAGCATCAGCCTCAGATGAGCCAGATGTTCATGGACTTAGAATGAATGGGAGGCAAGTGTGGTAAAGCAAAAACAGCCCCAGCCCTTGAGTCAGAGGACCTGGATTTCAATGCCGTCTCTGATATTTATTACCTTTATTGATTTTGGAGAAGTCACAACCTCCATGGGCCTCATGTTTCTTATTAATAAAATGAAGGGATGGCCCCTTCAGCTTGAACTCTATGATCTTACAAGTGAAATCATCTTCCTTTTCTAGGGTCATAGGACTCCAGAGCTGGAGCGGGCCTTAGAGATCACCTATTAACCAGTTCTCTCATTTGAGAGATGAGTGAACTCCTATGTCTTCAGGGAAGGATAAGAGAGAAAACATGTAGAGTTTCTCAAAGCTGCTGAGTTCCCAGAAGGTTTCTAGCTCTCTATCTCTGGTCCTAGCATTGTACCCACTGAGAATCTAAGTTAGGAGCTTGAAAATTGCTCCTGACAACTCTACACCAACACATCTTGCTGACTGGTGCAGAGAGTTAGAGGCCTTCTCTCCAACAAGCAATTACTGTGTGCCTAGCTCATGCTATGACTATAAGTACACAAAAGACATCTACAGCAGTGTGAATAGGAATACTCTACCCTAGTACATTTGGACCCATGGAAGGGATGAAAGGCAATGAGGTGAATTGGAAGAAGTGCTGAATTTGGAGTCAGGTTAGACTTAACATTGGAGGTGACCTTAGGGGCATCTAGTCCATGAGGTCCAGAGAGAGTGACTTGACAAAGGTTATACATACCAGTAGGAACCAGAGCCAAGTGGTTAAGCCCAGACTCTCTGACACCAAACCCCATGTTCCTTCCACTGAACCACACTCACTACCTGGCAGAAAACCTGGATTTAAATCCCAGCTATCCTCTTTACTACCTGGATAACCATGGACAAATCATTTCCTCTCTTCAGATCTCAGTTTCCTCATCTATAAAATAAAGGGGGAGAGCCAAGATGGCGGCATAAGAGCAGCAACATATCGCAGCTCTCACATAGCCGCCCCAAAATACCCATAAAATATGACTCTAAATTAATTCTAGAACTCCAAAACGTACACAAATATACTTTCCACTAAAGTCAGCTCGGCTATGAGGAACCATATCAGCACTGCGAACCGAAACCAGCCTGGCCTGAAACCTCGGCTGTGCCTTGGGGGTGGCTAGAAAAGAGGAGTCGAGCCTTGGCTGGAGCTTTGGGTGAGCGGATTGGCGGCAGCTGCGGCAGTATCCAGAACTAGGTCAGTGGGATTGCGAGGCTGTAGGAAAAAAGTGGTCTAGCCAAACTGCCTAGAGGGCTGAGAAGTGGAAAGTGGAGGTCCTGCACCCGCCTCCACATTGCTCTTTCAGAGCTCTCAGCCTGTAGACTGCAGGGGGACCAAGAGAGCGTTCAGAGGCCAAGTGCTCTCGCATTGAGTGGCCTGGATCTGGATCATGATCTTGGGCTTTGGTCCTGTGGTTCGTTTTTATTCAGTGAGCCAGAAGTGGCAGAGAGACCCAGCAACTTCCTAAGAGCTCAGGCAGCTGGGAGGACCCCAGCGATTTGGGACAGAGCTTTCCCCTCTG
>JAQQSV010000026.1:198054-395809 GCA_028646515.1 Pseudochirops corinnae
TCTACAGGCTGAGAGCTCTGAAAGAGCAATGTGGAGGCGGGTGCAGGACCTCCACTTTCCACTTCTCAGCCCTCTAGGCAGTTTGGCTAGACCACTTTTTTCCTACAGCCTCGCAATCCCACTGACCTAGTTCTGGATACTGCCGCAGCTGCCGCCAATCCGCTCACCCAAAGCTCCAGCCAAGGCTCGACTCCTCTTTTCTAGCCACCCCCAAGGCACAGCCGAGGTTTCAGGCCAGGCTGGTTTCGGTTCGCAGTGCTGATATGGTTCCTCATAGCCGAGCTGACTTTAGTGGAAAGTATATTTGTGTACGTTTTGGAGTTCTAGAATTAATTTAGAGTCATATTTTATGGGTATTTTGGGGCGGCTATGTGAGAGCTGCGATATGTTGCTGCTCTTATGCCGCCATCTTGGCTCTCCCCCTTTATTTTATAGATGAGGAAACTGAGATCTGAAGAGAGGAAATGATTTGTCCATGGTTATCCAGGTAGTAAAGAGGATAGCTGGGATTTAAATCCAGGTTTTCTGCCAGGTAGTGAGTGTGGTTCAGTGGAAGGAACATGGGGTTTGGTGTCAGAGAGTCTGGGCTTAACCACTTGGCTCTGGTTCCTACTGGTATGTATAACCTTTGTCAAGTCACTCTCTCTGGACCTCATGGACTAGATGCCCCTAAGGTCACCTCCAATGTTAAGTCTAACCTGACTCCAAATTCAGCACTTCTTCCAATTCACCTCATTGCCTTTCATCCCTTCCATGGGTCCAAATGTACTAGGGTAGAGTATTCCTATTCACACTGCTGTAGATGTCTTTTGTGTACTTATAGTCATAGCATGAGCTAGGCACACAGTAATTGCTTGTTGGAGAGAAGGCCTCTAACTCTCTGCACCAGTCAGCAAGATGTGTTGGTGTAGAGTTGTCAGGAGCAATTTTCAAGCTCCTAACTTAGATTCTCAGTGGGTACAATGCTAGGACCAGAGATAGAGAGCTAGAAACCTTCTGGGAACTCAGCAGCTTTGAGAAACTCTACATGTTTTCTCTCTTATCCTTCCCTGAAGACATAGGAGTTCACTCATCTCTCAAATGAGAGAACTGGTTAATAGGTGATCTCTAAGGCCCGCTCCAGCTCTGGAGTCCTATGACCCTAGAAAAGGAAGATGATTTCACTTGTAAGATCATAGAGTTCAAGCTGAAGGGGCCATCCCTTCATTTTATTAATAAGAAACATGAGGCCCATGGAGGTTGTGACTTCTCCAAAATCAATAAAGGTAATAAATATCAGAGACGGCATTGAAATCCAGGTCCTCTGACTCAAGGGCTGGGGCTGTTTTTGCTTTACCACACTTGCCTCCCATTCATTCTAAGTCCATGAACATCTGGCTCATCTGAGGCTGATGCTGTTTGGTGGAGTTCTAGTTTCATTCCCAGCACATCCAGCGCAGGTCTTGAGGAAGGGTGAAAGGGTAGTCCACTTTGGCCAAGGAGTCCCAAGTCTCTAAATCCAATGGGGTAGGATGGTCAGGGAGGTGACAGATATACAGATATAGGTAGACTTAGATCTAGATCCCTTCTACATCATGACTTTCCCCATCTCGGTTTCAATATATTGTGGACTGGCATAAGAAATTAAATGGGAATTTTTGTGGAGTTGTGCAGAAGCTGCAGATGACACACAAAGGCTGGCAGACAGTAGAGGGCCTATGATCAAATACTTAACCCAAATTTTACAATAAGGTACTATAAACACTTCATAAAAGAAAGAGACAAATTTGGACTTCTCTGCTATGAAGAGCCAAAAAATTTTACACAGATTTCCCATATTGTGGGGCTGCATCTACATATCTATCTATCTATCTATCGATCGATCGATCGAGCGATCTATCTATCTGTCTATCTGTCTATGTCTGTCTGTCTATCTCAATAGCAAATTATAATAGTTGCCCTTGAGATGTAGCAGTAATAAGCAGTCTTTATTGGACCTTCCCCCATTACCTCTCCTGACCCCTATTCCTATACCCTACCCCACACACATGTGGTCCCTGGCAGCCCTACTGCCTCATGAATCTCAGGGCAGTGCCAATTGGAATGGAAGAACAGAGAAGTAACATTTCTATTTTTACATTTGAACTAAGAGGGAATAGAAAATTTATGGGAAGGAGAGGAGAGTAGAAGACACAGAGTTAGGAAAATTTCAGCAATGAGAAAAGTAAAACCAAATCTAGACTTACAAATAAATCTCTTTAATAATTATAATCCCTTACACTTAAATTATACTTTGCTATTATCTAATGCTATCATAAACACACACATATCAGTGGTGTTAAAGAAAACCACAAATTAACATTATTTATATGGTAGTGCATTTTTATTTATTTTACTAAATTTAGCAGGGTCTTTGGTCTTTGAATTTGATACCTTTGACATACATCATCTTATTTGAGTGTCAAGTCAGCCCTGTGAGATAAATAGAGAATCTATTATCATACCCATTTTACAGATGAGGAAACAGATGCTAAGACAGGTTAAGCTGATTGCCCGAGATTAATGAGTGATACACCTCAGACCAGAATCACTGTCCTGAATAAATCAGTATCACAGAGGTGGTATTCTTAAACCAGTCACAAAGTAGAAGCAAGGTGTTAAAACCCCAAATTTTACAAGGAGGTAAAATAACTTGCCTAAAGGCAATAGATTGTAAATTACCCTTTGAGGACAAAATAGGGTCTGTTTCAATGCCTAGCCAGGCCAGACAGAGCACAGGTATTGAGGAAGAGTGAAAGTGAAATCCTTTTTGGCCAAGGAGTCCCTAGTCTCTAAGTCCAAGGGGGTAGAATGGTCACGGACACAGACACACACACATACACACACATATAAACATATATTCACATATACATATATATCAATAGGAAAAATATAACATACAGCAATAATAAGCAGCCTTTATTATATAATTTTATAGAACACTATCTAATTCAGGACAAAAAGGTATTGTTCTCTGTTGCCATTACTGCTCAAGAGCCTTGGTGGTGGGTAGGTGGGAAAGCTATAAATCCAGCAGCCACTGGAATCCAAGCCCCTTCACTAACCAGTATACCAGACTGTCTCCAGTGACCTTTTCAATCTCCATCCCATTTGGACTGTAGGGTCTGACTTCCTGCCAGCACCCTCAGGTCCTTGACCTTGGCCCTTTGCTTTCCTTTTCACTGGCCCATGAGTATCCTTCTAGTAATCTGACTGGGTATGGCCCCAGAACTTGGTTACCTCTTAGCTTTAGGCCTGGAAATTCCCTGGTTTTGCAGGCAGGAAGGTTGTAAGTATAAACAGCTGCGTCCAAGAGCAAGGCTGCAGCTCCCTTCACCCCCTCCCTCTTAGAGCCCTAAGGATGTGGCTCAGAGACGTTACAGCGGGTGTGAGCAGAGGTGTTCATCCTGTCACATAGTAATTAGTCAGCTGGCAAAAAATGTTTCTGACAGCCTCTGCTGCTTGCCTTCCTTGAACAGAATGACTATATTGATTCTGGCCACTGCCTTTGAGAATTGTTGGACCAATAAAGTTGTTACCTCACTGACACTGCCCTGAGATTCATGAGGCAATAGGGGTGCCAGGGACTTAGAACTATATGGAGGTGGGGGCAAGAAGAGAAGTTCCAGGGAGGGTAGGACTCCAATAAGGGCTGCTTATTACTGCTGCATATGGAGCCTGGAAAGGCCAGCAGCTCTGAAATCAGAGTCACAAATCAGTAGGCTTGTCACCAATCTGACTGGTTTCCATGTTTAGATCCCTAGCAATAGGAGGGAGGCACATGTAGGCGCCAGGGTATTTATGGTGTGGTTGTGGCTGTGCCCCATGTATAGGGCAGGTACATCTCTCATTGGACAATCAATCACATTTTATTGGTGCAGCGTCTCCAATCTCTTGGCTCTTTAAATTATACACGTGGTCATCCTCCTCACTAACTCACCAATGCTGCCACTAGAACCAGGCTTCCCAGTCTTGAGAAAAGGCTGCCACCTTCTTAATGGTAATAAGGAGAACTTGAAGCTGTGCCTTCTGAAAGGACTTCAAAGCTTTGGCCTAATTACTTTTTTTTTTAAACCTGTGAGGTGAGTATTATTATCCTGGTTTTACAGGTGGGAAAACTGAGGCACAGAGCAATTAGGTGACTTTCCTAAAGTCACAAAGTAAACCTGGGGAAGATCTGGGGGTTAAACTCAGGTCTGCTGATTCCCAGTTTGGCTAAATGCCACCTGTGTCATAATAATAATAATGATAGCAATAATTAATAGCAATAACTAACATTGATATAGTACTAAGTACCAGGACTGTGCTAAGTGCTTTATGATTATGATCTCATTTTCCCCACAACAATCCTGTGAGGTAGGTGCTCGTATTACCTTCATTTTAAAGATAAGGAAACTGAGGCAAACAGAGGTTAAGTGACACCCAGAATCTCTCAGCTAGGAGACACTGGTCCGTGTATGCACAACATACAGCTCAGAAAGCTGCTCCAGATTCACATAGATCATGTTCATTTTTCTGGCTGTTTTTGTTTTATTGATGTCTTCTGTTTTTTAAGACACAGTCATTATTTCCTGACCTATAGTTTTTCTCCCCTTTCCCTGCAAAGGGTAGCAGTTAAGCAAAAGTGATGGACACAATTCCTATCAGACATTCGGTGTTCATAGTTCCTGTCTTCTCTAGCAAGGAAGAAAGTATTTCCTCACCTCTTCTCTCTCCTGCATTTTCCACCAGATGCACACCTTGGATCACCATGTCCTCCCATGACTACCCCGCCCCAACACCATCACGCCCAAAAGGAAACTCATCATCACAGGAAACATCATCGTTGAGATAGAGTCACCTTTGGGACCGCATCTCATCGGGACCCCCGTAGCCTTCACCCCTTTAATTGGAGGCCTAGAGAGTAGAAAAACAAACTCCTCCCAAAGTCTCCTTATAAAGAGGGTTCTGAAGCCCAACCAAGTACTCATTTCCCACTAGCTGCAGTCCCAGAAGTTCCCTATCACCATACTCTCAGGCTGGGAACTTCCTCCCTGCCCTCTCCTTTCCAGCTTCCTTTTATGTGTTGTCTTCCCCCTTTAGACTATAAGCTCTTTGAGGGCAGGGACTTTCTTTTTCTTATTTGTATCTCCAATGCTTAGCATAGTACTTGCCACACAGTTAGTACTTAATAAATATTTATTGTGTTGTAGAACCAAGGGTGGACACTGTAGTTAATTTAAATTTTGCTGCCTTTTAATTTTATTTTATTTATATAGCTGTTAGTCATTTTACATGCTGTTTTAATTTTTGCTTACTGTGTTTTGCCTCCATTCATATAAGCCTTCTGAAGTTTTTCTAAGTTTCTCATTTGTTATTTCCTGGTGGTGCAGCTGGTGGTGCAATAGTATTTAATCATTTTCATATGCCACAATTTGTTCAGTCATTCCTCAGTTGATGGATGTCCATTTTGTTTCCTTGAAAAGCCTGCTATAAAAATTTTGGTATATACAGTGTCCCAGAAATCTTAGAACAGTTTTAAGGTAGATTTTTGGGAGACCTTGTATAGCATTCCTTCCTTCCTTCCTTCCTTTTTTTCCTTCCTTCCTTCTTTCCTTCCTTCCTTCTATCCTGTCTTCCTTCCTTCCTTCCTTCCTTCCTTCCCTCCTTCCATCCCTCTTTTCTTCCTTCTTCTGGAGTCATTCTTGAATGGATCTTAATAATAATAATAATTCACCCTAACCCAAGACTCAGATCCTGGAAACATGAATTTGACTCAAAACTAGCAAGTCTTCAGTTCTTCTGCAAATATCAGGCCATTAATTGGCATTTCAACATAAGACAGGCTTATTAAAAAGTATGTAAACATCAGATATGAGAGTAATATTCCTATTCAGTTAGCAATAATTATAGCATATCTTTTAAAAAATATTTTATTTTTTCCCAATTACATAATTTTTAACATTTAAAAAAAAATTGAGTTCCACATTCTCTCCTTCCCTTCCTTTCCTTCCTCCCCTGAGATGGCAAACAATTTGATAAAGGTTATATATGTGCAATCGTGCAAAATATATTTCCCAAATAGTCATGTTGTGAAAGAGAACACAGACCATTAAAAAAACATGAAAAAATAAATAAAATGAAAAATAATATGTTTTGATCTACATTCAGACTCCATCAGTTCTCTCTCTGGAAGCGGATAGCATTTTTCATCATGAGTCCTTTGGAATTGTCTTGGATCATTGTATTGCTGAGAATAGCTAAATCATTTACAGCTGATCATCATAAGATATCACTGTTACTGTTTACACTCTTCTTCTGGTTCTGCTCACTTCACTTTGCATCAGTTCTTTTAAGTCTTTCCAGTAGAGCCCACTCTCTGCAGATTTTCATTCTTTGCTCATCCTCAGGGATTCAGTCATAGCAGTCCCTTCCTCATCCATGATGCTGAATCTGGTCCAATGCCAATTACCCTTCTTGGTCTCTCTGAGGTCTGTGTTCTTGCTGCTCAACCTGCTATCTACTGCACTACCTAGAGGCAGCTAGATGGCACAGTGGATGGAGTACTTGGCTTGGAGCCAAGAACCTGAGTTCAGATGTGGTTTCAGACAGTTAGGTGTGATTCTAGGCAAGTCACTTAGCCACTGTCTGACTCAGTTTACTCAACTGTAAAATAAGGATAATAGCACTTCTCTCACAGGTTTGTTGCCTTAACACACAGTCTGGAACATTGTAGATACTTAATCAATGTTTGTCACCTTCCCCCATCTTGAATAAACTTGCTTCATTACTCAACTGCTGCCTGCCTTTATTCCAGCATCCAACAGCTTGAGCACAGTCCCACAGCTATTCTTGGTCCCAAAGTTCCTGACTTGGTCTAGTAAATCTTTGGCACTGTTACTGCCACTGCCCTCACAGATACCAGCTTCTGCTGCTGAAAAAAAGCCCTTCTTCCCCTTTTTGTCTGCTCATGTGCATCAGACCACAGGCATCATGGGTAAAAGTCACTCAGGACACCGTGAAACTGTTTAGTTTCTTTGGTCTTGGACCCATAGCATCATGGGAAAGGACTATTTGGCCCCTTTCAGAACCAATTCCTACACATAATTTCTCAGAAAATCTCTGTAGATAATAAACAGGTAGTCAATCTTTTTTTAAAAAAATACAGTTATTTCCTAACCACAACCACAACCATCCCCGCTGCCGCCATCACCCCCACTCCCACTCTATCAATAGCTAAAGAAAACCAAGGCACAATTTCTAGAAGGTGGAGAGGTGGAAAAGGGGGAAATTTTAAGAGTAGAATTTATACCACACTTCCTTTTGTGGGGTAAAAGAAAGGAGTGATATTGAGGTCAAAATTATAGAAAAATAGGTGAGCCAATTACAAAGTATGAAAGAGAAAGGGAAAAAATGGATAGCCTGGATGGTTCATTGGTATACTAGAGGGAGTAAAGTCTAGGTGACAAGTCAACACATTTTTATTAAGTGACGACCATGGGATGATCATATGTTTGGTGCTGGGGTTACAAAGAAAGACAAAAACAGTGACTATTCTCAAGGAGCTCAAGTTCTAGTGGGGGAGATGACTGACAAACAACTCCGTACAACTGGAAATAAGTCCAGAGGGGAGGTACTAGCACTAAGGCCGATTGGGCAAGGCTTCTCACAGATAGTATTTTAGCTGAGACTTGATGGAAACCAGTAGAAGGAGATCAGGAAGGAGAGCATTCCAGGCTTGGGGAAAGTGCTGGGAGCTGAGAGATGGAATGTCTTGTGAGAGGCCCAACAAAGATGACTTGGTACTACTGAATTGTAGAGAATGTGGAGGGAGAGTAGAGTAAGACCAGTGGAAAGGGAGGGTTATGAGGAAATTTAAAAGCAAATGGGGGTTTTATATCTGATTCTGGAGGTGATAAAGAGCCAGTGAAGTTTATTGAATAAAGAGATGACACAGTCAATCAGCTAATCAGCCAACAATGATTTATTAAACACTTACTATGGGCAGCTAAGTGGCACAGTGGATACAGACAGGCCCAAGCTTGGTATCAGAAAGACTCATCTTCCTGAGTTTCATGATCTCAGATACTTACTAGCTGTGTGACTCTGGGCAAATCACTTAATCCTGTTTGGCTCAGTTTCTTGATCTCTAAAATGAGCTGGAGTAGGAAATGGCAGACCACTATAGTTACCCAGATGGGGTCACAAAGAGTCAGACAGACTAAAATGACTAAACAACAACAACAAAAATAGACCAGTCGTTGTGTAAAGCTCTGGAAATATAAATATTAACAGAAGGAAAGACAGGCCCTGCCCTTGAGACACTTAAATTCTAAAAGGAAAAGACAATATATAACATGAAACTGAAAAGGGTGTGGGAGGAGGATGAAGAGATCCAGCCTAGGCGTATGGGAGTGAAAGTTGGGTTGTAGCTTAGAGAGGGATGAGACACGGCCAGCCTAGGTGCCCTTCTTAAAGGAAAGTTCTGGAAGAGCCATCCAATCAGACAGAAGATCTGTGAGGGAAATGGCTCCTTCCAATATGTGAATTCCCGGGCTGGAGTGAGGCTTCAGGATGAAGAGCTGGGACATGGTAGAGAAAATCCAGGAGTACTGTGTAACCTAGAAAAGAATGAGACAGATCTATGCTTTTGGAATATCACACTGATGACTGAGTGGAGAATGGACTAGAACAGGGAGACATTTGAGGTGGAGTAGTAGACAGTTTAAATTTTTTAAAGGAAAAATAGCTAGCATACTGGGTAGGTCCTTTTTTGAGAATTTATGGAAAAAACATGGACATGAATTGTCCCAAGACTGAGGAGACAGACATGGAGGGGTTGTGATATTTTCCTAACACTTAACCCAGGATCCTCTCTGATCTTTCTTACTCCATCCCCAATCCTGGCATTTTGACCATTGTTTGCAATCTGTTGACATCCATATTCAGCAATGACAGAAGTCAAGGAGAATAAGGACACCATATTTAGTGAGAAGGAAGTAATTGGTTGCCTTTGAGAGAATAACCCAGATTCAAAGAATGTAGAGTAGGAGGGTACCTTCTGACACTATGTAGTCCAACCCATACCTGAACAAGAGTTCTCTCTTCAGTATCCCCCAATGAGAGATCATTCTGTCTTTGCTTAAATACCTTCAATTTGGGGAAATTCATTACTGCTGAGATTCAAGTAGAGGATGGATATTAAGTCTCTCAGTTTAAAAGGAAAAGGGCAATGAAGAGAAAGACAAAGTGCATGTAAAGTACCTGTTTAAGAAGTTGGACAGCACAAAGATGGAAAAATATGTGATAGTGTTGGGAAAGGGTGCCAAGGACCTTATTTACTTTAGGAAATTTTTACTAATTTTTTTTTCTAAATTTTAACTTGGGAGAACTAAAATCTTCTGAAATTCAAAGAAAATATGTGTCCTTCAGGCTAAAACTTTTTTCTTTTTGGCCAGTATATCTAGGGGCAGATTGATGCCTTTGGTTACAAATAACTACATAACTTAAAATTAGATCATCTTAGATACTGCCAAGATCTACTCTGGTATAGCTGCAAGGGGCTTTGAACCAGAACAAAGTTAAGCTAGAGAGACTAGGTTAGTTTTCACTTAGTTAGCCCACATTCCTGTATTCATTATCAATAGCTTTTAGCAGCAAAGCCTGACTGCTTTGGTGTTATTTTTTGACCCAGTAAAAAAAACCCCAGTCTTCTTATCGTGTCTTGTATTTACATAGTACCTTACAATTTACAAAGCATTCTTCTCTTAATAACCTTGAGAACTAGTTCAGGTAACATTGTAACCCTATTTTACAGATGGAAACACTAAGGAACAGAATGGTCATGACTTGCCTAAGGTCACACAGTAAATGTTAGAACCAGCATTTTAAAGCACATTGTTTGACTCTGTATTGATAGCTTTTTTAATCACACCAGGCTCCTTTTACTGTCAGGCATGCCATTCAAAGTCTACCTTTTAGGTCTCTAAGGTAGAAAACTGTTTGGTCTATTTAATTGTTAATGGAGGGAGGATTGTTAATGGTGGTGGTGGTGGTAAGTAGGGCAGGCTTGGCATAGAGGGCAGTGATGGAAAATGTATTTGGTCACTGGCATTTTTATGGTGTTGGATATAAGTCATACTCATAACTAACCAACCATCACGGGATTGTTTATTAATATTAATAATACAAATCATGTTAATGATGAAGTATTTGAAGTGGACAAACCCAGTATGTAAAAATTACAACCAGGCAAAACCAAATGGTAAACTTTTCTATTAGATAAATGTTTATAAAGTACTTTGAAGATGAAAAGCCATCAGAATGTGCCAAATGAAACCCAGTTTTATAATCTTTTCCCACTTGTAATATTTGTCTGCTAACAAGGCATTGGTCTCCTGTCCTCTGGTGAGTTAAAAGGGGCTTTTTTTTTAATAGACACTGCTTTGGAAAATTTTATAAAAGGTTTTCACTGCTTAATAACTACATAGGACACCTTGGACTAATTCATAGAATAATCTATGT
The DNA here is from genome assembly GCA_028646515.1 of Pseudochirops corinnae. Lineage (NCBI taxonomy): Eukaryota > Metazoa > Chordata > Mammalia > Diprotodontia > Pseudocheiridae > Pseudochirops > Pseudochirops corinnae. The sequence continues at coordinate 208,576 of JAQQSV010000026.1, forward strand.
TCAGGGCAACTAATAAAACCACCTACTTCCCCAAATCCTGCCTTTACCTCATGTTGATTTGTGGGATCTCTTCCCACAAAGCTTCCTTGGTTGTGGTAAGAGGCCACACATGGTTTCCCAGGTGAGCATCTCTGCTCTGTACTACACTGGAGGCTTAACAGCTTGGTTTTTCTGCTACCCCAGATACACCTAGGCCCTCCCAAAAACTTCCTCAGGAACCATGGGACTTTGGTATACAATACAATGTTTTTTATTGCAAATACCTAGTCTGAGGATGGACATCCACTTAAGGAAGGTATGTTTTACAGGGGGACCAAGGCTATAGAGGGAGGGTGAATATAATAGAAAACCAATCAATTAATAAGCATTGCAGCTAAGTGGTGCCGTAGATAGAGTGTTGGACCTGGAATCAGGAAGACCTCAGTTCAAATATTGCCTCAGATACTTACTAGTTGTGAGACCCTGAGTAAATCACTTAACTTCTCCATACTTTGGTTTCTTCATCTATAAAATAATAATAATAAGAGCTAGCATTTATATATTGCCCACTATGCCACACACCCTGCTTTATAAATATTATCTCATTTTATCTTCACAACAATCCTGGTACTGTGATTATGCATACTTTACTAATGAGGGAGCTAGCACAAACAGAGATTAAGTGGCCTGCCCAAAGTTACACAGCTGGTAAGTATCCTAGACAGGATTTAAATCTTGCTTTTCCTGACTCCAGGCTCAGTGTTCTATCCACTGGGGATAATAGCTCCTCACTCTCAGAGCTGTTTTGAGGATAGAATGAGACAATATTTGTAAAGTTCTTTGCAAATCTTAAAGCTCTATATAAATGCTTCGTATTATTAATGTTGTTACTATTCATGTATCAGGCATAGTGCTAGGTGCTGGAGATACAGACTCCCAGAACATCCCTGCCCTCGAGAAACTTGCATGCTGCAAGAGGAGATAGCATGTACTTATTTAGATATATACAGAATACAAAAAAGTAAATCCATGGTCCCTTAAAGAAAGCAAGCATTTGAAGCTGGAGGAGGGGGGTGGGGTTGGGAGAGTCTTCATGTGGAAAGTGATATTTGAGCTGAATCTTGAAGAAAGAGAGGGATTCCAAGAGGCAGAGGTGAAGAGGGAATGCAATCCAGGCATGGGAACCAGCCAGCACAAAGACATAAGGTTCCCAATCTGTGTAGTGAGCACAAGACAAACCATCCTTTCTCCCATTTCCACAGAATGAAAATCTGATTCCTTCCATTTCAAAGCAGGAGGTGGCAGAGACATGGAAGGAAGGGATGAGTTGGATGCCCGGGAAGAAAATGGGCAAGAAGCCAAGTTTGCTTGAGATCTATTTATATCCCACATACCAATGGGTTCTTAACATGAAGGCCACAGATAGATGGAGGAGTCCATAGATAGACTTTAGGGGGAGTGGGAATGTATTTTTTGGTAGTTTAATAACTGTTTCTCACTATAATTGGTTTCCTTTATAATCTCACAATTTTTATGCATTTAAAGACATTCTGAGAAGGGGGGCATAGATGACATCAGACTGCCAGTGACACAAAAAATGATTAAGAACCTACACCATCCTTGCTCATCAACCTTCCTTCCCATATGTAACTTAGAGTTACGACAGGAGTAGAGCTGGATTTAATATCCTGTGTGCTTAGTATGGACACTACATAAGACATCTTATGTGATAAGAATGTGTTACAATGAACTAGGGAAGTATTTGGATTTTTGGACCAGGGTTTCTGATACAAAAATGATGGTCACTTGGCCAGGAATGGGAAAGGAGGCATCTAATGAAGGTTGAGAAGAATGTAAATGCCCAGAAACTTGCAGATTTGATCAAAAGGACTTCCAGGTCCTATATTTTTGTGCTAAGCCTGATGTTGTAGAAGCAGCAGATGTGAGATAGGAAGAAAAGGCCCAGTGATTTGCAGAAGTAGGAGCCAAAAAGAGGGAGCCATGTTACAGTTCATTGCCTTAGATGACAATACACTATTTAAAAAATACCAGTATTTTGTTCTGCATTTAGGCATATCTGCCAGAAATGATTTTATTTAATTTATCATTATTTTACATTTAAGCTATTTCTAGCTGAGAGAGAAAGGGAATTAGGGGAGGGAGGGAGAGAGAGAGTCTCTCTAAAATAGTAGAGTTCCTCTATGATCTCCAACATTTCTCTCTACCCCCAAGATATCATTTATAAAGTAAAACTTATTTATATTTATTTAAAGTAACTGTAAGAATCTCAAACAAGGACATGATCATGATGTGTGAAAGTAGAGATCTGAATGATTATTCTAGAAGAATCACTTCCTTCCTTGACAACTTCCCTGTTGAGGATTGAAAGACCTCCTTATATCCATCAATATGAACAATACTGAAGTTTCTTCTGAGTAATAGAAGAAGTACTTTCTAAGGTACTTCCCTTAAATGGGTTATGGCACTAATCATTTCAAATGGGTGGGGAACCAATGATCTTATCTAGACCAGAGTTAAGTTTGACTATTATCTTTAAGCCATTTCCTTAAGAAAGACTTAGCTTTTGTTCTAACCCCTTTTCTATAGAGAAAAGTCTAGAAAGGGTTTTAGGCTAGAAAATATGTTATTTCCTAATATTTTCAGTTAAATTAAAATGGAGAGTTCTTAATATTCATATATAATACAAATATCGTAAGCAAGTGTGCTAAATTGAATCAACTGGATAGAAGCAAAAGGTAAACTTCTCATTTGGGGTATTGCCACAACTTGTCAGGACATGGATTATGAATGGTATATAATAATAACTTACATCCTTATTGTTTATAAATTGCTTTTTTGACGATACAACCTCTGAATTAGGTAGTGTAGGTTTTCTCATCCCCATTTCACAGATAAGTATTGGAAAGGTCACGGGACTTTCTTATTGTCATAGAAATTCATGTTTGAATTAACCTTTGAACCCAGATTTCCTGACTCCAAGTTCAGTATGCTCTGAATGGTATTCTACTTAATTACTTATTTTAATAGATCTTAATAGATAAATGCCCCTGATAAGGGCATTCTCTCCAGTGGTACAGATTGTAAATTGTGGCTGCTTGCCTTCTGATTTGACTTTTGTCTATTTCCTCTTGTAAATGCTCCAAAAGGATTTGGCCAATGTGACGGGAATGGAGGTCCTTCTCCAAGTCTCTTAAAATTTTATGGATATTAGTGCAGTTTAGTTGCTGTCCATCACATTTCTCACTCTAATTATATGAAGATATGTTATTCAATGGGAAGCCAGGATTATTTGTTTTTATTTCTGACAACATTCTAGAATTCATTCTAACAAAAATGGTTTGTGAGTACTTAGCAAGGCAGGACTTCACAACAGAACAGTTATGTCCGACTATCTTCATTTCCTTTTTGTTGCCAAGGTTCCCAGATCAAGAAGAGATACAGTAGTATACTAAGATTTCAGCAAGGCATTTGACATCATCTCTCTTGACATCCCTGTGGACAAGGTAAGGTATTTAACTTCCTTTTATCTCACTTTCTATATCTGTAAAATGAGGGGTTGGTCTAGATGGTCTCAGATGTTCCTTACCTCTCTTCATCTATGATTCTAGTATGTGGGCCAGATACAACTAGTCAGATGAATTCAGATCTGCTTGAATGACTGGATTCAGTGATGAATAAGCTGATGTCATCATGGAGGAAGGCTCTAGTAGAACCCAATAGGGCTCTTTCATTGACCTTGGTTATTTGCCATTGTTATAAATTACCTAGATGAAGGTATAGGAGGCATGCTTATCAAATTTTCAGTGACATGAAGCTAGAAGGATAACTGACATGTTGTCTGGTAGAATCTTGATCCAGAATAATTTCAACGGGCTGGAGCAGGGAATGGGGGGAGGAAGTTAGCAAACCACAACACAATGGCCAAATCTGTCCCAACCCACGTGCAACAACTAGTTAGATGAAATTTTATAGGGATAAAATGTAAAGTCTTATACTAACATTCAAACGGCCAAGTATAGTATATAGAGGTCTATATAGGATAGTTTATGTGAAAAGGACTGAGGGTTTTAGTGAACTTACAAATTCATTTTGAGTGTTATTCTAGGATAGTCAAAAAAGCTAGTGAGATTTTTAGGCTGTGTTAATGGAATCATAGATTCCAGGGTGAGAGAGAGTATAATCTTGATATACACTTCCCTGTTTATATTACATAAACAATTCAATTGAACACAACAAGAATTTATAGATGATTATGTTGAAGACTGGTCCCATATTTGGCCATCTATGGAAGGTAGGATATGACTTATCTTCCTATCATATGATTGGTTGAATGGTACATGCCAGACTTTTTTCACATAGACTGTACCACATGGATGTCTTTTCCATTTCAGACTTGCACAATTGATTTATTTTTGGGGGGAGAGGCATGCCTCTCCAGGGAACTGAGGCCCCTCTTTGGGGACCACTTGTCTAGGTGAAAGATAATGGAAGCATGAAATAGAATGGCAGCCATGCGAGTAGAGAAGGGGATGGGAGAGATATTGTGGAGATAGAGACAAAAAGACTTGTCAAGTGATTGGACATGGGTCATGAGGTTCCCTTCCTATTCTGAGATGTTGGCATTCAATGATTCTGTGATTTTCAAAACTATTCTGTGGACCAGGGCACAAAGTTGTCTAAAGCTAAGATGTCAAACATATGGCCCTAATACTCCTGACTGTTGCAGGAGCCAGATTAAAATGTAATGGAGAAATATTTAACAAAATCAATAAAAATAGATAATATTACATTTTAAAACTAAGTCAATATGCAACCCTTAGGGATCCGTATGTATGAATTAGTGGTCTCCATTTCTATTTGAGTTGGACACAACTGATCTAAAGGGTCCTTTGAAGAAGAATCTTGAAATGATGGACACGCACACACAGAAAATCCAATCTGCTTTGCTGTCTGTTCCAGTACCCATTTGCCAAGTTCTGCTGCATCTTTCGCCCCATCTGGGGGGCATGTGAGCTATGGCAGCTGGTGTCTGGGAACCTGCCATCTCCTTACAGCTCCACTGCCTATTTTTGTCAAAACTGTTTCCAAGCACACAGCCCCAGGCAGGGGCCTGAACTCAGCCATGCCGGAGTTGGCTGAGTTTCTAGGGATGAGGACCCCAATAGAAACAATAGAGAGTTTGCCTTCATCTTTCTGTCCTGAATCCTTCCTCTATCCCCAGTCTTTTGCCAATATAACCCCAAAGTTTAAAGTAAGAGGTGAGAGTCAGGAGGGAAGTTGCTGTCCTCTCCGCTCCCTTGAGCTATTTGCTGTCTTCAGCCTTGGGAGCTAAAACTGGAATTAAAAATTGGATACACAGTAAGGACCTTTTGCAACAGCTCAGATTTCTCCTCTCTTGTTCCAGCTGGGTGCCTGCTACTATTCTTTCATTTGGTTGCTCCTCTTGTGTTCTTCCCTTCTTTTTTTGCATTCTGCTCCAAGCCTAACCTTTATACCCTTTTCTCTAATCTGTGCCCACTTTGACTACTTTACTTTTTTTCCTAGTTTCTTTTTTTATTTGTGAACTTAACAAAAATTAACAAACATAAAAATTTAAATATACTATACAAAGAAGAATTTTAAAAGGGTTACATGTAAAACTATGAATTTCTGTTATATAAACTTTGGGTTTTTTTTTAAGTGCATATTGAATTGAGCACAGTAGTTAACAAACTTTCTCCGTCTCTACTCTCTTATTAACTTCATTCTGCTCTCTACTTTTTAATGTTTCATTAAGGATCTTTTGCATTGATATAAACACAAAAGACAAAATAAACTTCAAAAACTTTAAGTATGATTTTTGTTTTCAAAATGACTAGCTATTGATTCATCCCTTGCAGTCTGAAAGGAGTAGAAAGGATAATTGTCTCTCATAATCAGTAATTTGGATCCGGGTTGGGAGGGGAGAAAGTAGGGAGGAGACTGAAGTTTGATTGTTTTAAGTAGCACAAATTATAGGTCCTTCATACTTATTTTTTAGAAAAGAAAATATTATTTTAACATGCTTCAATAGAGAGAAAAGCCATAATCATAATCCTGAATATGAATGGGGCGAACTAGTTGACAAAATGGAAGAAAGTAACAGGACAGATCAGAAAATGAGGCCCTCAAATTTGTTGTACATGACATAAACATTTAAATCATAAGGATTGATGCACAGAAAGTGAGAACTTTGAGTAGAATTCATGAAACCTTAGCTGGACCCAAAAAGGAGAAGTAGTAACTGTGATTTCAGATAAGGAAATGGCAAAAATATTTGTAGTCAAGGAGGGAAATTCTATAGCATGACTGGAATATATAATACCTTGAGGTATCAAGCTGGATCAGTTGAAAGTTGACAAAAAGCATATCTAAGATGAAAAATGTTATATTAAAGTAAAATCATAATAAATTTTTATGCCAATTGGTGCATCTGGTTTTTATTGTATTAAGTGTGTCTGTGTGTGTGTGTATCTTTCAGTCTCTCTCTCTCTCTTTCTCTCTCTCTCTCTGTATATATGTATATTTATATACATGTATTGAATATCAGTATCTAATTACTAGGTGGAAAAGTTAACTGATTCATAAGAATATTTAGTAACAATTCTAGGTGACTTCAATATACTTCTCTTAAAATCGGACAAATCTTATAGAAAGATATACAAAAAAGAAATTGAAACTGAATAGAATGTTTAAAAAGCTAGAAAAAAATAGAATTTTGACAATAAGTTAATGGGAATCTTAAGGATTGTACTTACTTTCAGAATCAACAGCACCTTTACAAAAATTGATCACATTCTAGAAGATCTAGAACTCATGAATTCATAAGGGCAGAAATATAAAATATATCTTTTGCAGAAAATAAATATTTAAAAATATGCAATTAAGAAAGAAACATTAAAAGGAAACAGATTTAAATAAAGAATAAGTAATTTTATCCTAAGGAATGAGGTGGTCAAAGAATGATTCATGGAAACAACAAATAATTGTATTAATAGAAATTGATAATAATATGACAACATGCCAAAATTTGTGGGATGGAACTAAAACAAGTCTTTGAAGGAAAACTTATAATTATGAAAACATATCAATATAAGAGAGAAGAGAAAGACCAACAAATTTAGCATTTAACTAAAAAATAAAATTAAAAAAATAAACCCACTAATTAGTAGTCTCTAAAAACAAAAAAATTAGACATTTTAAATATAAAAATTTGACAAAACAAAATCCTATTGAAATGATAAAATTAATAGTTATTTTTTGAAATGAAATAAAATAGATGAACCATTAGTTACCAAAACAAAGAATAAGACCAAATTACCAAATTAAGTGATTTAACTATAAGGGCTTTGCTGAAGTTATAGTTATAGTGAAAGGATACCTCATTGCAAAAAGCCTGAGAATTACTTGAATAGAACATAAAGGGAGTTTATTTCACTGTGTTATAATTATTCAAAGATGACATTTATTTACGTGGTATGATTTGAGGGGCACCAAAAGGTTCACTTGGCATACATGTATATTTGTGTGTGTATATATTTATATATATATTATATATATATATATATATATATATATATATATTGTGTCTGCATGTGTGTAGGTGAGACGTGTATGTATGAGATACATATGTATATATAACAATTAATACATATACACCTATGTATATATATATGCATGTGTATATGTATGATTTGTATATATATACATACACATAAACACACATACACATATACCTATATTCACATATACATGCATGTATATTGGATTATGTAACTATTAGTTTGTCAAAGTGCCTGAAATATTTCCATTACTTTTATTCCTCTAAGGATAGGAATTTGAGGGCTCTTTCTGATAAAATACATATATTATTTATTTTGAAGGAATAACACATTAAGCCATCATCATTTAGTAATACTTTGGCATGAATTAGTTTATCTCTAATTAGGCCTTGAAGGAATAGGATAAAAAGTAAGGTTTGATAGGAGGAAGAAAAGTCAGGTAAATTTTGAAACATGGGCTACTTGCCAGAGAAGGGCAGACTCCTTAGAACAACACCTCAGGGGCCCTAGGGAATAGTGGCCAGCATGAGGATGTCATTGGGGAGGGGTATGAGAAGGGTCACAAGAATACCAATACGAATACATAAGGAATTTTTCTACTTTATAAATAAAACAAACTTACTGAAGTCAGAATGTCCCCCCAGGCAAGACCTAACCTCTCTCTACCTTCTCCCCTTAGACTGAATAACGAGAGCAAACTTTAAAGAAAAAGAACAACAGATGATAAATGAACCCCAGGATAGCTTCAGACAATGATAAGAGGGGAATTTCACAGTTCAATATCTTGGATAGAGATTAATTTTAAATGATGGGAAAATCTAAGGTGTGATCACTCTCAGTGTGAAAGCAATGTGGTATAGTAGAAAAGTTTCTGGATTTCAAATTCAGACTTCAGTTTGGGTTTCAGTTTGCATCTTATCTCTCCCACTTATTTCCTGTGTAACCTCGAACAAGTTACTTCCTCTCTCTAGACTTCAATTTGTCATTTATAAAATTAAGAGATTAGACTAGATCCTAAGTGTCAAACATGTGGCCTACCCATAACACTTCCTAGTGTGACCAGACTAGATTAAAATGTGATAGGAAAATATTTAAGAAAATAAAAAATACAATAAAACATAGATGATACTACATTTTTAAAGACTAAGTCAATATGCCACCCTCAGGAATCCTTTGTATGGATTGGTGGCCTTGTTTCTATTTGAATTTGACTTTGACTAGATGATTTCCAAAGTGTCTCTCTGTTCTGAATCCTGTGCTGCTAAAATGCACTTCAAATACTCTGTAAATGCCTTTTATGAAATATAAGTAGAAGTAGAGGTCATAGGAATCAATAAGATTAAGGAACGTTGTTGAAATCTGTGATTGTGGAGTTGGTTCTCTACAAGATAGACATCATAGAGTCTTTGATGTGGCCAGTCCAGTATCAGGCTTTTCATGGCCTATGCCCATCTCTTCAATACTCATTTGGGAGTCACATTTGGTTCTAGGAGCTGCCTCTATCACACCTGGGCTCTGACTACAGCCAAGGTTGCCCTCTGCTACTCTTATTCCCTTTGTTGTGCTCTCTCCAGAGACTTCTCTATTTATAGCAGCCCTTCTTTAAGGAAAACAATCTCCCCACCATTTTGGGGATTCTTAATTTTGTCCCAGGACTGAGTACACAGTGAATGACTTGTAATAGCAAACACCCTAGCATGCCCAGGATGGCCTGCTAGCACAGTTTCTTTGATCTGCTTTTCTAAGAAAGACTGCTCAAAAAAGGGTAAACAATCCTACTTTTAATTACAATTACTAGTTCAGGGGAAAGGTCAGCACCCTGAATGTCAGAGAAAATGCAAGCAGAGAAGTTAGCACAAAGACCACCAGACAGGACTCTGCCTAAATCAAATTTTGCTATATGCTTTACATACACAATTGGATCGAGAGAGCCTTTACATCTGAGCAGTCAGTGGGGTCTGAACATACAGCCACTTAGAGTCTCAACCAGGAAATCAAACGGTCCTTCTCATAAATGAACCCCCAAAGCAAAATACCAACTCAGAGTATATATACACTTGTTAGAGCCAGAAGACACCACAATCCCAACCTAATTAGGTTAGTACCAAAAGGTGTGAAATCCTTCCTACAAGCAAGCCACCCCTAAGCAAGCTTCTCTTTAAGCAGATTCCTCTCCCAGTGGGCTCTATGTGATTCAGGATGTATCACAGCTGGGCACATATGCCCATTAATGGGCGAGGAAGATCTTCAAATTCCCTTCACATCATATGACTCCATCAGAGGAATCTATTTTGACCCATGATCTCCACGTTACCATATTACCAGCTAGCTTTGTCATCTTTATCCTCTTATACTGTTTCTCTCAGCTAATACCATTTTCCTTGTGAATCTTTTCATTTGGAACCCTGCCTTCCCTTTACTCCCCTTCTTCCCAAACATCATCTGCTCTGAGGGAAATTATCAGCTGTAAATAAGAAAGCATAGTGTGCAGCTCACCCTGGCTCTGAGAATGCTCTTCCCAGTAAATAGAGAAAGCACTAGGCTTTGAAAAACAACTTGGAGAGCAATCTCGGCCCTGCACAGCTGCAGCTGCCACCACCTTCCATGGCAGCCACTAGGAAGGCAGCTCGCAGAGTTGCTAGATGGACTGGCTCCATTTCTTACAAACTGTGGCAGACACCTGGTGCTTCTGATTTCTTACCTTCCTTTCCCTGATGCTTCTTCTCAATATCCCTCCTCTTGCCACCCAACCCTCAACCCCCAACCTGTTAGCTTCTCCCAATATATTTGCCAAATGAGTTTATATCACAATGAGGTGACTTCTCTCTATTCAGGGGTGTGGCCCTCTAGGTCCTCAGGTGCAGTCTTTTGACTGAGTCCAGGTTTTACAGAACAAATTCTTTTATTAGGGGACTTATTCTGTGAAGTTTGGATTCAGTCAAAGGGCCCCATCTGAGGAGGGCCACATGTAGCCACATGAGGCTGTAGGTTCCCCACCCCTGCTCTAGTTGCTACTCAGTATACAACATGACTGAATAGTAACTTCATCTAAAGAAGAGGTCCTTTTCTCATTAAGGTCCCTCAGTCCAAGAGGCAGTGTGGAATAATGGTGAGAGATATCGTCTTAGAGCTGGGTTCAGCTCAGGGCTCTGACACATATTAGTTATGTGGCCATGGGCAAGCCATTTAGACTCAATGCTGTTGGCAACTCTCTAAGACTCTGAAGTTGCAGGGCAGGAGCCAGTCTGCATTGGTAAAGGATATTTCCCTATAAGGAGTTCTCTATAGAGATTACGGGAGGTAGCTAGGTGGACAGAGTACCTGGAGTCAGAAAGATTTGATTTCAAATCTGACCTCAGACACTTACCAGGTGTGTGACCCTGAGCAAGTTACTTAACCCTGTTTGCCTCCTTTTCTTCATACATAAAAGGAGCTAGAGAAGGAAATGGCAAACCACTCCAGTGCCTTTGCCAAGAAAACTCCAATTGGAGTCATGAAGAGTCAGATATGACTGAAAACAACTAAACAACAATATAGATGAAATCAGGCATCTACTCCTGCCCATATAGACATACACATATATTTGTATATGCATATAAACACTTACATATGGATAGATATACATATATGTACACATATACAAATGTATATAGTATATATACTATATATATATACATATATACATAGAAAATCACACAAGTTGAGAAGACACAGATAGGTTGTGATCTGCACTAGTGGAGGGAGAGTCCATGTCAGGGAAAGCATAGTGTTACTGAAGCATCAGAATAATCCCCAACAAGCTTCCAAAATCATTTTCCTCAAGAGCACATCTAACGATGCCACTCTCCTATTCAACCACAAACTTTCATGGCTCCCTATTGCCTCTAAGATAAATTATTAACTTCTATTTTTGACTTTTAAAACCCTTTACAATTTGCCCTAAACTTATCTTTGCATACTAGTTACACATTACTCCCTTTTCTGTACTGTGTAGTCCAGTCAAACCTGCCTTCCCTCTGTTCCTCACATACAGAACTCTTATCTTCTTTCTCCAAGCCTAGGAGCTAGGTAGCAGTGCTGAGATAAAGTGATGGGCCTGGAGTCAGAAAAACCTGAGTTCAAATCTGGCCTCAGATACTTATTAGTTGTGCGACCCTAGGCAAGTCACTTAACTTCCATTTGCCTCAGTTTCTTCAACTGTAAAATGTGTATGATAATATCACCTTCCTCCCAGGGTAGCTGTGAAAATCAAGTGAGATGACATTTATATGAGCACAGTGCCTGGCTCATGGTAAATTCTAAATTAATGCTTTTTTTTTTCCTTCTCTCCTGAGTTTGTTTCTGTATTAGGCTACCTATAAGCTATATCAGCAGCTAAGCCTTAGACCCCTGTGACAATTAAGTCTCAAGGACAATGTTAATGCATTTTAGGGGAAAATTAGCCCAGCTTACATGCAAATTTTGTTCCTACTACATCTTTCACCCTTCACAAAAAGGGAAAAGCTCCACCATTAACATGAAGCTTTTCCTGATCCACACTCCTCCCCCAAATATTACTGCCTTCCCTTTCTCCCTCATATTTAACCACCTTGTATTTATTTTATATGCATTTGTTCCGTTATTCATATAGGCATATAATGTCCCTTCACCAGAATGTAAACTCCTTAAGAATGGGATTGTTGAATTTTTTTCTATCTGTATCTTTGGTGCCTACAACAGTTCCTGAAGCATTGTAGACTCTTAATAAATGATTATTGATTGACTGATTGGTCTTCAAAGTGGAGGTTGGAGGTCAGCTTGTCAAGGATGTGGGAGCTATAACTTCTACTTCTTAGAAGCAGTTAGATGATACACTAGATAGGGCACTGGCCTTGGTGTCAGGATGAAATGAGTTCAAATTTGACTTCAAGATACTAGCTATGTGACCCTAGGCAAGTCACTTAATCTGTGTGCCTCCGTTATATCAACTGTAAAACAAAGACAATAATAGCTCCTATTTCCCCGGGTCGTTTTGAAGACAAAGCAAGATAACACTTGTAAAGTGCTCAGCATAATGCCTAGAACGTGGGGGATAGACTATATTACCTCTGAGGTCTCATCCAACTCTTAAGATTTCTTGAATTCTTTACAGAACCATGGTAGACAGTTGGTGCTATCTTCTTCTACTATAAAAAAACCTGTTACAATAAAATACACCTTTCTTTCAGCAGTATTATTTTTTTAAATTATGCTTTATTGATTCTCTTTTCTTTTTCTTTTTAACATCATTATCAATTCCCAATGGCCCTCCACCCATAAAACCCTCCCTCACTTAAAAAAAAAAAAAAGAAAGGTGTAGTCAACCAGAACAAATCAATGCATCTAAAAATGTCTGCCTTATTTCTCACCATAGTCCACTACCCCATAGGCAGAAAGAAGATTTCAGCATCATCCAGACCTCTGAAAGTCACGATCAGTCGCTTCATTGGTGAGGGATCAGTTCATATGATGTTTTCCTAAATTTCTCGGAATTCTTCATTTTTGTTATTTCTTTTGATTCATAGCCCTTTACATTTATTGTACCACAATTCGTCCAGTCATTCCCCCCACTGATGGGAAACTGCTATTCCTCTAGTACTTTGTTCTAATGAAAAGTACTGCTATAAATATTTGTCTATGCTTGGGCACTTTCCCTCTGTCTTTGACCATCTTGGAATATATGCCCAGTATTGGTATCATGGAGTCAAAGGGTATATACAGGTTCGTGATTTTTTTTTTTAGCATAATTCCAGATTATTTTCCATTACAGTGACACCAATTCATAGTTGCACCAATAGTAAATTAATATACCTACCATCCCCGGTCCCACTAAAATTTATCTTTTTGTTTTTGTCTCTGCATTCAGGCAATTCATATTCTATTTCAAAAAATACTATGAACAACAGACAAGTAAATACAGTGCATTTTGGGATGGAGAAAATGAGGGCATCATGAATTTAGATAAAGCCACTTGTTTCCTTATCCTTTTCCTTTCCTCCAAATTCCTGGGATAGGAGGTCCTACCCCATCCCACCTTTTTATTTAATATATTTTATTTTTCTCCAAATACATGTTGAAACAATTTTAGAACACTTTTTTAAAAAGTTTTGAGTTCAATTATATGCCTTCCTCTTTCCCCTTCCCGGGAGAGTAAGAAATCAGATATAGGTTATACATGTGCAATCATGTAAAACATTTCCATATTAGTCATTTTGTACAAGGAGAATCAAACAAAAGAAAAAGAATGAAAGGAAATGAAAATAGCATGCTTCAGTCTGTATTCAAACAGTATCAGTTCTTTTTTTCTGGAGGTGGATAGCATGCTTCATCATGAATCCTTTGGGATTGTCTTTAATAGTGTTGCTGAGAATAGCTAAGTCAGTCACAATTCTTCATCAAACAACATTGTTATTATTATGTATAATGTTCTTTTGGTCTCTGTTTGTTTTGTTTCACTTTGGATCAGTTCATGTAAGTCTTTCCAGGTTTTTTCTGAAATCATCCTGCTTGTCATTTCTTTTAACACAGTAATATTCCATCATAATCATATACCACAGCTTGTTTAGTCATTCCTCAATTTATGGGCATCCTTTTAATTTCCAGTTCTTAGCCATCACTAAAAGAGGCCCTACAAACATTTTTATACAAATAGATCTTTCTCCCCACCCTTTTTTTGATATCTTTGGGATATAGACCTAGCAGTGAAATATTGCTGCATCAAAGGGTATGCACGGTTTGATTGCCCTTTGGGAATAGCTCCAAATTGCTCTCCAGAATGGTTGGATCAGTTCACAGTTCCACCAACAGTGCATTAGTGTCCCAGTTTTTCCATGTCCCCTCTAACATGCATCATTTTCCTTTTTTGTCATATTAGCTAACTGGATAGGTGTGAAGTGGTACACCAGAGTTGTTTTAATCTGCATTTCTATAATCAGTAGTGATTTAGAGCATTTTTTCATATGACTATAGATAGTTTTGGTTTTTTATCTGAAAACTACCTCTTCATATTCTTTGACCATTTGTCAATTGAAGAATGACTTGTAATCTTATAAACTTGACTCAGTTCTCTCTATATTCAAGAAATAAGGCCTTTATGAGAGATACTTGTTGCAGAAAATTTTCCCCAGTTTTCTGCTTTCCTTCTAATCTTGGGAGTACTAGTTTTGTTTGTACAAAAACTTATTAATTTTATGTAGTCAAAATTATCTATTTTACATTTTGTAATACTCTCTATATTTTATTTGGTCTTAAACTCTTCCTTTATCCCTAGATCTGACCAATAAACTATTTCATGTTCTCTTAATTTGTTTGTGGTATCACCCTTTATGTGTATATTATGTACTCATTTTGACCTCTTCTTGATATGTGTGAGATGTTGTTTTGTAACTATTTTCTACCATACTGTTTTCCAGTTTTCCCAGCAGTTTTTGTCAAATATTGAATTCTTTCCCCAGAAGCTAGAATCTTTGGGTTTATCAAACAGTAGATAGATAGAGTCATTTACAACTGTGTCTTATGTACGTTATCTATTCCATTGATCCACCACTCTGTTTCTTAGCTAGTACCAGATTGTATTGATAATTACAGTTTTATAATACAATTTGGGATCTGGTATGGCTAGAGCACCTCCTTCCACGTTTTTTTTTTTTTATTGATTCCCTTGATATTATTGATTTTTTGTTTTTCCAGATGAATTTTGTTATTATTTTTTCTAGCTCTGTAAGATAATTTTTGATAACTTGATGGGTATGACACTGAATAGATTAATTTAGGTAAAATAGTCATTTTTATTATACTGGTTCTGCTTACCCATTAGCAATTCATATTTTTCTAATTATTTAGATCTGACTTTATTTGTATGAAAAGTGTTTTATAGTTGTGTTCATAAAGTTCTTGGGTTTGTCTTGGCAGGTAGTCTCCCAAGTATTTTGTACTGTCTGCAGTTAATTTAAATTGAATTCCTCTCTATGTCATAGTGCTGGACTTCTTTGGTAATATACCGAAATGCTGATGATTTATGTGCATTTATTTTGTATCCCACAACTTTGCAAAAGTTGTTAATTATTTCAAGTAGTTTTTAGTTGATTCTATAATACATCATCTGCAAAGAGTAATAGTTCTTTTTTTTTTCTTCATTGCCTAAACTAATTCCTTCAATTTCTTTTTCTTCTCTTATTGCTATAGCTAACTTTTCTAGTACAATACTGAATAAAAGAGGTGGTAATGGACATCCTTGCTTCACCTCTGAATATATTATGAAGGCTTCCAGCTTAACCCCACTATAAATAATGCTTTCTGATAAATATTACTTAGCATTTTAAGGGAGGGTTCCTTTATCCCTATGCTCTCTAGTGTTTTTTAATAGCAATGGGTGCTGTATTTTGTTAAAGGCTTATTCTGAATCTACTGAGACAGATTTTTGTTTTTAGTCATTATTTGATATGGTCAATTATGTTGATTGTTTGTTTTTTTAATATTGAGACAGTCCAGCATTCCTGGTCATACTATATGGTCCTTGTAATACATTGTTGTAATCTCTTTGTTAGTGTTTTATTTAAAATTTTTCATCAATATTCATTAGGGAAATTGGTCTATGATTTTGTTTCTTTTGTTTTTACTCTTCCTGCTATAAGTATCAACACCATATTTGTCTCATAAAAGGAATTTGCTAAGACTTCTTTTTCACTTATTTTTCTAAATGCAGTACTGGGATTATTCTTTAAATGTTTGGTAGAATTCATTTGTGAATCCATCTGGCCCTGGGAATTTTTTCTTAGGAAGTTCATTGATGGCTTGTTTGATTTCTTTTTCTAAAACTAAGTTATTTAAGTGTTTTATTTCTTTTCTGTTAATATGGGTAATATATATTTGTATATACTCAT
Source organism: Pseudochirops corinnae (assembly GCA_028646515.1). Taxonomy (NCBI): domain Eukaryota; kingdom Metazoa; phylum Chordata; class Mammalia; order Diprotodontia; family Pseudocheiridae; genus Pseudochirops; species Pseudochirops corinnae. Next base: position 225,056 of record JAQQSV010000026.1, read on the forward strand.
CCAATTCACTTAGATTGTCAAATTTATAGGCATATAATTGGGCAGAATAGCCCCTAATGATTGTTTTAATTTCCCCTTCATTGGTAGTGAATTCGCCCCTTTCATTTTTGATACTAGTAATTTTGTTTTCTTCTTTCCTTTTTAAAATCAAATTAACCAATGATTTCTCTATTTTACTGTGGTTTTTTTCCATAAAATCAGCTTCTAATTTTATTTATTAGTTCAATAGTTTTCTTACTTTCAATTTTATTAATCTCTCCTTTGATTTTGAGGATTTCCAATTTGGTGTATAATTGGGGATTTTTAATTTGTTCTTTTTCTAGCTTTCTTAATTGCACGCCCAATTAATTGATCTGCTTTTTCTCTATTTTACGATGTAAGCAATTAGAGATATGAATTTTCCCCTAAGCACCACTTTGGTGGCATCCCATAAATTTTGGTTTGTCGTCTAATTGTTGTCATTTTCTTTAATAAGATTATCAATTGTTTCTATGATTTGTTCTTTGTCCTACCTGTTTTTTAGGATTAGAATATTTAATTTCCAATTAATTTTAATCTGTCTGTTGTCCATTACTGAATGTAGTTTTATTGCATTATGATCCGAAAAGAATATATTTATTTTTCTGCTTTTCTGAATTTGGTTATTAAGTCTTTACATCCTAATACATGGTCAATTTTTGTGTAGGTACCATGCACTACTAAGAAGAAGGTATATTCTTTTCTATTCCCATTCAATTTTTTTTTTTTTGCTAGAAATCTATCATATCTAACTTTTAGAGAATTTTATTCACCTCCTTAACTTTTTTCTTGTTTATTTTTTTGGTTGGACTTATCTGGTGCTGAGAGGGGAAAATTGAAGTTCCCCACTAGCATAGTCTTACTTTTTATTTCCTTCTGTAACTCATTCAACTAAAAATTTAGATGCTATATCATTTGGTGTATATAAGTTTAGTACTGATATTACTTCATTGCTTATGGTACCTTTCAGCAAGATATAGTTTTCTTCTTTATCTTTTAAAATTAGATCTATTTTTGCTTTTGCTTTGTTTGAAATCATGATGCTTTCTTTGCTTCAGCTGAAGCATAATAGATTCTGCTCTAGCTCCTTGCCTTTTCTCTGTGTGTCTCTCTCTGCTTCAAATGTGTTTCTTGTAAACAACACATTTTAGGATTCTGGTTTTTAATCCATTCTGCTATTCACTTCTATTTTATAGGTGAGTTCATTCCATTCACATTTATAGTTATGATAACTGTGCATTTCCCTCCATGCTATTTTCCCCTTGCTTATCCCTCTCTCTTACCTCCATCCTTTCCCTCTTCTCAAAAGTTTTACTTCTGATCACTGCCTCTCCTAATCCACCCTCCCTTTTATTAGTCCCCTCCCCCTTCTATATCCCTATAGCTTTTTACTTCCTTACAGAGTAAGATTTCTGTATTCAGAACTCAGCACTGAGTGTGTTGGCATTTTGAGCCAATTCTGGTGAGAGTAAGATTTAAGTTTTGCCTGCCACCCCTCCCCCATCTTCCTCTCCATTATAATAACTCTTTCATGTCTCTTTTTTTGTGGGATAATTTATTCTATTCTATCTCCTTCCTTTCTTCTTCCATTGCAATCTTCTTTCTTACTCTTTTATTTTGGCTTTTTTTGGAGGGGATATCATCCCAACAAAGTCACCTTATATCCATACTCTCTATATTTTCTCCTTTTAATTATCCTTATAGTAATAAAGTTCTTAAGAATCACAAATATTATCTTGCCATATAGAAATATAAACAGTTTAACCTTATTGAATCTTTTATGTTTTCTCTTGTTTCTTTTAAAATTTTTTTTAATGTTTCTCTTGAATTTTGTATTTAGAGGTCAAATTTTTTATTCATCTCTGGTCTTTTAGTTAGGAATCCCTGAAAGTCCTATGTTTCATTAAATATCCATTTTCCCCTTGAAAGATTATATTCAGTTTTGATGGGTGGATGATTCTTGGTTGCAAGCCTAACTTATTTGCCTTCCAGTATAACATATTTTAAGACCTCAGGCTCTTTGATGTAGAAGTTTTATAATCCTGCATAATCCTGATTGTAGCTACATGATATTTGAATTATTTCTTTTTGGCTGCTTGCAATACTATCTCCTTGCTCTGTGAGCTCTGGAATTTGGCTATGATGCTCCTGGGGTTTCATTTTGGGATCTCTTTCATGTTATGATCAGTTAAGTCTTTCCATTTCTATCTTTCACTTTGGTTCTAGTATATCAGGGCAGTTCTCTTTGACAATTTCTTGAAAGATGTCATCCAGGTCCTTTTCTATTTCTGATCATGGCTTTCAGGTAGTCCAATAATTCTTAAATGAGCTCTCCTGGATCTATTTTCTAGGTTAGTTATTTTTCCAATGAGATATTTCACATTTTCTTCTATTCTCTTTCGCTTTTTTGATTTTGTTTTATTGTATTTTGCTATCTCATAGAGTCATTAGCTTCCACTTGTGAGCTTTTGGACTTCCTTTCTCATTTGGTTAATTCTATTTTTTAGGGAGTTATTTTCTTTGATGACTTCTCATACATATTTTTCCATGCTGTTGACTCTTTTTTTGTGATTCTTTTGCATTACTCTCAATCCTTTCCCCATTTTTTCCTCTACTTCTCTAATTTTCTTTTTAAAATCCTTTTAAAGCTCTTCCAGGAGTTCTTTTAGGTCCTGAGATCTTTGAGGCTTCACATATAGTGATTTTGACTCTATTGTTCTCTCCTAATTTGTGCCTTGACTTCCCTGTCACCACAGCATCTTTCTACAGTCAAGTTCTTTTTTCAGTAGGGTTTTTTTTTCCTATTTGCTTCTGTCTATTTTGCGAATTTGTGGTTTCATTTAGAGTTGGGCTCTGGTCCTTCACTGTTCCAGCTTTTGTGCTGGGGCCCAGGATCTTGCTGCTGGCTTTCACTGAGTTTCAGGGTTTAGCTACTTGTTTATACTAGACTAGGCTTCTCTTCTGGGATTGTGCTAGGAGGTGTGGCCTCCCTATTGGCCTCTGGAGGCATGGCGTTTAGCATCTGGCCTGCTCAAGGGGTGGGGCCTTGCTGCTGGGTTGCTATGGTAACAGAGACTTTTTGCCGACTGAACCTGGAGGAGGGATCTTGTTGCTGGCCTGCCCCAGAGGAGGGGCCTTGCTGCTCGGTTGCTATGGAAACAGAGTCTTTCTACTGGCAGGCCCTGGGGAAGGAATCTTGTTGGTCCGCTCCGGGAACTAGGCCCTACCGCTGGGTTGCTATGGAAACAGGGCCTGCTTGAGGGCCCCAGGGCCGTGGTCCCGCTTCTTGCAGACGCCGGGGGGGGGGGGCAGGGTCTCACTGCTGACTCCCCTCTCGGATCCGCCGAGAGGTCAGGCCTGGGTGGAGGCCTGTGCGGGGGTGGGACTGCTGTGCTGCTGAGATAGCTGGCTTGCTAGGGGGCTGCTGGCTCGCCGGACGGCCGGGCCTCGCTGGTGGATTGCCCTAGGCCGGGAGCCTTGCTGAAGGCCCCCTGCTCCGAGGCTGGCCGCCACCGCCGCCGCCGCTGCTACTGCTGCTCTTCGACCTCCCTCCCCTCCCAGCCCAGGGAGGCCGAGCTGTCGTGCGTGCTGGTAAGCTGGCTCCCTGCTCCCAGATCAGGCCTGCAGTGGTTTTCAAGCTTGGAGGGGAATTTGGGAAGGCTCCAGGGAGTTCTTCCGGACTCCACCATCTTGGCTCCAGAAGTCTAGCTTTTTATCTTGTTAAACTTTTGTCAGCTTTGCCGGTCTGGCTGTATCATCAGATTTTAAAGTTGTTTTCATTTGAACTTCTCTTTTATTATTACTGGCCTAGCACATTCTTTCAAATACATGACTATTCTTTGAATTTCTTCCTCGGAAAACGATATGTTCTTACTCTCTAACCCCTTATCCATTAGTGAACTATTTTTATACGATTGCTAGTTAATGCACTAGATAGAGTGCCAGGCCTGGAGTCTGGAAGGCCTGAGTTCAGATCTACCCTCAAGACACGTACTAACCGTGTGACTCTGGGCAAGTCACTCAGCTCTCTTTCCCTCTCAGCTCCTCATCTGTAAAATGAGCTGCAGGAGGAAATGGCTGCCAAGAAAATCCCACATGGGGTCACAAAGACTCAGACGAGACTGAACAACAATAACAAATTATTCTTACATATTTGTGTCAATTTACAATTATATCTTGGATATCAGACTTTTATAAGATATATTTTTCTAAAGATTTCCCCACTTATCTGTCTTCTTTCTAGCATCATTCATTTTGTTTCTGTAAAAGATTGTCAATTTTAGTTAATCAAAACTGTCTACTTAATTTTCTGTGATCAGCTTTTGTTTAAGAATTCTTCCCCATTTATTTCTTTTTCTCTATTTTTCTTTCTTTCTCCTCTATTTTTTTTAAATGTGTGAACTTTAAATTTATTGTAGGGCACAGTTTCATTTGGATTTGATTACAATATATGGTAAAAGATGTTAGTCTAAAACTAGTTTTTGATAAACTGCTTTCTGCTTTTCTTAGTTTTTTTGTGGACTTTGGAGTCCTTAGTCCAGTTGGTGGTGTTTCGGGGTTTATTGTTTCTGAGTTTTGCTTACCTGGTCTAATCCACTGATTAACTTTTTTGCAGTTGTTCCTTTGGTTTGGAAGGTGCATTCAATGGGACCAATTATGAAATTACTTCTTTCTTGCATTAAATATTTCTCTATTCCCCCACAAATTTGAGGCATCTTTAGAGGAGTGCCCAACTTTTTCCCAAGAACAAGTTTAGCTAAAAGAACAATTAGAGGTTTTTTTCAGAGGCCGAATTTACAGACACATAAATAAGTCTGAAAGAAAAAACAAAATTCCAGTGCATTCAAACAAAATAACATCTATGATCAACATTTACATTTTAAAAAAAAACAGTTTTTTTATCTTCATGCCAGTCCTGCCCCAGTCACTCCCTGGTGATGATTGGTTGGTAGGCCGGAATCCTAGGTTGGCTGGAGGTCCTTTAGTGTATTGTTGTCACATTTCTTTATCAAATCCAATATAATCCACAAGTAGCTAGGGAAGTGCCTGCCATGTAAAAGCCATATGCTATTTTTGATTAATTTTCATTACTATCAACTACATGAAGCTGTTCTTGATTTCCACAGTAGTTAGCACTCGACTTCTGCTCCCCATAAAATTACTTTGTATATGTGCATATGTGTTGTTTCCCCCAGTCAAGTTAAGTTCCATGAGGGCAGGGAATATTTTGTTTTTTTTTATTCCCAGTGCCTACCGGAGTCCATGGTCTGTAGTAAGTGCTTAATAAATGCCTGTAAACTTGTATAGATTATTGGATTAAATTGAGTTGAATTTAATTAAATTGCCTAACCTACTTCCAGAGAGTGGCCTAGAAACTGTGTAGAAAAAAGGGCCACTTTCTCCTAAATCTCAGGGGGTCAGTGAATTTTGCAGTGACTTGGTTTGGCTTTTCTTCAAACAGGTCCCAAAAGAGCATTGTGTGGTCCAGTGGAGAAAGTGTGGGCAGGAACCAGAGTCAGGAAGATTTGAGTTCAAATCCTGTATCGGACACTACCTAGCTTTATGACTTGGGGCAGGCCCTGTCTCTCTTGGCTTCGATTTCCTTTTCTGTAAAAAGAGAGTGTGAACACCTACCTCACAGAACTGTTGTGAGGATCAAATGAGGTAACACGTAGAATGCTTTGTAAACTTTAAGGCACTATATAACTGATTGTTATTATCAGAATTATTATTGTTCTTGGGAATCTAATTGGAGGGGGCAAGAATCCAGTGAGTCAAAGTGATGAAAGATGGATGGCAAATTGCTCCTGCAGTGCCAAGGACCAGTGTCAGCTTAAAGAATATGGTATGGGGAAGCTTGTTCAGAAATCCTACACGATGCAGAATATAGTATATTTCTTGTTTTCTCAATGGGTGAGAGAGAGGGGGGAGGGAGGGAGAGAATTTGGAACCAAAAGTCAAATTAAAGAAATCATGTGTGAATTCTACATTGTAAATAAGTGGAAGAGGAGAGAAGAGGAAAGGAATAAATATTTATGTAGCACCTACTATGTGTTGGGCCCTGTGCTAAGTGCTAGTTGTTGTTCAGTCCTATCTGACTCTCCCTGACCCCAAGGACCTCCTGTCCTGCACTGTCTCTCGAAGTCGGTCCAAGCTCATGTTCATTACTTCCAGGACAGTATCTATCCATTTCACACTCTGCTGTCCCTTTCTCTTTTTGCCTTCAATCTTTCCCAACATCTGAGTCTTTCCCAGTGAGTCCTGTCTTCTCATTATGTGGCCTAAGTATTATGCTAAGTACTTGTTTACATTATTATCTCATTTGATACTCACAGCAATGCTGGGAGGTAGATGAGGAAATCAGAAGTTAAGTGACTTGCCCAGGGTCACCCAGATAGAAGATGGAAGAAAATATGCCAACTTAGGAAGGGAGAAAATCACAGCTGGTCAAGTAAAGCAGCATACAGTGGATAAATCAGACTGGCAATGTTGAGGTTTAAGGTTTAGGGATGCTTGAGACCCCAAAATACCAACACACCAGGTCCTGCTGAGTGAATTCGACTCAAGCCTTCTCTCAGCCAAAGTAAATCAAAGTTTATTAAAGATTGGCCATAATGGGTAGACTCTTAAGGAGCCTAAGTACATGTGAAGCTTGTATTGACAAGTGGGTCAGAACAATCTGACCCAGAGTGAGTCCGTGCTAAATTGAATTCTCAGCCCTGTCATGGAGGCAAGATAGATCTTACATACAGAAGGATTATGGGAGGATTTAGGGGTGGTCTAGACAAGGGCTTTAGGGAGGTTCTTGAGGAGTCTCAGGAGGATCTTGCTGTGACTAAGGTCAGACTCCAGGAATGGGATTAAGGATAGGAAATAGCTGAAGGCTACCTGGAGATGACTGACAGTGGAGGGCTAGGCTAGTTTAAGGGTAGCAGATTTGGGTATGGGTATTTTGATAGAATCAAGGGTGGGAAGTAGCTGGACAGTAGAGGGCTAGGCTAGGTTAAGAGTAACGAGATTTGGGCCTAGCAATAATGAAAGACTTATGCCCTCAGGCAAATAAATGCCTCATCAAATGGGAAGATTCAATCAGAGTTCAGGGGGTTTCCCATAGCCTGTATACCCTCATTAGTGCCCATTTTAAAGTCTGAAGCATCTAAACATTTAGAAACTTCAGACCTTGTTTGTTTGATGCCAGATAGTAAGTGTCTGAGGCTATACTTAAACTCAAGCGTTCCTGACTCCGAGGCCCAGCATTGTATCCGGTGTACCACCTGGCTGCTCCCTAGGTGCTCGGAAAAACGCACACCAACCCTGAGTTGGGCTGACATGTGCATGGTCAGCATAGGATAATTGGCCAGTTAGTTGTAACTGATATATGATGAGTATGGACTGTCCAGAGCCCTTTCAAATGGTTTTCTTCTTTGTAAAGCTACTATCCTACAAGATGAGGTTTTTTTTTTTAAAACTTATGCTTTTCTCATAGGAGAGTAAGTGCAGACTGATGGATTACAAATGGAAATTGTCAGTATTGAGCTCAGTATAAGTGATGCACCAAGCCGAGAAGGATACTAGGTTCTAATTTTCATTTTGTAGTAATGGACTGTGACCTTAGACAAGCTTCTCTGGACTTCTTTTCCTCATCTATAAAATGGGAGTGGAAGTATCCTTTCCAGAATCCAAGTCCTATGAATCTACAAAACAATTAAATAATTGTTTAGGTGGAGTCTTGGATCTGAGTGAGTGAGTTTTCCATGACTCTCTGACTCATAAAAATGACAGGCTTTGGAAGAAAATATGCCAATTTAAGAAGGGAGAAAATCACAGAGGGTCAATTAAAGCAGCATACAGTGGATAAATCAGACTGGCCAGTGCCCATTTTAAAGTCTGAACCATCTAAACATTTGGAAACTTAAGACCTTGTTTGTTTGATTCCTTAAGAACACAAAAGTCATCTTGCCCTAGTATTATACCATACAGTTCCAAGAGGCTTGTGAGGACTTAAGAAAAAAAAAATTAGAGGTGGAGGAAGAGAATCTTCTTCAGGTTTTTGTCAATAATGTTGTCACCCTATAACTGGGTTACTTTCCAAAGGCAGAAGTTATTAAAAGACTTGAAGAACAGACCTGACTATTTTGCAAGCAAGGGATTTATGTTTGTTTAATGAAACCAGCCAGGGTAGGACAGATTGAAAATGGGATTTCAAAAGTGGCTCTCTCTTTTGGTGCCTGAATGTAGCAGAATCCAAGCCAAATGTGCAGGACTCCTGCAGCATGCAGAAGATGAAGTAGGCATCTGTGAACCACTTTTATTTTTCACTACAGCGGTGGTTATGAAACAGCACTGTTTCTTCCCCCCCCTCCCCCCCCTTCCCCCCGCCCAAGGGCAAATGGACCAGGTTTTCTGAGGCACTGAGGTGTGGTGGAAGGACTGACTCTAGCATCAGTAAACTTAGGTTAGAATCCTGGCTTGGACACCCGATACCTTTGTGACCTTGGGCAAGTCACAGCCTCCCTGGGTCTTAGATTCCTCATCTATAAAATGTGAGAACTGGACTAGGTAGTCTCAAGTCCCTTTCAAATCCTGACCTATGATCCTATTAATTTGGCTTCTCTGACATTCAGTTTCCTCTTCCTTAGAATCAGGATCTACAGGGTTATTGGGAGGAGAGCTTTCTGTGAAAAGGTGAATTAAGAGCAGCTAAATGGTACAGAGGATAGAGTGCCAGGTCTGGAGTTAGGAAATTAGGAGTGCGAGACCTGGAGGTGGGAAGACTCATCTTCCTATGTTCAAATCCGGCCTCAGACACTTACTAGATGGGTGACCCTGGGTGAGTCACTTAACCTGTTTGCCTCAGTTTCCTCATCTGTAAAATGAGCTGCAGAAGGAAATGGCAAATCACTCCAGTATCTTTGCCAAGAAAACCCCAAATTGGGTCATGAAGAGTCAGATGCAACTGAAATCTATCCACAGTAGCACTGAACTTACAATCAGGAAAACCTGGGTTCAGATCCCACCTCAGATCCTTACTAGTTGTACAACCCTGGGCAAATCACTTAAATTCTTTGATCCTCACTTTCCTCACCTATAACATGAAAGTATTGGACTCAGCGACCTCTCAGATTCCTTCTAGCTCTAAATCTATATATCATCCTGTGGACACGTTACCAAGAAGCTGAACAAAAAGGCCCCTTTTTATCATACGCTCCAAAGTTGGAGTGTGGCCTTGCATCCTCCTGAATTCTGGATTCTCATTGCCCAGAGCCCTATTATACCTGTTACAGTGGACTAGAGCCCCAGAGTGTGAAGACTTTACCTGCCAAACTGTGGAATTAATTTATATTTTATCCAAGAGACAAAGTACCTAGGTTCTTGAGAAGGAGAGTGACATGATTAAGCCTGTGCTTTAGGAAGAATATTTTGTTGGCTTTGTGTGGGGTGGATTGGAGAGGATAGAGACTAAGGATGGGGTTGGGGCAGGGGAGTCCAGTTAGAAGGATGTTAATCAATCAATAAACATTTTTAAAGCACCTCTATGTACCAGGCATTGTGCTAAGTGTTGAGGATACAAAAGGAAGCAAAGGACAGTCCCTGCCCTCAAAGAACTCACTGTCTAATGGGAGAGATACCATGCAAACAAATATATACAAGCAAGCTATATAGATAGCAAATAATTAACAGATGAAAGGAAAGCACTAGAATTAAGAGGAGTTGAGAAGGCTGCCTGTAAAAATTGGGCTTCTCGCTGAGCCTCGAAGGAAGCTAGGGAAGCCAGTAGGCAGAGGTAAGGAGGATGACCATTCCAGGCATGGGAGACAGCCAGAGGAAATGCCCAGAGCCAAAAGATGGAGTGCCTGGTCTGTGGAATAGCCAGAAGATCAAAAAGTATGTAGTACAGAGTAAAGTATGAGAACGCCAGAAGGGTAGGAGACTAGGTTATGAAGGGGGTTGAAGATGCCAAACAGAGCATTTTGTATTTGGTTCTAGAGGGGATAGGGAACCCTTGGAGTTTATTGAGTAGGGGAGAAGGGTGATGTGGTCAGACATGGGCTTTAGAAAAGGCCCTTTAGCAGCTGAATGGACGATGTACTAGTGTGGGGAGAGACTGGAGACAGTCAGACCCACCAGCAGGCAGTTGTAATAGGTGTGAGGTGGTGGGGGCCTGCACTAGAATGGTGGTGGTATCAGAGCAAAGAAGGGAGGGCATTTTAAGAGACAGTCTAGGCGAGAGGTAATGAGGACCTAAGTCGAGGTAGTTTGAGTGATTGGAGGAAAGGGGGAAATGGGAGGAAAATTGTAAAGAATCCTTAAGACTCTACAAGTGAGTGCATATGGTGAGTGAGGGAAGGAGAAAAGTCCTATCTACAATGAAATTACAAACCTGGCTGATTAGAAGGATGGTGGTGCCTTCATCCAAAATAGTGAAGTTTGTACACAGGATGGCTTTGAGGTGAAGAGAATGGGCATGTTGTTTATGAGACCTAAAGGATATCCAGTTGGAGCTGTGGGGAGCCCTCTAGCAGGTTGCTGATGAAGATTATAGAGAGAAGTTATAGAGAGAGGTTAGGGCTGGATAGCTAGAGTGGTGAGTGGTAGAATCATAGGCTTATTGAGTTTGAGCTCTCACATCATCTCGTTTTTTAGCCCTTCATTTTATACACAAAGTACTTATGACTCAGAGAAGGAATTTAACTTACCCAAGGTCACATAAGCAGTAAATGTTCCAGCTGGGACTTAGCCCAAGGATTCTGATTATAAATTGAGCGCTCCTTCCACTGCATGACATTGTCATCTGTAGAGAGATAACAGATGTGTGGAGACTGATGAGGTCACTGAGAGAGAATGTAGAGAAAAAAATAAAGGGGGCCCAGGACAGAGTGGGGAAGGGCACACTTGGTTAGGGTATAGAACATGGATGATGATCAAGCACAGGAGACTGAAAAGGGGTCCAGGAAGGGTGGAGAGAGAATAAGCTTTTATAGAGGGCCTGCTTTTTTGCCAGGCATAGTGCTAAGCACTTGACAACTATTATCTAATTTAATCCTCATTACAACCCTGGAAAGTGGCTACTATAATTATCCCCATTTTGGACATAAGGAAAATAAGGCACATAGAGGCTAAGCACTTTGCCCAGGGTCCCATAGTCTGTAGGTTCCTGAGCCTGGATTTGAACTCAAGCTCTCCTGACCGCAGGCCCAACACTCTATCCACTGAGCCACCAACAGGTGAGAACATAAGCAGGAAAGAAAGGTGTCACAAAAACCGAGGGAGAAGAGAGCATCAGGAAGAAGAGAGTGATCAGCACCCATCAACTTTTCATTCCTGCTCCAGAACGCTAAATGTTGCTGGAAGACAGAGGATGAAAATGAAACCAGCAGTCAGGCAGTAGGTCAACAAGTATTTATTAAGCACCTACTGCGTGCCAGCAGCTGTACTAAGTACTGGACTAGGAAGCAGACTGGGTATGTGGGAAGGCGGGTAAGAGAGAATGGGAGTAAAGCATGAGCCCTAGGGTGGAGCCTGAGTGACGGGAGCATTGGACTGCCTTTAACAACAGTAGGAAATCAAAAAGACTGAAGATTTTGGTGAAGGAGAAAGAAGAGAGAGGGAGAGGGTAAGTTCAGTTTTTATTCAGGAGACTATTGGGGCCAGATTCTTTTTTTCGCGCCCTATTTATTTATTTATTTATCTAGCTAGCTATCTGTCTCGCTATTTATTTACTTACAGTTTTCAGCATTCATTTCCACAAGATTTTGAGTTACAAATTTTTCTCCCTGTCTTTCCCCTACCCCCCACCCCAAAATAGCAAGCCTACTGAATATCCCTTCCCCAGTCTGTTTTCTCTTATGTCCTCCCCCATCTTCCCCTCCTCCAACTTTCTAGTAGGTCAAGATAGATTTTTGCACCCCAGTGTCTATATATCTTATTTCCCAGCTGCATGTCAAATTTTTTAAACATTTTTTTTGGAAATTTTGACTTCCAGAGTCTTTCCCTTCTTCCCTCCTTACTCACCCACACTGGGAAGACCAGCAATTCAACATAGGTTGTACATGTGTAGTTTCGAAAAACATTTCCATAGTAGTTATATAGTGAAAGACTAACTATATTTCCCTCCATCCTATCCTGCCCCCCACTTATTCTATTTTCTACTTTGACCCTGTCCCTTTTCAAAAGTGTGTGCTTCTAACTACCCTCTCCCCCAATCTGCCCTCTCTTCTATCATCCCTCATCTTATCCCCTTCTCCCCTACTTTCCTGTATGGTAAGATATCCAACTGAGTGTGTATTTTATTCCCTCTTTAAGCTAAATTCAATGAGAGTAAGGTTGACCCATTTAGGGGCCAGATTCTTGAGGAGGGGAGCAACATGATGAAATTTGTGCTTTAGGAAGATCTGTTTTGGACATATTGAGTTGAGGCCTCTAACATTCAATTCAAGATGTCCAAAAGGCAGTTGAAGATGTAAGATGAGGGTTCAAAAGAAATGTTAGGGCTGGATAAACATATCTGAGAATTATCTGCATAGACATGATAATTGAATCCATGGGGGGGGAGGGTGAGGAGATCACAAGGTGAAATAATATAGAAGGACCGGCAGCCTTTAGGACCCCTATGGATAGCATACATGACCTGGATGAAGATTCACCAAAGAAGAAGAGGAGTGGTATGGAAGATAAAGGAGAACCAAAAGAGAACCATGTCATGAATGAAAGGAGAGAATGCTCAGGAGAGGATATCAGCTGTGTCCAAGGCTGCAGAGAGATCAGGAAGGAGAACTGGGATAGGGGAGGGGGAAGACAGTGCATAAAGGGAAGCTAGTGGTAAAAGCAGGGTAGAAAGGAGGAAGGGTGAGAGATTGTGGTTGGAACAGCCTGGCTTGGGGGTGCCCTAGAAGTACATCCCCAAATGGACCAGGAACCTGGCTAGGTAAGATGAAAGCCCCGGGCCCCATGGGAGAAGGCCTAAATGCAGCTAGTGTGGCTTAGAAGTGGAGGTGAGAGCTGACCTCACTCTTCCTGGTAAAGCCATAATAATAACAGACATTCATAGAGAACATTACAGATTCCAGACTGTTTTATATATATTTCTTCATTTGATCCATCCAGTACCCCTGTAAGGTAGCCCCTTTTATAGATAAGGAAACTAAGGTTTATGGCAAAGTCTAAGTTACTGGAGAACAGGGACTGCTTTTAGTCGTCTTGTTTCCCTAGCACTTTGTGCTTAATAAGTGCCCGTTGACTAAGACTGAGAGAGGTTAAATTACATGCTTAGCCTGGCATTACCCAGCGATGTGGCACAGGATTCAGCCTCAGGTCTTCCTGACTCCTGGTCCTACTTCTGCTCTCTCCCGCACGCTGCCAGTCTTCCCCAGCGTTAGACCTGTTAGGGGCTTTAGAAATCATCTAGTTCTAGTCTAACCCAACCAACGAATATTTATTTATTAAGCACCTATCATGTACCAGACACAGTGCGGGGGAGAGGGAGGAGGAGGAAAGACAGAAATAATTTTTTTCCTTAAAGAGCTTGCATTCAACTGGGAAATACAGTGGCTAAGAGTGCCAGGCCTGGAATCAGGAAGACTTATCTTCCTAAGTTCAAATCCAGCTTCTGAAGCTTACTAGCTGTATGACCTTGGTCAAGTCACTTCACCGTTTGCCTCAGTTTCCTCATCTGTAAAATGAGCTGGAGAAGGACATGACAAACCACTCCAGTATCTTTGTCAAGAAAACCCCAAATGGGATCATGAAGAGTTGGACACTAGTGGAAAAAAATGACTAAACAACAACAATAAAAACAAATGAACATATCCTTGATAATTTGAGAAGGGAGAGAACAGGAGGGAGCAAGGAAGGATTTTTAGCGGAAGTGACGCATGAGCGCCAGGGGTGGGGAGCCTGTCTGAACCCCAAAGAATTTAAAAAGTAGAGATGAGGAAGGTGTGCATTCTACACACGGGGGGCAACCCATTCATTTTATTCCTGAGGGAAGGAGAACCAGACATTTGCTCAGCATTACATAGAACTGGGACCAGAACCCCCAGGTTTTGTGACGCCCAGCCTGGCCGTTTTACACTGTCCTGTCTCCTTTTCTGACTCAAGGTTATCTTGAGGGCATTTAGAATGAGCCTCATCACCAATGGGGGTATGTTTCAAGGGTGGAACCAACTTCTCTCCTTCACCTGCAGTTCCTCCTTCTACCCAATACTGATCTTCTTAAGTTTTCTCTTAACATTTTGTCCCAGGTTAAAATGACCCTGTCCCAATATCTATCCATTTTCATGACCTCTGTGCAAAAGAGTTTACAAAACCCTTTTCTGAGAAGCCACTTAATATATCAAAAAATAACTACTCATATTTTTATACTGTTTTAAAATGTGCAAAGTGCTTTATATATATTATCTCATTTGGGCCTTTCAACAGCCCTAGGATTGAACTCTTATAGAGATCATTATCCCCCTTTTAAAGATGAGAAAACTGAGGCTTACAGAGGTTAAGTAACCTACTGACAGCTAGCAAGTGACCAAAATAGTATTGGAAACAAAGTATCCCAGTCTCTAAGTCTAGCGCTCTATCTGAATTGTGGAAGAAAAGCTTAGGACACCAGACATTAATCGTACCACCACATGCCATGTGCCTTTGACTACTAGGAGCAAGCAGTTAGATGTGTGGTCACTTAGGGGACATGATGCCTGTGATTGAAAGAATTTGTTACTAACTAGGAACTGCCCACCCATCCCCAGCTGGGTCGTTGTGCTAAAATTCTTCACCAGTCCCAACTTGAACCCCCTAAAGGCAAGACCCCAAACAGAACCAGCCTTATGGCCTTGAGGGTTGAAGCTGGATACAGAGAGACGTGCACATTTCCGGGATTTGTGCCTGGCTCTTAAACACCTCACTGAAATCGGATCTGGACTCTTGCAGATTCCAGAGTCCTAGAAAGGAAGCTATAAATATCCACAAGGAATTGTAGATGAACTGGTTTGGGCCTCCCAGTTCAGGGTGCCATTTCCAGGCTTAATAACTACACCCTTCTACTGTTTTCTAATTGTTCATTTGTTCATCTCACAGGGAGTTAAACACCCCAATGTTTTCGGCCAATTTTCTTTCATAAGGAGCGCCTTGGGAGCTCTCCTTCAGAGTTACAAGGCATGTGAATCTGACCCTTTCCTGCAGGTTTGCAAACAGCTCTGCACAAAAACAAGACATTGTTTCTCTCCCTTCTTCCAATTGCCCGTGGGGTTTTGGTGATGAACAGAGCTTTTTCATCCTGAAGCCAGCCAGACTTACTGTGTCCTCTTCCTTCCGTTCTCCTTCTCCTGCCTCTCCACTCTTTCTCCCATCAAAATACTAATTTGAAGACCTGCCAGATGAATGGGCCAAGCACTGATTTATGGTATGTGAAAGATGGACCACAGGATTATAAGATGATAAATTTAGAGTTGTGGGAAACCTGAGAAGTCACCAAGTCCAACCCACTACTTTTACAGATGAGGAAACTGAGATTCAGAGTCATTACAGTGCTTTGCTCAGGATCACTCAGCTGGTAAATACCCAATGCAGGTTGTTCTCAGAATGCCAGATTTACACTGGAGAAGACCTTGGATGTCAGTCCTCCAGTTAAAGCCCTTCATTTTACAAATGAGGAAATCCGCGTGCTAGAGAAATGGAATGGTTTGTCCAAAGTCATACATATATAGTAAGTTTTAGATCTGGAATTTGAACTCAGTTCATCACCCTTTCTGCCATACCATGCTGCCTGGTTGGTACTCATCCTTTCTATATTATTTATCTACAGTGAACAACAGACAATAAAAATCGCAGAAAAATCAGAAATTTTAGCACGAGATCTATCTGTCAGCAAACATTTATTTAGCACCATCTGTATGCTGTTTATATGCACTGGAGATACAGAGGCAGAAGTGAATCACCGCCTTCAAGGAGTTTAAACTCTGTTGGGAGAGATAGCATATACACATATGTATATTTATATATACATATATCTACACAGCTGGGGAAATGAGGGAAGGTCTCATGTAGAAGGCTTGAGCAGAGTCCTAAAGGAGCCTGGGAAGAGGAGGAGGAGGTGAGGAGTGCATTCCAGGGATGGGGAACAGTTAGTAGGGTCAAGGCAAGGAGGAGGAAATGGAGTTCTATACATAAGGAGTGGTAAGAAAGCCAGTCTGACCGGACTATAGAGTGCATGGAGAGGAATAATGTGCAGAAAGGTAGGATGGATCCAGGTTGTAAAAGGCTTCAGATGTCAAACAGAAGAGTTTATATTTGATCCTTGAGATAGCTGGGGCCTCGTGCCACAGATGAAGAACAAGCCCCAGAGAAAACAAGATGGGAAGTTAGTTAATGGAAAAAGCAGAACTAGAACCCAGCCCTCTTGATTTCCAATCAAGTACTTTCTCCAGTGTGATGTGCTGCCCTCTGGGCTCTTAAGCTTCATCTATGTTAAATGTTTACAAATCAACTTATATTTAAACTGCACTAGGGGACATTGACATTTAAAGGGATTGAGGGATGGCAGAGTGGAAGAGGAGCATTTTATAAAGAACTTTCTCTTCTTTATTATGTTTTCCTATTCCATACAGAGCCCTCCTTCCTCTTCCCCATCGTCTAACCAGAATATCAGCCCCTTGAAGGCAAAGACTTCTTTATACTTCTTTGTCTCAGGAGTTTAGCACCCAGCAGGCTTTTAAGAGATGTTAGCTGTTCCTACTACTGTCTTCCTCATTCCTGCTCCAGGCACCCTGGAGCAATAAATGTCCCTACAGTTGCTTGATTAGGCTTTTGGGACAGCTTAATCCCCCACCTCAGAAAATGGATTAGTGCAGTGAACTGGATTTACAAGGGGGCATTTTTTTCACACGTGCTAATTGAGTTCAATAGCAGCTAGTATGTGGACAAGTTGTCACATTGCCCAGGAATGTACAGACTCATTGTGTGACCTTAGTAAAAATACTGTGAATTTCAGTTGCTTGGGAAATAGGGTTAAATTCAAATTATATATACATTGAAAATTGCTGTATTGTGAGGGTCTCAAGGGATGTGAAGGGTTAGAATAAATAGGATGAGGATCAGTGATTTCTCTTTTCCATCGATGAATATAGGAGGGGAAAAAGAGCCTTAAGTTTTAGAATGAGAAATATGAAGTAAGCATGGGTAAGACTAAGTTTCAGGGAGACTAATATATGTAAAAGAAGAGGAGGTGGTGTGGTATAAGGGAGAAAAATCCATCAGCATTGCAGTAAGGCTGCTAGATACAGTCTCTCATTACCCCCAGGCAGCTCTAAAATGTATGCTGGACAGGTGTAAAGTGAACAGGACTAGACTGCATGCTACTGTATGTCTGTAAATTACATATAGATAGAGTCTGGACTGGTTTTCCTTCCACTTTCTCTCTCTCTGATATAGAGTATATCAGTCATATCATGCTGCTTTTCTCTCTTTCTCTTTATATACACATTTAACATAGCTGTGCACACATATGTCTGTATATAGACACATATTTCCACTAGATTCAGAGTCAGAAAACCTGGTGGTTTTAAATCTTGCCTCCCAACCCTCCCACTTACTACCTTATTATTTATTACTACATTATTATTTGGTAAAATGCTTAACCCATCCGAGCTTCATTTTCTTTATCTGTGAAATAACAGGCTTATACTAAATGGCCATCTAGCATTAATTCTTGAGACTTTCAGCCTCTCCATATTTCATTGTCTTTAAGAACAAGATAAGAGTAATCGTCTTGATCTATCTTGCTGGGAAGTGCTGTCCTTCCAGAGGACAGAGGGAGGGATTCAATGACCTCTGAGATCCCTTCCTCTCCATCTCTAGGATTCCATTACCACCTCAGCATGAGCACTGTGGGGCCTGGAGCAACAGGGCTTGTTTTAATCTAGTAATGCTTTTCAAGCCCCATGAATCATCAAATATGCTATGTTGGGAAGACTTTTTGTCAAGTTTTATTAGTCCACCAAGGGCAATTTATTTTAGTTCCCTCTCATTCCTTCTCCACAGGGAGGAGGAGGACTTTCAAGGGCATTATCCCAAGCCTTGGCCCTGAGCCCCCCTCAGAGCAGCTGCCTCCATTAGCCTGGGGCACAGGATGGAGGGCTTTACTCAGAGGGAGCCATGTCCAGTCAGTGCAGCTTCAGCCCAGCCAGTGGATCCTGCTGTTTGCACAAATGGTCCTAAGAGCAACACACTGAGATGACAGGAATGGGGGTGGGCAGAGGATGCTCATTATGACATGTTCATTTTCTGCTTTAGTGGCTGCTGGTTCAAACAGAAAATAAACCAGCTGTGCTGAGGTAATACAGAATGTGCCCTGTGGAAATTGTGAACTCTTACCTGATGGTCAAGTCAGTCAGGACCCAGACCTGCACTCAGGCTGATTGGGCAGGTGCTTGCCTAGGATGATTTCAGAATCTTCCAAGCATCTCTCTTCCCCTACTCACATATATCTGTCGCCCACCATCTTTCAAGGTGCCGCCCGCTACTAGGGCCGTGTTCTTACCCTTACTCTCATTCCAGATTACTTGGTATTGATTTTGCCTATATTTTGCAGTTACTTAATAGTGTTCTTTCCTTTCCCACCAAGAGAGTCTAAGCTCCTTGAGGGAAATTTTGCTTCTCTGTCCCCAGTACCAGACAGATAGGTGGTGATTCATGAATTCTTGTGTAATTGAATTGAATAATGGACCTTCCAGGTGCTTAGAGTCCCCACCATTAGTCATATCTTTGGGTTAAATCATGAAGACCCTTGTTAAAATGCAAACATGCTCCCTGGGATGGTGGGGCCCATGGAAAGCCATTATTGCCTGAGAAAGGCAACTTAACCCAGGATCACACAAGGATGGAATGCAGGAACAAGACCTTGCATTCAAGTCTTCTGGATGTCCAGTGTACTTGGTACCACATCATGCTGCCTTTGTCCGAAGGGAAGTGTAGGGGAGGGAGCGAGAGAGAGGCATTGCCAATTTCACAGATTTGCCTAGGGCTGCTTACAGTCTCAAGTGGTAATGCCAGGCTATTTTAAGTAAGTTGTTGGGAATTTTTTTTCTTACCCCCAAAGTGTATTTTTAGGCTATCCTTTATTAAAAAGTTGATTTTCAAATTAAAACTGAGATCTGTCAAGGGAGTCCAAATAGTTTAAAATAAGTAATGCACTGGGGAATTCTTAAAATCTTAAAAGCTGGAAAGGACCTGCAACCATCTAGACTAGCAAATACCTGAAACAAGAGTCCCCAATAATTTGACATTCTTAGCAGATGGACATCTAGCCTCTTGCTTGGACCAGATGATAACCCTTTAAATACTTGAAGATAGCTATCACGTCCTCCTGGAAAGTCCTGTTCTCCCTCATTAAGTAGCCCTAGTTCCTTATGTTGATCCTCTTATGCCATTGTTTCCAGTAACTTCTCTATCCTGGTCATCCTCTTCTGGACATACTCCAGCTAGTCAATATCATTCCTAAAATATGATGCTCAGAATTGAATATGGTGCTCTATCTGTGGCCTAACCAGAGCAGAGCCCAATGGAACGATCATTGCCCTTTGCCTGGACTCTGTTTCTATTAATGCATCTTAAGGTTTCAGTGGTATTTTTGGGCTTCCATATTACAATTCTTACTCATATTGAGCTGACAATCCAAAAATACCCATGCTTCCTCTTCGTCATCTACTTCTGAAATTTATTTTTTGAACCCAAGTATTGGACTTTAATTTATATTTATTCCTATTAGACTTCGTCTAATCAGATTGTAAGCTGATGAAAAGTTTTAGAATTTGGGGGCGGCTAGGCGGCGCATGAATAGAGCACTGGCCCTGGAGTCAGGAGGACCTGAGTTCAAATATGGCCTCAAACACTTAACACAAAAACTAGTGACCCCACTTGTCCTCCAAAAAGCAAAAAAAAAAAAAATTTAAAAAGTTTTAGAATTTAATTCTTTCATTCAACTGTATCTTCTCTCCCTGAACTCTCTGTCAGTATGGTAAACATTCCTTTTCCTGACTGTATTCAAGTCATTGATTTTAAAAATAGAGCCAAGGTCAGAGTATTAGGGATCTTTAGTAGGAACCTTCCTTAAGGTTTACATCAAACTATTAATCACTACTCTTTGGGTTTGGTCAGTTAACCTACTCCAGATCTACCTACCTGTACTATCATTTGCTTCATATGCTTCTACCTCAACCATAAAGACATTATGAGACTTTTGTAAAAATACCTTGTATAAATACAGGAACATAATATGTATGGCATCCTCATTGTACAATCAGTTCTTCTATAAAGTAATATAGGTATTACTAAAGATCACCAGGCTATGTAACATTTTGCAATAAAAATCTTAGGGCTTATGGGAAAATGGGGTAAGGGATACAACACTCAAAAACTTTGAGGAACCCAATAAAAATGATAGCATAATTTAATACATGGCAAATTGTTAAGAAATCCATAAATACTACAATAAATGATGGTGATGTCACCTCCTTGATGGTTTGCAACTATGGAAATGTGCAATGTAGCCATAGCCATGGTGGAATGTTGGAGGGGGTGGAAGGCAAGTGCAGACTCGTCCTCCTTTGCCAAAAGCTCCTACTGCACCAGAAAACATACAATAAATATGGCACTTTACATTGAAAAAGACCTGAAGCCTGCTTGGGGAAGTGGACATTGGAAGAGTTGTTGCGAAGTGGTACAGTTTTACGTATTATCACTGTTTCTTACAGAAGAAATCTCACATAAGAAAACACAAAATTGAGATTATGCTCAAATTTTCCTTTGATTTATCAATCATTTTGGAACAAATTCAAGTTTTCAAAATAAGTATTGTAGCAAAACTGACTGTGTTACCTCTTCCAGTCTAGTAATCCTTTCAAAGAGAAAATCAAGTTCTTCTGACTTGTTCCTAAACTCATGCCATGTCACGGTGATCACCGCCACCCTTTCTGAGGGCTCACAAACCATCCTTTCCATAAATCTCTCCCGACATCCACACGTTACTTGAATACTCTGGAGTTTAGTTGTCCTAGGCCTAGTGATAGGAATCCATTGAGGGCAGTGATGTGATTTTCTCCCTTATCTGAAGTTTCAGTTCCCTGTTTCTTACTTTTTTTGTTAGGAAACCTCCCATCTGACAATCATTTTCCCAAACAGAGAAAAACAAAACGTGAGTTGAAGGATTCTACCCTTTCTCTCTCATCTATTATTCCAATTGACTCTCAAAGTAGGGCCCGTTCTTTTCTTTGTGCTTCCTGTTGCCCTCCAGATGCTTAACAAAAAGTCCTTTGTAGTCTGTACTATTCCTCCTGAAGCCTTGCCCCTTTCAAAACTTTTCATGCTCTTGACCTAATCCTAATAACACTTTAAAAAAAATTTATTCATTCTTTGGTATTATGTTTGGGGCATGTCTTTTAAAAAATTGGATTGGCAGATCCAACCTCTATGTATCCACACTAGCCGTTTTTGACAATCCCCCTTCTCATCAGAATGATTTCTGTGTATGTATTGGAATTTATTTCTTAAGCTCACCTACTCTCTTTTGAGGTATCTTCCCCTATAGAATCTTAGACCATGGTAGTCTACCAATAATTTCTCTTTGTAGTCTTGTCTCTTAATGTTTGGGGGTCTGTGTCAAACTGTTTAGTGGTCCCTAATTTAAAAAAAAAAAACTGAATAAGCCTTTATTAAGCCTCTACTATGTACCAGGCACGCTGCTAGCTTCTGGGAATGTAAATATGAAGAACGAAGCAATTCCTACTTCCAGGGAACTTACATACTCATTGGAGAGAAAAGAAGTACACATACGAGAACGTTCAGAATAAATTTAATAAAGTTTTAAAACAAAGAAGTAAAAATTTGTTCAAGACAAAGATGTTTGAGAGGATAGGTATTAGCAGTTGGGGAGGGGGTAGATCAGAAAAGGTCTCATGTAAAAGGTGGTGCTAGAGCTGTCTCTTTAAGGAAGAGAGAGATTCTATGAGGCAGAGGTTAGGAGGGAGTGCATTCTAGGCCTTGGGGAATGGCCAGTGCAAAGTCACATAGACAAGTAATAGAATGTTGGGCATGACGAACAGAGAAAAGGCTAATTTGGTTTGATCTAAGAGAGCACAATTAGGTTGGAAAGATAGGTTGGAGGTCCGGCTGTGAAAGACTTGAAAAACTGAATGGAGGAGTTTTTATTTTATTCTCAAGGCAATAGGGAGCCAGTGGAATTGATTGAGTAGGAAAGCGACTTGGTCATATCTGCTTAAGAAAAATTAAGTTGACAACAGTGTGTAAGATAGACTGGAGTGCAGAAAGACCTGAGTCAGAGAGACCAATTTTAAGGCTATTGCAATAATCTAGGAGAAAGATTATGAGGACCTGAGTTAAGGTGGTTATAGAGTGAGTAGGGAAAAGGGATCAGATGGCAGAGAGGTGGAAGTGGAAGTGACAGGATTTGGCGGTGGCCATTCCTTTCAAGCCTCCAGTCATTTCTGCTTCAATAACTGAACCCTCCTTATTGGTCTGAATCAGTTCTAGTCTAACTTCCCTTTGGCTTCTTCCATTCTCCACCTTCTGAAGTATAAAATCAGCATTAAGGTAATTTAAGACTTGGCATGAAGTTCCCATGATATAATGCATACAAGATATTTTGCAAACTTTAAAGCACTATGTGTTTATTATTATTATTATCATTGTCCTTATTACTCCTCATTCTGTTATACTAGTGCCAAAAACAGAGTAGTCAGAGGTAATGACAATGATTTATCTTTCATTAGTGCTTTTGATACCTTAGACTAGAGATGTCAGACTTACAGCTTCAGTTGCAAACTGCCCATGACACTCCCAGGTGCTTCCAGGACCAGGTAAAGATAGAGTTCCTATCTGATTATAGTTATTGATATATCAGTAATAATAATAAAAAAAAAAGAATGTACAGTTTTCTAAGTCAATATGTGGCCCACAGGGATTTTTATGTAGCTCCCATTTCTATTTGTTTTTGACACCACAGCTATAGACCAATCGTGAACAAGCCAAAAATACTCTCAGAGGTGTTCGACTCAAGTCTGGGGCCAGAGCCAGACTCAGTTAAGGAACTGATCATGGACAATAGTTAAAAGTACAGAGCTTAATGGTGCATTGTGTTCATCTTTCCAGATTGTTGTTGTTCTTCCTTCATTCTCGAAGAGGACGGGTGACATCAAGAGGGTGGTCTCTTCACTCGGGCCCTAGATTATAAACTCTATGAAGTAAAATGTATGCCATAGTTACCTTTGAATCTATCCCAGCTGAGCTATTGTTAGATAAGCCAAACTTGTAGCACAAGGCACCTGGGAGTTCTCCGTGAGTTACCAACGGGGTGAAGAGCTAGGTTTCATGACTCAGGTTGGTGGGGGGGATAGCACAGGTTGTAGCTTCTCGGGGTGTAATCAGTCAGCAAATGTTTATTGAACACCTACTATGTGCAAGGCCCCGGGGATATAAATACAAAGAAGGAAATAAGCCATTTTTTCAGGGAATTTACATTCAGAACATACAGAATCTTGGGCCAGGAACCAGTGGAATGAACGTTTAGGGACAAGAGCAATAAACTTGTTCCAAGTGTAGTGATAAGGTTAATGTGGAGTTAACCAAATAGGGTTCAAGGATTGAGAAGCAGAAGGAGCTCATGAATAGTTCATGTAAATAGCAATTTAAGGTTGAGGTCAAACAGCACATCCCATGAAAGGGAGATCAGAGGTTAGGTTCCCACAGGGTGTCAGATGGCCAGGGAGAAATTTGCTTCCCTTCAGCTTGTCTTCTGCATTTCAAAACTAGGAAGAATGAATATGCTTCTGCTGGTGACAGAAGTTACCTTCATCTCTTCCTTCCTTTGGAGGAATGAGAAGGCTCTGTATTGGACAACCTTCCCTGGGGGCTAGCATTATGCTTTGCATACAAATACCTAACAAGTGTGTGGGTGAATGGAAGACATTTCTTGTATTTTAAAGGGCTTTAGTTTACAGAAACAACATCCACTAATGACCTTGTTTAAAGAGGGAGAGAAGATCTTAAAAGATATTGTGGGACATCATTACCAGCTCCTTTGAAGCAGAGACTCTGTGACCAGGAATGGGTGGCTGTGGTTGATGATGGTTTGGGTCACAGTAGCCACACACTGTCCATCACTTGTAGCAGCTTTTTGGAGCTGCTCTTATAATAGCAACAGAAACAACAAAGAGAACAATAACATTAATATAGGAATAGAGCCAGGACCCCAGGTGTCACTGGCAGAGGTAATCCCTAGAAGAGGAAACTCCCTCTACCAATACAGATAGGCACCTTCTCTTCAACACTTAGCCAGAATTTCCCAGAACACTGAAAATTCAAGTGACTTGACCCATCTACAGCCAGGTTGTGCCAGAGGAGGCAGTTCAACCTAGGTCTTTCTGACTCTAAAGCCAGTTCTCTCTCTACTTTACCAGACTATCTGTCCTTCTATTAAAAATAATATACCAACATATATGTAGTGTTTTAAGATTGAAAGATGCTTTAAATATATCATCTCATTTGATTCCTTCATCAGTCCTCTGAGACTGATAATTTTTTTTTTTAATCTCGATGAGGAAATTGAATCTGAAAGAAATTAAATTATTTGCCTAGGGTCCTACAGTTAATGAGTATTTAAAGCAGGATTTTACTAATTCTAAAACTGGTACTCTGTCAGCTATGTTAAGTTACCTATTAATGTTAGAGGATGCCCCTGATTAATGTCCCAGTATCCCACAGGTGGTTTGGTGACATACACCATGTTTGCATGGGAAAGGACTTTCTGTATTATCTATTTCAGACTAAGAGGGGGCATTGAAGACCTCAGGATCATGCTGGTAGTAATTGATGGCAATAGGACTGGACCATAAGCCTGTATGATTCTAATGAGAGTGTTTTTTCACTATACCATGGGGACAACGGAGGGAACATCAGGTTTGGAATCAACTACTGTTGGCCTCAGTTTCCTCATTTGCAACATGAAAGGGTTATACCAGATGATCTTTGAGGTCCCTTCTGGCTCTAACTCTATGATCCTGTTCCCCACCCCAGCTTACTCAAACCCTTAAAATATTCAGACCTGATGCCAAAATTATGCCTATAAATTAATTCCATTAACTTAAGCTTTGGTTCCTACTAAAATGCAGATATTACTGGGGCAGGTGCTAGCATTTATATCCAAGCGTGAATGAGGGATCAAAGATCAGGTTTTTATAAGAAGGGTCTGAAGAGAGGGAAAAGTCACTTGGGATACTGGGGGTGGGTTTTACCATGGAAATAGGGCCAGAAGCTCCTTCCCTGATCTTGCTTAGGTACTTGGAGCCTGGTATAAATGAACTTGCCCCTCCCTAGAAGGTACTCAGAGAAGATGCCACCAGGGAGAGCCCACAATCCCTTCACATTCAGGGGAGAAGAATCTCAAGCAGGCCAGAGGATGCCCGGCTGTCAGATTGCTGCTGTGTGGACAAGGAACAAGTTTGGGCACTGGGAGTGAGGAGTTTTCAGATGTTCCAAGCAAAAGCCTCAGTGACATGAGTGGACAGTGTTAACTGAAGCAGACAAACCAATATGTGTTCTTAAATACCTTCCTCTAAATGGTTTTGAAAAAAGAGCAAATTCGATTCATCAGAAATTGAGTTTGGGGAGGCAAAGAGCAATGGAAAGATCCCAGCAAACTTGAATGAGTTGATCTCTTATTAAGTAACTTGCCTGAAACCTATGTTGCCTTGGCTGCCTAAAGCCCTGGAACTGATCAGTTCATGTTGGTTTGAAGTCATTTCTATGTAGTTGAGAACTTTGTTGTGCTTTAAAAAAAAAAATATTATTTTTTAAAAATCCCAGCTCTGTAGAATCTGCTGACTCCTGCTTTATCAGAAAAAGGCACACTCAAAACTTCCCAGTCTCTCCATCCACAGCACCAAGATGATTTAATACCTCATAACAGAAGTAATTTTGTAATAATCACACAAAGGCAGCAATTAAAAAATATTGCTTGTTTCAGGGCTTATAAATTGGTTGCTGGTAATTGTCAACAGAATGTGTTTTTCTAACTCAGTGAAATGATATCTCCTTGCAAGCTGGCACAGTAATTATTATATTTGTACAGTACCAGAGGACTTCCAGCCAGTGTTTGACAGGGAGTTGATTAAATCACCCAGGTGTAATTGAAGGTTTTGATTGCACTGATCTAAGATGGTCAGAGTTAGCAGTTTAGCAATCCCCAGTCCCCTTTCCAACACCTAGTTTTTAAAACTGGAGGACTATCAGTCTTCATGCACCCCAGGTCTTAGGATTCTGCTATGGAAGTCTGAAGAAGGCACCCTGGAGATCTTTTTAGCTCAGTAAAAATGAGAAAAGAAAACAGATCCCTCAGTCTTGACCCAGAAGCTATCATTTGAAAGAAGACTAAAAATGTTTCTGAAGGCTTCCCTTACTTCCTTAGACTGTAAGTTTCTAGAGGGCAGGGACCCTGTTTTCAGTCTGTCCCTGGCTGTTGTTATTGTTTGTCCTCCATTCTTCAAGAGGCATGTATAATCTGGAAGCTTTTTCATTCACACCAGAGGTTGCAGAGTAAAAAATTAATCATGTGCTAGTTTATTTTTTTGTGACTAATCAGTTTTAAAATCTCTCACTTTTGCAAAAGCAGTGATTTAGCCTGCTGAACTCTACAGGGCAGTGAGCTGAGTGAGGAGGGGCTTTGTGGACTGTAGTAAATAGAACCTTCTGAATTCCAGTTCATTCATACTGTATTTATAGTATAGACAACTCCCAGATCTGTTTATCCTACCTTACGCTGTCTCCTCTCTTCCAGTACTGTGTCACCAGCTGTCCATCAAGCATTTCCAAATGGATGTCCCAGAGGTTTCTCAAACTCAACATACCCAAAACAGAACTCATTTCTCTCCAAAAACTTGCCTCTTCCCAATTACCTTATTTCTGTGATTGGAAACCTTAGTGTAAGCCTTGATTCCTCACTCCCACTCACCCATATATGCAATCAGTTGCCAAATCTTGCCCTTTCTACCCTAACAGCATCTCTCATATATGGATCCTCTCTACTCACACAGCCACCAACCACCCTAGTCCAAATCCCAATGATTTCTTGCCTAGGCTATTGTAATAGCCTCCTCATTGATGTCCTTGCCTTAAATCTCTCTGAATTCCAATCCATCTTGTATGTAGATGGCAAAGTGATATGCTCAGGTCTGACCGTGTCAACCCCCTATTCAATCAACTCCAGTACCTTTTTGTTACATCTTGGTTTAAATATAAACTCTGTTTGATTTTTGTAACCCTTCACAACCAGACTCCAACCTACCTTTCTAGGTTTCTTATAATTTTACTCCCCTTCATGAGCACTCCAGTATAGCCAAGCTGGCTTTCTAACAATTCCTCATATATGACGTTTTATCTAATCTTCATACCTTTGCACTGGCTGTTCCTCATGCCTAGAACGCACTCTCTCTTCAACTCACACTTTGACAATCCCCACCTTCCTCCGCAGCGGTTTTCAACCTGTGGGTCACAACCCCTTTGGGGGTCGAATGACCCTGTCACAGGGGTCACAGGGGTTGCCTAAGACCGTGGGAAAACACATATTTCAGATGGTCTTAGGAACTGAGACACCG
Organism: Pseudochirops corinnae; assembly: GCA_028646515.1. Lineage (NCBI taxonomy): Eukaryota > Metazoa > Chordata > Mammalia > Diprotodontia > Pseudocheiridae > Pseudochirops > Pseudochirops corinnae. The sequence goes on from JAQQSV010000026.1 coordinate 252,724, forward strand.
CTCCTCTCTCCGTCTCCAGGTGGGTCCTCCCACATGCAGATACGCCCAGATATGAGTGAGTATTAAAGAGTCAGGCATTAGGAAGGTTGAGAACTGCTGACAGTAGCTAGTGCCTCCCTACAAAATGATCTCATATCTATTCAGTACATGTCTGACTGTGGACATGTTCTCTCCTTTGGCTAGAATGTGAACTCCTGGAGGGCAGGGACTCTCACCTTTTGTCTTTGTAGCCTCAGAACCTAGAAAAGCACTCAGCACATAAGTAGATAATAAATAACACTTGATTGATTGGAATCAGTAACCATACTATAAAGCTGAATAGCCATGGGTTTTCTGGAAGTGATTCATGGACATGGTGGGACATGAGCTGGTCTTTGAAGAATAGGTTACATTTATATAGATGAAAAAACCAGGGTGTGAAAAGGCCCAAAGTCAAGAATATACAAAGTGCATTTAGAATAGTATCAGTGACTAGTTGGAAAGGTAAATTGTAGTCAGGTGACAGAAAGTCCCAAATCCAGCTGAAGAGGCTATACTCTTGGAAGGCAATAAAAAAAAAAAACCTTTTTTTAATAGGGGAGTCACGTTGAAGAAGAAAGTCACTCTGGCTGTGATATGAAGAATAAAACAGATGATAGGATTGTGTAGAGCAGGTGTTCTTAAGCTTTTTGTGTCCAAGACACATTTGGCAGTCTGGTGAAGCCTATGGACCACTTCTCAGAATAATGCTTTTAAATGTCTAAAACAAAATCCATGGGATTAAAAAGAAAATAAATTATATAGAAATACAGTCATCAAAACATAAAACAAAAAAACTTCATGGACCCCAGGTTAAAAATCTATCATGTAGAGAGAAGAATACTCATTTGGAGGCTATTGCTGAAGTTGAGGGTTGAGGCAGGGAGGGCCTGGATTAGCTTGGTGGCAATGGGAATGGAAGGGAAGATATGAAACTGAGGCAGGGATCTCTCTTTATTGTTTCCTTCTACTATGTTATGGCCACTCCTTGTAAAGAAGGTATCTTGAAGGAAGCAGTTACAGGACTTAGCAGTGGAATGGATGTGGGTGCAAAGGAGGAAAAAAAAAAAATCTGTGAATACAATTAGGTTTCATGAATTCAGTTCACCAAATATCCATTAAGTGTTTACAGGTTATTGTGCTGGAGATTGTAGCAGCAAGCCCCCTCCATACCCAGGATGGGTGCTAGCACAGGTTCTCTGCCTTCCTGAAAAACAGGTCTCCCACCTCAGGCTCCATGTAACTACATTCAGACTATTAGGGGGAGAGTATATTCAAATCAGGAAGGGTCCTCAAATTCACTTAGGCTTATTAAGGGGCAGGGAAGATCTTTAAGTTACCATTGCAGAAATACAGAGACAAAACAAAGTAATCCCATTCCTCAAGGAGGTTATGTTTGGGGGAAATAATGTATACAGAAGAAAGTATATTCAAAATACTACAGAGCAATTTCAGGAGGGAGAGAATGCTAATAATAGGGGGGTATCAACAAAAGCCTCTTGCAGGAAGCGGTATTGGAGATAAATTTCAAAAGAAACAAAGGCCTTTACAAAGTAAATGTAAGGAGATAGTGAATTCTATACATGGGGGACCTCATGCAAAACCATAGAAATGGAAATGGGATACCAGTTTGACTGGCATGGAGAGTGTGTAAAGTAGTACAAAAGGAACTAATTGGAAATATAAGTGGGGGCAGTTAGTTGATGACTTTAAATGTCTGACCGAAGATTTTGTATTTTGTTCTAAAGGCACCTGGGGGCCGTTGAAGATCTTTGAGCAGGAGTATGGCATTAGGAGACAGTGTGTGAAAGTAGATAAAGCATTGGCTACAGAATGAGAAGACCTTGGTTTAAATCTCATCTTTAATACTTACTACCTGGTGACCTTGGATTGTAGGATCCTAGAGTCACTAAGCCTCCCTAGGCCTCGGTTTCATCATTTGTAAAATGAGAGGATTGGATTAGATTACTTCTGGGATCCCTTTCAACTCAAAATCTATGACCTTATAGTGGGTTGAAATTGTGTCTTGTTATGTTCCCCCCCATCACCCCACCAGTAATATGGTAAATAAGCATGTAAGAGCCAATATAAAGTAACAATAAATAAGAAATCGTAATTAAGAGTGTAAGGAGCAAACGGAGAAACCAGTGGTCACAACTGCCTCCTAAATTAATTAAGGCCGTATCCAGAGACTATGTGTGCTAAATAAAGAGAAGCTGGCTGGATAGACCCCCATAGAGTGACAGGCAGCCAGCAAGCTACAGATAAGCTATAGATATGCCCAGTAAAATTTTAAAAAAAGATATGTTAATGAGGCTAAGGTAACATCTTTAAGTCTTAGTTGTCCCCTTCCTCTTAGAACCCTATAAGAATAGGACCCCAAAAACCCTGGCCCTTGAGCACTCCTCCAGGTGCTATGGATCCATTCTGCCAGAGGGCTCCTGAGTCTTCTCCCAAGTTATGTGGCACTCTCACTCCCCCATCTAATTCCCTCACTTTCTGCCTCCATCTCCCAGCCCATTCCCTTCTCTGTCCCTGAACAATCTGCCTTTGTACTCTCTGTGCCTTATTAAAGCATGATTGATGCATTGTTCTGTGCTTGCTGCCAGTGTGATCTTTCCCAGCGAGTATCGAAGGAGCTAGGCTTGTTTACCCTGACCTGACCAGGAAGCCCCTTGTGGTTCCTTTCCTTAAAGTGTAAGCCAGGCTAAGATTTAATTTGTCAGAAGCTGTGCCTACCATGGGGAAGCGTGGTGCTACAAACCCACTGGTAGAAAGCAGGAGCTGACAAATGGACTCTGTGCCCCTCCCCGCAGGATCCTCCCCTCACCTTCAGGCTTAATAGAACATATGATCAGATGTGTGTTTGGGGAATAAGAATTTGGCAGCTCTGTAGAAGATGGATTGGAGAGAGAAGAGTTTGGAGTTAGGGAGACCAGTTAATTTATTGTAAATAGTCCATGTTAGAGTCCTGAACTAGGTTGAAGGTTATTTTGATGGAGGGAAGAGGCTGTATGTAAGGGATGTTATACAGGTAGAGTTGAAAAGACTTGGCTGTCTACTGAGAGACATTGTGCTTGGGGGTGGGCACGGTGAGGGGAAGCTGTGGTTCTGGAGTCCAAAGACTCCAAGTAGTCAAATTCTGACTTCATCACTTCACACCTGTGTGACTTTGCACAAGTCTCTTAACCACTCTAGGCCCCTGTAAAAATAAGGGGCTTGGATTAGTTCACCTCAGACGTTCCCTCCATCTCTAAACCAATGGTCGTATGACTTGATGTGGAAATCGAGGAAGTGGGAAGGGTCAAGGACGATTTCAGCGTCATGAACTTGGGATACCGTCAGTAGAATGACATTCTCCAGCAAGACTCAGCTCCCCAGGAGTGAACTGAGCAGACTCTGTGGGTGATACACCTTGAGGGGCTGGTATAAACCAGACAAACATATTCGTGTGAAAGTGTAACAGACACAGATAGTTGCTTTAAAACAATAAAAAAATGATTAGCTTAAACATCTTCTATGTAAAATAACTTATCGTTGAAGTTAGTGTTGTTGTTACTGTTGTTGAGTTGTTTTTCAGCCGTGCCTGACTCTTCATGACCCCATCTGGGGTTTTCTTGGCAGAGATACTGGAGTGGTTTGCATTTCCTTCTCTAGCTCATTTGACAGATGAGGAAACTGAGGTAAACAGAGTTAAGTGACTTGCGCAGGGTCACACAGCCAGTAAGTGTCCGAGGCCACATTTGAATTCAGGAAGATGAGTCTTCATAGCTCTAGTTCTTGTTTTAGTTCTCTTCATGGGACAGCCTACCTGCCCCACTGAAAGTTAATGCCTATGCTAGAAAGCCAGGAAACCAAGGACAAAGTCATCAGTGGAAGTGTCAGAGTCAGGAGAGTATGAGCTTTCAGGGCGGTAGAGAATTTATTGGAGAAACGACCAAAAAATGGAGTTCAGGCCCTAGAGTGAGGTAAGTGAACTCAGGAGAAAATTGAAATTTAAGGAAGATAGGGAAACATCTTGAGGGTGAAAAGGTTCATTTCAGTATAATTCAGACAAGTAACTATTAAGTGTCTGCTAAGAGCTTGGAAAACAACTCTGGGGCAAAGTCCTTGTCTTCTGCTGGTTCTAATCACTTCCCTGATGTCACGTCCACCTTCAAGAATGAAGGACAAACAACAACAGTATCTTAATGTTGTTGTTCAGTCACTTCAGTCATGTCTGACTCTTTGTGAGTTTTGGGGTTTTCTTGGCAAAGACACTAGTGGTTTGCCATTTCCTTCTCTACCTCATTTTATAGATGAGGAACTGAGGCAAACAGAGTTAAGTGACTTGTCCAGGGTCGCACAACTAGTAATGTCTAAGATCAGATTTGAATTCAGGAAGATGAGTCTTCCTGACTCCAGGCCCGACTGTCTACTTGCTATGCCACCTGCTGCCTGATTATTTTCATATTGTTAAGATAATTTATTCTTAATCATTCAGAGACTATCAAACTTATTATTGACTATTCCTGTTGCTAATATTTTTCCCTTTTTCTTTCAGCTTTGTTGTTGCTGTTGGGCAGCTTGGTGACAGTGGATAGAGTGCCAGGCTTGGAGTCTGGAAGACTCATCTTCCTATTGGACCCTTGGCAAGTCACTCAACGCTATTTTCCTCAGTTTCCTCATCTGTATAATGAGTTGGAGAAGGAAATGACAAACCACTCCAGTATCTTTGCCAAGAAAACCCCAAATGGGGTCATGAAGATTCAGACACAACTGAACAACAACCAATCACCAGAAGGGAATCCAGATAAAAAAGTAGGTTAATCCACGAGCGGTGGGTTTCACTCTTCATCAATTTTAATAAAAGACTTCTGGGAGAAAAGGGGAAGGGATGACTGTCTACTAAAATTAGATTTTGGGATTATCTCTGGAATTCCTTTATCTTAGGCCCCACCCAGCTCTATCTTCATCTTCCAACTTTCCCCCTTCCTTTGCCCTCCCTATTTGCATGCCTAATTGCAAACTGGTAATACATTCTTGTATTTGATAACCTTCAGATATTTGGTTCCCAAGCCAACGTCTTCTAAGTCTGTCTTCTAGGAATGAGAGGAAGCCTTGTAAGAGGAGCCGCCTGTCAGCATGCCTATACTTTTAGCTCCAAGGGGAAACTGAGAATGGATAGAGACAGAGTGGGAAATATTTCAGGCTATTAGAATCTTGGCTTCATATTTGGACAAACCCTTGGAGAAAGGTTTAGGAAAGAAGGGTGTCAATTCTCTTATTTTTTCATCCAAGGCATCATTGTTTTGTTTAATTGAATGTAGCAGATCCATGCCTAGAATGCCATGAAGTCTACATTAATTAGCTAGATTTTTCTTCCACTCTGTGTAAATCAGGGTGCTGTCTTACAGAGTCCTTTGGAGCCAGAGTATGACTCACTATAAGTGGATCAAGGACAGTTTTGAAATCCAATAGGGACAGATAGACTGTATCTGAGTTCTCAAGGCCTGAGTACTGAAAGGGGAAAAATGACCTACATATGAATTCTGTTCCCTATGCAAAATAAGTGGTGAGTGCCACGGAACAGATGCTTGGAGTCTTGCCACTTGAATTTGAATGTGGCCCTGGCCACTCTTTTCTCTCTTCTTTGGTCTCTGTGCTTCTGTACTGAGGGGCAGATCCTTTGCAGAAGGGGTAAACCTTGGGCAGTTTGCAGTTGTGAGAGGGAAATTGAGACTAAGAAGAGAAATTTTGAATGAAGAAGAAAAGTTTCTCTACTTGGGGATGTCCATGGACTAAATTTGAGGACAGGCTGGAATCTCAGTGGGAGCTAAACACAGCGTTATTTCCCAGTATAGTGCTAGGAAATCTTGAAAGTATTTAACAGATTAAAGCCGCCTGGCTCAACAAGTGTAGCCAATTCCACTTACCACTTCTACAACTTCAATTTCTTCCTCAGGTTTTGCCTTGAATCTGAAGCCACTGACAATACCTGGCATTGGCATCATCCCTTCCCCCTGTGCTACTCAGCCCTCAGTTACCACAACTCCAAGGCCCACAATGGATCAAGAGACTCCCCCATCCCATACCCCTGTGACGACTTATGCTCAGCTGGAAAGTCTGATCAATAAATGGAGTCTCGAACTGGAGGACCAAGAGAAACACTTCCTTCAGCAGGCCACTCAAGTGAATGCTTGGGACCGGACCTTAATTGAGAATGGTGAAAAGATCACTTCTTTACACAGAGAAGCAGAGAAAGTGAAGCTGGATCAGAAAAGGTTGGACCAAGAATTAGACTTTATCCTGTCACAGCAGAAAGAACTGGAGGACCTGCTGGCTCCTCTAGAGGAGGCCATGAAGGAGCAAAGCGGGACTATCTACTTGCAGCACGCAGATGAGGAGCGAGAGAAAACTTATAAACTAGCAGAGAATATAGATGCTCAGCTGAAGAGCATGGCCCAAGATCTCAAGGACGTTACTGAGCACCTGAATATGTCTGGAGGGCCTTCTGACACCAATGACCCACTCCAGCAGATCTGTAAAATTTTGAATGCACATATGGATTCGCTTCAGTGGATTGATCAAAATTCAGTCTTGTTGCAGCAGAAGGTGGAAGAGGTGTCAAAGGTTTTTGAGAGTCGTCGCAAGGAGCAGGAACGTAGCTACCGGATCGTGTTTGATTAAATGTCCTGAGACCTCTTGGATAGTGTTCTTCATTACCTGTCCTTTATGTAAAAGGTCCTAGGGCATAAACTTGACTAAAACATACAGTTATCTATTGTAGTTATTTTTTGTTACAGTAAAGTTTGTGGGAATTTTTTCTCCATTCTAAATCTTTATGGTAGTAAGAAGAAACTGCTGTAATTTGCGTTAGTTTTATCGAAATTTTGTGAATCTCTTTATGCTCATTAAATTGCTTGATGCTTTATGAAGTCTTCAAAAAAAAAGGTTGCAATCTCAGTGATAACTGAACATTGATATTTCATAGTATGATTCTAGAAGATCCTGAAAATATTTAATGGTGTCTTAGGCTATGGTGTGTATCTCTCTGCAAGCCACATTGAGGCTGCCCCTTCCAAAATCTGCGCCAGAATTGACTGAGTCCTTCCATGGATGACCCCCACCCCCAGCCCACCTTCCAAGCCAACTCATACCTAGGGTTACTTAGTGATTTGGGTAATAATAGCCTCTGCTTCAGTAGCATTTTTCAGTTCTATAGTACTTTTCACAATATTCTTGTGAGGTGTAGGTAGTACGACAATGACCGTTATTGCTGTTTAACGGAGGAGGGAACTAAGAATCAGAAAGAATAAGCAACTTGCCCAGGGTCATTGTCAGAACAAGAACTTGGAGTTAGGTCTTGTGACTCGGTGCTCTTTCCATTAACAGCACACTGCCTCCTGGTCCCTTAGGAGTGGAGTTGAGGAACCCAGGTGAGGGGGTGGGTGGATAGGAGAGGGGTATGTATTATGGAATGTGAAATTCTTATTTTTCCAAATGTGTCAGATCCAATACTCTCTAAATTCCCTTCTAACTTCCAATCCTGTGCTTACTAGCCCAAGGTGATAGGGTGGAGAAGGGGACGAGATGAAAGCCCTTTATCTTCTCCATATGTGTAACTGCTATAACTGCTACTGGATCATGCATAAATGTCACCCCTCTGTCCAAGCCCTAGCCACCTGCATGGGAATCTAAAGGCTGGGTTATTTACCCCATTACTTACTACACTTATTTACTCAAAGTTTCTTGAACTTCAGGTCCATTAAGCTTCCTGGTTACAAGTGACTCTTGAAGACAGACCATACAAATGACCAACAATTTTTTTTTCTTTCCTGAACTATTAAGTGTAATTTAATTAGTTACTAGTAATATGCTTCACCTTACTTATGCCTTTTCCTAGGTCTCTTTGGGTTGCCTACAATCTCAGTTCTTTAGAGGCTGTGGGAATTACATGATTCACAGGCAAATGATATCACTGGAAGAACATTTGTGTCAGGCAGCAGCTTGGGTTTGTCAGAAGTGCTGCACAGTTTTCCTCAGTGCAATCCAGAGACACATGATAGGTAATGAAGAGATTAAGAAATGTAGAAATAGGACCACATAGGCTGAAGCACATAACCAAGGATCACTTGCATGCAAGAAGTAGAATAAGGAATTCAGTCAGGAAAATTATGATTGGAATAGTTGGGTTGCTCACATATTGAAAATGACACATTGGTACTCACTTAGAAGACCTAGAAGAAATCATCTAGTGCATTAAGTGGAGGTGGTGGATGATTTTGCGGGGAAGACATAGACAAGAAATGAACAGGATGAGAAGAAACTGATGGGTTGTACTTGGTATATCTGAGTGGAGTACTTGCATCCATGAAATCATGGATCCTTTGACATTGTTGACAATTATTAAAGTTCTTGACTTACATGGATCCAAGTTCATGTCTTGGAGGTTGCTCAATAATTAATACTCTTGGATTCATAGTTGCCTTCAGCTCCTTGGGAATTTGACTAATTTCTAGCTTTTCCCTAGGAGTATTCAGTTCCTTTTGAAAGCAACCAAGCGTACAAAGATATGGAGCACAAACCAAGTTTTATAAACACAACAAAGAATTTAGGATGGACTTGTATTTGAGCTAACAGACAATCCAGAAAATGTTCTCCTTTGGTGTCATCCACATTTCCCAGGGACCCAGAAATTTCTTCCAGACTTACAGAACCACCATTTGGGGTTTCTTGGCAAATATACTGGAGTAGTTTGCCATTTCCTTCTCCAGCTCATTTTGCAGATGAGGAAACTGAGGCATACAGGGTTAAATGACTTGGCTAGGGTCACAGCCACTAGGTATCTGAAACTGGATTTGAACTCCTGAAGATGAATCATCCTGATTTCAAGCCCAGTGCTCTATCCACTCTGCCACCTAGCTGCCCCACAAGGTGGAGGCCCCCTCTTAAACAGAAAAAGCACTCTGCTAAAGAATCATTATCTGTTCCCTGGGTCTGCACAATGCACTTTGCTTATAGTACCACTGAAGGACAAGTTCTGAGTTTCTTTCATATGGCAAGTTTGTTCCTTGGTGCTCCTTGGTTCTGATTGGCATGGTTCTTGGTTTGAAGTGGAACTCCTCCATCGTGCTACCACTGCCATTGCTTTACGGAGTATTTTTGTCCTTTGTCTGATGCCCATTGCTTTTGTGCACAGCAACTATTGCCATCTTTTACCCCCTTTTCAGGACAGTGTTACAAAGAGATAGCCTGAGTCAGTATGCCTTTGGGCTAGTCAACACAATTTCCACTCTTTTGTTGGTTAACATTCTATCCAGTTAAAACAGAAGGGCCACACAAGACATCCGTTAAAACATTTTGACTAACCTGTTTCAACTGGCAAGCCCTAGTCCTTTGGTCCTAAGATAAGGTGACTCATTTGTATAATTCATTTAAAATAGACAATGAAATATTGATCCTGTTTTCTCCTTCATTGATGAATGAAAGCTCTCTGGATATCTGTATAATGATGGAGTGATCTCTGTGGCCTGATGCTCTCTCTGCTGCTTCCAATGGTAGATACTTGATGTACTGCTTGGCAGTCACTCACTATAGGGGACAAAGACTGAGGAGCTGGTAAGGGCTTCTGGTACCAGAATTTCTGAACAAAAGCTCTTTTCATGGATTGCAGTTCTGGTAGTATCTATCTACAACATCTCTGGGTTCTAGAACAGCTATTTCAGCTTTTACATCTTGAATAGTAAATCTCATAGATATCTTAAACCTGACACGTCCCAGACTGAACTTACTACCTTTCCCACCATGCTCTTTCTTCCTAACTACCCTATTACTATAGAGGGCACCATCATCCTCCCGGTCACCTAGGCTCAAAACCTAGGTGTCATTCTCTTTTTATTGCCCCCAAGTCCTAATCCTGTTGATTCTATCTTTGCTATATCTCACCTATATCCCCCTTTATCTCCTCTGATACTGCTACCATAATGGTACAGATCCTCATCCCCTCACTCCCTAGACTGTGGAGCTGCCTTATTGATCACCCTACCTCAGATCTCTCTCCATTCTCCACTCGACTATCAGAATGATCATCCTAAAGTACAGGTCTTACCATGTTACTGTTTCATTTGATCAGCTCCAGTGACTCTCTGTTTGAATTCAGAGCCCTTCATTATTTGACCCTTTCCTATCTTAACCCTTTTCTTAGAACTTACTTCCCTCCACGTCTACTCTTCAATCCAGCAACACTGACCTCCTTGCTCTTTCAAACAAAAGACATTCCATCTCTTGACTTCAGGCATTTTTCTCTGTCCTTCATGCCTGGAAAGCTCTACTTTTTAATTTCTTCTTCCTCTTAACCTAACTCTTTGAGTTCCGCTTGTACAGGAGCTATAAGTTCCACAGTGGTCGTTCACTTCCTAAATCTATCTCTCTTCAGAAGACCTTTCCCTTCAATCAGTAGCAGTGATGAAGATTGGTTTTTGTCCTTCATTTTCAAAGAAGACCAATGACATCATAGGGTGATGTCTTGACTCGTGTAAATTGGATTTAGGTGAGGCACAAAGTTGTCAACCTCACTCTTTCTTCCGAAGCCATCAAAGACCAGTGGCAGTACAAAAGTCAAAATGTCCTAGGTGATCTCCTTGGAAAATTTTGCTGTCTTTGATGTTTGATCAAGTTCTAAGTGCTTCCTAGCACCTGGTTCAGCTGTCTTCATGGCCATTGGAAGATTGTTTTCATCTGTCCTCTATTGAGAGAAGTTTTCACATGCTTGAGTAGATAACCCCCTAACTTACTGACATGTTTTTGACCCATTGGTTACCCTCAACCTGGTTTAGTCTGTCTGCTGAAACAGTTTACTGAGGCCACTGTGCATGCTACAGCTTTCTGGAACCAGAGGTGAGAGTTGAGTCACTCCTCAAAAAATAACAAAAAACAACATGGATAGTATTGGCATGCTATGGTCCATGGGATCATGAAGAATCAGGTGAACGATTGAATAACAAATGCTACCGGATTTCATGAAGGTAGAAGAGATCAGTCCTGACTAGGGGGCAGAACTTGGTGTATGGAGGAAAGTGGGAAAAGAGAGTTGGCTGGAGGTAGATAGGAGAAATACCTAGAGAGCATTTAATGGAGGGACTTTTGCTTTCATTAGCAAGCCTCCTTTCCTGCTCCAGTTCTCTCATTCTGACCTCTTCACACAGATTCACAAATAAGTCCAGCTCAGTTCTAAGATTATATAATTGTATCCAAAATAGAACTTAATATCTTCCCCTTTCTCCCTAGCACATGTCCCATCTCCTCTTGAATTATTGCAATAGGTACTGTAATTGATCTAATTCTCAGGTGCCTCCCTTCTTTAATTTATCCTGCCAAAACAATCTTTCTAAATCATAGTTCTAAACGTGTCATTCCTCTGCTCAAAAGTCTTCAAAGCTCCCTATTGCCTCTAATATATAAACTCCTCAGCCTGGAATTTAAAGCCCTTACAAATCTGTCTCCAGTGACTTTTTCAAACTCTCTTCTCATTATTTCCCTTCTTCATTCCACCAAACTGGCCTACTTTCTATTGTTACCTGACCTCAGCATTCCATCTCTTGCTTCTTTGTCCCCACATAAGTTACCTTCTCTACCTGGAATGTACTTCTTTCTCACCTGTACCTCTTAGAGTATTGATTTCAAATCTAGCTTCAGACACTATTTGTGTGATCCTGAGCTAGTCACTTAACCTCTGGATACCTCAGTTTCCCCAGCTATATAATGGGGACACTAATATAATGGGGTAGTTGTGAAAATAATATAGCAATAGTAGACACTTAATAAATGCTTCTTCCCTTTTCTCTCCCCTCGCCCACCCTTTTAGCATCTTTAGCTTCCTTTATTACCAAGTTCAGAGCCTATGCAAAAGATTCCCTGAACTCTTCAGTTATGGGTATGCTCTTCCTACTCAAATTATCTTGAATTTACTTTTATGTTTTCCTATTGTATCCCTTAGTCAGATGTAACATCATTAGAGGTAGTGATTTTTATTTTTGTTGTCGTCTGTATTTCTAGATCTGAATATAGTTCCTTGCATTTAACATTCAAAATAAATAATACACATTTGTTGAATTCATTATTGGATTGAATTGGAGATCCCAATTCAAGCAAGTACCTTATTCGAAAGGAATAAGAAAGTTAAAAGGTAATAAGTCATGGGAAGTCAAGTGCAGAGAACTCTATATCAAGAAGATAATATTCACAAAGAGAAATCCAGGAATCAGAGCAGGAAATGCATAGTAAAAGCCATTCAGTTGAAGATCAGAGGTAGAAATAGAAACAAGATCAGAGTGTTGATCACCTGGACAGAGAGAGAAGATAGATGGGATGCCTGGGAAACATCACAACCCTATCATGGAGCTTTGAGAAGATAGTGATAGGGGATTTCAGTTATCCAGACATCCGCTACAACTTTCTCTACTAGAAACAGGGCAGTTACTAATTTCCTGACTTGCCTTAATGGTTATGTTATTTTTTGAAGTGTGGAGAAACCAACAAAAGGAGCTTCCATTCTAAGCCTGATTCTCACCAATAAAAAGGAACTGGATATTTGGGTCTAAATGAGAAGAACCTTGTGGGTAAATGACCACTCCATTTTAGAATTTGCAATAGAGAAGAAAAGGAAAGTCAGCCAGAGTCTGGCATGTATCCCTGATTACGGCGGAAGGTAGGATTCTATAGCCCAAAATTTTATAGAGGAAGCTGGGAGAGATGGACTGTTCTCAAGGATGAAATTCTGTAGATATGAAGAGAAATATTTTAATTTAAGATTGGAAGAACTTGCTGGCTAAAGAGACTGATGTGGATACATAGGGACCTCATCAATCAATATAGATTTATTTTTTAAATCTATTATAATCTTTTGTTTTTACATTATCTTTATCTCCAAATATGTTTTCTCCCTTTCCTATCCATAGTGTTATCTCTTGTAACAACAAATAAATAAGAAAGAACAAAAAACCAGTTCAGCAAAACTAACCTACAGAGTCAAGAAGTATATTCAATATTCCATACACAGATTCCCCCACTTTACAATTTTTATTCTCATTTCTCCTTTGGGACCAACTTAGTCACAACAATTACACAGTCTGTATTTCTTTTTGTTGTTGTTACATATTGTTTTTGTCATTTACATTGCCAGAGTCTTCATCTTTATTTTTTCCTGGTTCACGTTATTTCACTTTGTATTAATTCATTTAAGTCTTTCCAAGTATGCTTCTCTGAATTCTTTGTATTAATTTTTTCTTATGGCACAATCATATTCCATTACTTTCTTTTTTAAAACTTTTTTTATTGATTTGTTTGTTTACTTTTAGTTTACAAGATTCAGTTCCACAATCCCTTGAGTTTCAAATTTTCCCCCCTTCCTCCCTCCCCCACCCATGGCAGCATGCAATCAAGTCTAGGATCTGTAGATACTTTCACATTAGACATTATTCTGGTTGTAAAGAAGGGTCGTAACCGATGGAATGAGCAATGGGAAAGAGGAAACATAACCAAACATGAAAAAGAAAAAGCAGGTAGTTTGCTTCAGTCTGCATTTAAACTCTGTTCTTTCTAGATCTTTCTGTGAATATAGACATCTCTTTCCATCCTGAGTCTTTTGGAGTTGTCTTTTAACCTTGCGTTGCTGAGAAGAGTCCAGTCTATCAAAGTTGGTTGTCACACATACGTCATATCTGTCATCGTGTACAAATTTCTCCTGGTTCTGCTGTTCTCACTCAGCATCAGTTTATATAAGTCTCCCCAGATAAATATGAAGTCCATCTGCTCCTCCTTTCTTATAGCACAATAGTATTCCATTACATTCATATACCACAACTTGTTTAGCCATTCCCCAATTGATGGGCATCCCCTTAATTTCCAATTTTTTTGCCACCACTACATTACTTTCATGTAACACAATTTTAGTTTAGTCATTTTCCAATCTATTGCAGCCTACTTTGTTGCTTTCACATCTACCCACCCCGTCACCCCACCCCCAAATATTGCTGTAAATATTTTGGGATTTTTCCAACCTCCTTACAGTAGAATTTCCGGGCTAAAGGGTATAGACCTTTTTGTTATTTTTTAAGCATACTTTCAAATTGTTTTCCAGAATGATTCAGGGCTGGGGAACCTCTGATCTGAAGACTGGCCTTCTAGGTCCTCAAGTGTGACCCTTTGACTGAATCCAAACTTCACAGAACAAATTGGGACCAAGGCATAGCTATAAAAACAGTCCATTCATGTACTTGGCCTTCCACAGCTGAGCTACCTTTTCCTTCAAAAAGTGGTCCTTCCTTTTAATACTAGTCAGAAGGGGTGGGTACGTCTGGTCCACCCTATCTATAGTTTGGCCGGATTACAGCTCTGTTCTTTACAACTCAGCTTCTTTTGGACATCCTAATAATTTTAAAAAATAAATGAAAACTTGAATTCAAGCAAACTACCCAATTTTTGAGAAATGTACACATCACCAAATAACTCAATTGCCTGAATTTTAAGCTTTTAAATTAATCATTTTGAATAAACTTTTGAGACTTCTCCTTTACCATCGACATAGCAAAAAGCTGAAAACAAAATGCAGCGGTGGTGCTTCTTGTCTCTTGATAACCACACCTCGCCTTTCATCCCCTGAGCTCAAAGCCTTTCCTCACACTCATTAATCCCTAACCTTTCTTTGAGGCCAATGGATGTAGAGTATTATTAGCTCCATTTTAAGTATTATGAAACTAAGGAAAGCAAAGAAATCTATTGACTCAAACATGTTCACACAGGGAGATAGGGCAGAACCAAGTGAGGGGGCAAGTCCAGCTTTCTTTCTCTCTGGGGCATCTAGCCAAGTAGCTTTTCAACTGTGCTTGAAATTAGGGAACTTGGGTGGGGTAGGGCTCCAGGATTGTGACATGGAAGGAAGAATCACTTTTCTTTATGTGCTCTTCACTCAAATAGCTCTTCAGAGGACTGAGACTGTAGCTCTTAGGTCTTTGTATTTTAGAACCTAAGTGTTAATCGTATTTCTATAGAACTTTCTTCTTCACAAGATATTTTCACATACATTCATTTTCAACCCAATAAGGACTTACTAGGCACCTACTCTGTGCATGGAACTGCTGTAGGCATTGAAATTTAAAAGATCTTCAGTTGCATAAGGCCTTCTATTAGAGAAGAGGGCATTTGGTACAGTGGAGAGAGAACTGGCCTTGAAGTCAGAAAGAATGAGTTTAGGCTCCATCTCTGACACATACTGAATGACCTTGGCCAAGTCACTTAACTTTGAAGGGCTCTAGGCAATTCTCCAAATCTATAAGTCATAGAGAATTTGCAGACCTCATTAGTAAAGGGAACTCCCTATACCAATGAAATTACAAGTCTAGTCCTTGCCCTGCTACTTTCTATCAAAGAGTGAGTTTAATGTTTAATACAGAAATATGTAAATGAGGCAGCATATTATAAGGGGAAAAGTGATACCTGGACTAAACCATTTAAGAGTATTGAGGAGGAAGAGGTTCCTTTGAGCTTCAGGGATACCTGAAGCAGCTTTATAGGGAAAGTGGCACCTAAGCTGGCCCTCCATGGGAAAGAGGTCAAGAAGTAGAAATGAAAAGAGGGTGCACCCCAGGTAGGAAGAGAGCCTCTGGAAATGGAGGAAGGGGAAACAGCATAGGATAATATGGGAAACTCCAGCTTGTAGTTTAATTTGGGTAAAATGTCTGGCATGGGAAGTAGAATGAGGGAAATCATCGTGGAGGGGTGGGTTAGTCAATCCTGGAAGGGTTTCAGTGTTAGACAAAGGAGTTCCTATTTTGATCCCATAATAATGAGTTAATGAGGAGCTATTGAAGCATGAGCAGAGGAGTGAAACGATCAGAATTGTGCATTCAGAATATTACTTGGGAAGCTCTGTTGTAGAGGGGTGAGAGACTTGCAGACGCATGCTGGAGCCAGAGCCAATTCATACTGGCTGGGGACAGCCGATTGTTAAATTTTCAGTGTGAGTATTTCCACCTTAGAAATGGACAAACACAACAAATCAGGACTTGATTTATTGTTGTGTCAAATATCTAGACTTAAGAAGTGTTAGAGAAATCATAGATTACTTAACATAGAATTTAATATATTTAATGTAGGTTAAGTTTAAAAGTGCATAATGGGTACATGGGCAGGGGGAGAGGCATGGCAGAACTGGTTGTTAAGCATTTACTAGCACATCCTTGGGTGAAAGTAAAGGCAAGGAAACCAGATAGAAGTCTGTCAGAGTGGTTCAGATGAGGAGTGCTAAGGGCTTGAACTGAGGTGGTGACAGAATGAGTGGAGAAGAGATGATAATTTCAAGAGATAGTGTAGAAGTCACACCATTCAGACTTGACCACATGGGGAAGGGGAATGAATGGAAAGAGACAAAGATGACTGAGTTTTAAGGAAGGGTGATGGAAGAATGGTAGTGCCATACAAGGAAAGCAGAAGTTGGGTTGGAGGAGTTTTGTAGGAAAGATAAGTTCATACATGTTGAATATGAGAGGCTTGCAGGACATCTCAGTGGAGATAGATGGACTGTAGGTTGACAAATGAAGGAGTGGATATCAGGGGAGGGATGGGAACTAGATGGCAGATAATAAGAGGCATCTACATAGGAATGAAAATGTGAACAGATAAGATCAAACCAAGAAGAAATGTTCAAAGAGAACTAGGATAGCACTTTGAAGGATGACCACACTTGGGAAGAAAGAATGTATACTGAAAGGAGGATATTGAGAAGTTGTCCAAGAAAGGAGTACCAAGACAGAGCAGTATGACAAAAGCCAAGGGGAGAGAGAGAGAGAGAGAGAGAGAGAGAGAGAGAGAGAGAGAGAGAGAGAGTGTGTGTGTGTGTGTGTGTGTGTGTGTGGTGGGAGATATGTAAGGGAGAGGAATGAGAAGAGGGTCAGTTAGTGTCAGGAGATGCCAAAACTTCAAAGAAAGGAAGGACTGATAAAAAGTCATCAGATTTAGCAAATAAAAATTATTTGAGAGGGAAGTTTTAGTACCATAGTGAGGTTGGAAGCTAGATTGCAAGAGGTTAAGAAGTAAATGTTTGGTAAGGATGTGGAAGCAGCACAGATCAATCTTCCTATGAGTTCATCAGTGAAATGGAGGACAGAGAGGAGACAATAGTTTGAATGTATGGCAGGGTTAAAGAAAGGTTATTTTAAGGATAGAGAAGACTCAAGAATGTAGGCAACAATGAATGAACCGTTATATGGGGAGAAATTGAAGAAGACAGAGGAGAGAGAGAGAGAGAGAGAGAGAGAGAGAGAGAAAATGATCTAAATTGCAAATATCCACAAGAAATAGAAGAGAATTGCACCAAAGACACAAATAGAAGGATTAGTCTTGTCCAACTCTTCCAAAGAGAAAGAAGTATATAGGAAAAAGGGATATGGAAAGACACAGAGAGGTTTTTAGGTATAGAAGAGAAAAGGTGAATGAATTCATGATGGATGACTTGATCCTCTTAGTAAGCAGACAAAGTCATTTGCTGAAAGAGAAGGTTTAGAGGTAGAATTGAAAATCTGAGGGGAGAAAAAAATATTGGAAGTCACCATTAGAGAGGCAGCCAGGTGGCTCAGTGAACAGAGTGCTAGGTGTGGAGTCAGGAAGACCTGAATTCAAATCTGGCCTCAGATACTCACTAGCTGGGTGATCCTGGGCAAGTCACTTAACCACTGGAGAAGGAAATGGCAAACCACTCCAGCGTCTTTGCCAAGAAAACCCCAAATAGGGTCATGAAGAGGCAGACATAACTGAACAATAACAACCAGGGGAGAGGAGTTTTTAAGACAAATAGATCTTCCTGAGCACAGGGATTAGAGGAACAGGGGTAGGAAATTGTTAGACATTGAACAGGGAAGGTATATGGAGAAGCTGGCAGAGTCAGTAGGTCCCCAGATTCTAATTAGAACAGAATGTTGGGATGAAGGGGCCTCTGCTGCAGATATCCACCACATAGAGCACACACTGTTGATTGTAGCAGGAGAGAGGAGAGCTGAGGCTTACGGTATACAGGAGGGTCCTGGGATGAAGGAGGCCTCTGTCAAGGGAATGGAAATTCAGTAAAAGATCTAAGTCAAATCAATTCTGTAGAATCACAGACACAGAGACTGGGACTATCTGAAACCGATTAATTTAAAACATTGTAGGGAAATGAGTCGTCAGGTTCAATTCTATTATAATAACCTCAGGTTTCTGAAAGAATCAGTAGCTGTGATTACCAACCTACAGTCCAGGATCTTTGAAAAATGATGGAGGATAGAAAAGGTGCTGAAGTATTAGAGATAAGCAACTTGCTGTCTATAGGGTAAAAAGAAGAGGACAGATTTTTCAAGTTATAGACTGGTGAATTTAACTCCAACCTCTGGAAAATTTTTGAATTTTTAATTAAATTAATGGTTTTTTTATGAGTATGAGCCAGAATGAGTTCATCAAGAATGGTCAGTAAGTCAATAGACATTTATTAAGGTCCTACTTTTTGCCAGGTACTGTGCTAAGTGCTAGGGATACAGAGAAAAGCAAAAGACAGCTCCAGCCCTCAAGGAGCTTACAATCTAATGAGGGATATAACATGCAAACAACTATGTACAAATAAACTACAGGCAGGACAAACTGAAGATAATCAATAGAAGAAAGGTGTTAGCTTTAAGGGGAAATGGAGAGATCTTCCTGTAGAAGATAAGATTTTAGTTAGGACTGGAAAGAAGCGAGGGAAGCCAGGAGATGGAAAGGAGATACTAACACCATGTCATTTCTTGACAGCATTGCACACCTGACAGATTGTTATAAATGTACTCAACCTAGATTTTTTGCACTGTAGGTAAAGTCTCTAAAGATAGCATTTTGGACAAGGTGAAGAGTTACACAGGCATGAGGATAGATAGTATAGTGATAAATTAAGAATTAGTTGAAGGAATGGACCCCAGTGGAACTTCCTTAGTCATTCAACGTCAGTTGAAAAAGAGGTCTTGGGAATGCCCCAAGTCTCTGTCCTTGGCCCCATATTGCTTATCATTTTGATCATTGACTTGAAGACATAAATGGCATACTTATCAAATTTGCAGATGACTTAATGCTCATAGGCAAAGCAAATAAGTCTAGACAATCAACAAAATAATAAATCCTGATTTGGAGCATTTGCTGATTTCCAAGGTATAACTGCTCACACTCAAAATTTAACAATCTCAACCCCATGAGCTGGCTTCAACAAACTTCACCATCAATGAAGGTCGTAAAGCAGAGGTTGAATAATCTCTATTGTGGTGTAGTTAGAATGGTTTTCTGTTAGGCCATAAGTCAGACTAGATGGTCTCTGAGGTACACCTACCTTTGAAATTATGTAATTAAAAAAACAACAACAATGCCAACAGGTACAGAAAGATCAAGGAAAGTCAAGAAGGCTGAGGCTTAAGAAAGACCCTTTGGATGTGGCAGATAATAAGAGGTCATTGATGACTTTTGAGAAAGCAGGTTCAGAAGAGTGGTAGGAACAGAAAGCAGGCTTTTAGGAGCTTGAGAAATGAGTAGGTGGTTAGGAAGTGAAGGCAGTGAGAATATACTACTCCTAGAATTTTAGCAAGGAAGGGGAGGAGAGATATATGACGATAGCTTGAGGGGCTATTTCATTTAATCCTCACAACTCTATGAAGTAGGTAGAATGGTAATTATGATCTTCACTTTATAGAGGAGGAAACTGAAGCTCATAGAGGTTAAATAATTGGCCCAAGGTCATCCAGAAAATAATTTTTGTATTTGAATATGTATCTTCTAGTGTTGGGTTCATTGTGTTTGCCAATATGGTCATCTCTTCTAAAAGGAGAAATAGATTTCATTTCTCACTAAGGTGGGTGATGGGCAAGACCCAGCAATTCCATATCAACGTTCAAGTTGTTCATTGTATGCTATCATTTGAAATGCAAATGGAGGTGTCAGTTAGCAGTATCCCCAAAGTGGATGGTTCATTGAATCATTCTGATATTTAGCCATACACCTTGCAGAAACAGTGCTTTCCTCCATCCTGTCATAGCTGTTTATGGTCAAGACTAGGAAAATGTGACAAGGAAAGATAGGTCAAAAAGGCAAGTCATTTAAAAAAAATATGGAGATAAGGGAGAAACACATCAAGAAGTTGAAGAATGGCATTTCTCCAAACAGAAGATGGTGAGGCAGTGAGTGGCAGAAGCTGATAGGATAGCAGATATTCACCTTATTAGTCTGTGGGGCCCATTCCTTTCTCTTCAACTTTAAGAGCAGGATGTGGGACATTTTCAATATGCCCAAAGTAGCTCAGTGGATAAAGAATGGAGTCAGGAAGGCCTGATTTCAAATTCTGCCTCAGACACTTACTCATTGTGTGACCTTGAGCAGTCATTTAACCATAAAACCTCAGTTACCCTCATCTGTAAAGTGGGGCTAATAACAGCTTCTACCTCCCAAGGTTGTAGTGAAGAACATGAGACAAAGTGCTTTGCAAACCTTAAAGTGCTATATAAATGCTCGCTATTATTACTAGTTATTATTAAAACAGTCCCTGAAGTTTACATTCTAGGAGAAGAGAGCCTATGAGATGTGCACAAGTAAATAAATACAAAGTATACACAAAGGGATTTCAAGGGAGAGAGAGTGCTGTCAGCTGAGAGGATCTGGAAGGGCCTCATGTGAGAGATGGCCCCTGAGAAGGCCTTGACGGTTAGGGAGGCATCCTACCAGCTAGAGGTGAAGAGGGAGGTATTCCAGGCCCAAGAGACCATTTCTACAGAGATATTACAGGGAGAGGGAAGATAATAGAGGTACAGTTAGCAAGCCAGTTGGACTGGAATGGAAAGAGCATGATGTGGAGTAATATAAAATTGGAAAGGTAGATGGGAGCCAGACTGTAGGGCCTTTAAATATGCCAAGCTGAGGATTTTATATTTTTTTTCTAGAGTTAGTAGGAAACCATAGAAGATTTTTGAGTTGGGATATGGCATGGTCAAATCTGAGTTTTAGGAATATCAGTCTGGCAACTGGGTGGTAGATGGCTTAGAGAGGGGGAAGAGACTGGAGGCAGGGAGACCAATTAAAATGCCATGGCAAGTAAATTTGGTGAGAGGTGATAGTTAAGGCTTCCTACCACCACCTTCACATTCATTTCCTCTCAGAGAAATCCATTCATTTTTGGACCATTCTGAGTGGGGTACATTCTCTTCACCCTCTGTGAAGACTCCTCAGAATGAGAAGGGAGAGAAACTATCTGGAAACCAGAAATAGACTTTTGTAAGACTGGACAGACCTGAGTCCTGGGTTTATACAACCTAGGACCCTTCCCCCCTTCCCTTGTTGTCATCAGCATTAGGCCCCTTTCAGGGGTTTTAGACTTCCACTCTTGTATACCACACCCTTAAGCATTAGGCCCTTTTTTAGGAGTTTTTGACCTCCACCCTTGCTTGTGACCTTTTCCCTTCCCTTGATTTGGCCTTTACCAAATAAGGCCATGGATGATACCTTGGCTTCCTGTCCTACATCCCAGCCAATAGGAGATAGTGGAAGGCTTCTTTGTTATCCACCATTGGGTTAGATTTTGCGTCAAGACTGAAAGCCTGCCTCCTAGCCAATGGGAGAAGGGACAGCCAGGAGGAGGGGACTTAACTGTGTTAGAATATAAATTCTTGTTCTATCTTTTGTAACATGCTTCCTCTCCTTGTCCCTGCCATGGAGAGGACCTCCCTCTTCCTGTGAGGGAAGAGAATAAAACTTCCTGTTCCTTCCTCAAGATGCCTCTGACTTTTGATTTTTCTTGGGGAGGGGATTTTTGGGGTCCCCATACCCCAGACAACTCTAATTGGTATAAAAATCTTCCTCTTGGCAGCTTCCAACCATAGCCCCTATTTCAGCTCTTTGGAACCAAATGGTACAAGTCTAATCTCTCCTTCACATAATTGTCCTTCGCATACCTGAGGACGTCTATCTTTAGCCTTTAGTTGTGCAGTCTAAGTCCATTCTTCAATAAATTGTCATAGGGCACTCACTATCTCAAGGTCTGTCATCATTCTGGTTGCCTCCCTGTGGACAACCACTAATGCCCTCCCCTCCAAAATTATCTTCTGTTACTATGTATTTATGTATATAGTAATGCAACATATACTACATATATAATATGCTTCACTCCTAGTTCTTATATTTTTAAGATCTATTGAGATGTCAGAAAGGGGGATGACTAGGGGCACTGCAGTAGTGACATAAGCACAAAAGCATTTATGAGAGAAGAGACTCTACAGGAAAGGGGGGAGCTTGAGAATGACAGCCCTGTTGGCCATGAAGATGGAGATGGTGAATGGTATCTGGAGCAGTACACAATCAAGGGATAACATGCTTTACCAAAAGGGGAACAAAAAAAGGTCCCTGAGCTTCTGTGGAAAAGAGACCTGAAAACCAAGGGACATAGAACAAATGACTGAGAAAAACAGCAGTGGTTGAGACTTCTTATTATAATTCTAGCTGAGGAGAGCTGAGGATAAAGCATGGTGAGTCATGCTCTTAAGAAGCCATCATTCACTCCAGTGTAATTTGAGTTTATTTTAAGGCCTGGGTTGGACACAGGAGATATGGTAGTTCAAAGCCCTCTGCTGGTTGCTGAGCACTTAGTGGTATTAGTGCTGCAGACTTTGCTAAAGGCAATCCGACCACCCCCCAGACAGAGAACATCATGCCTTAGTGCATCTTCCTTCCATCAGACTGAACAACCAGCCTGAAGGATTTTTATCATCAGGTATTCGAAATTAAGGATGGGGGAAGGGAAGGAGATATGGAGAAGAAAGAGTCAGATTCATGTCCATTAGTGACAAATCACAATTTATTAGCTAAGAAACCCTCCATTTTCCCTTATTCAATTCAACAAATAACTCATATACCTGCTGGGAAGGGAACATTGTTCTAGTAACTGAAAGAGATAAGGGGACCTGTGATTTCATTGGCATGGGGAATCCTCGGTGGGAAAACTATCTCTACCAAAGCCAGTTGGCAATTTTAGCCTTAGAAAGATGCCTAGAGCCCAAAGGGGTCAAATGACTTGTCACACAGGGTCACATAGCCAGTATGTGTCAGATGTGGAACACAAAGTCCAAAGTTAACTACACCAAGCTATTTGCTGGGGGAGAAATTAAATTTAAACAAGGCACAGTTCCTGCCCTTGTAGAGCTCAGAGTCTTATATGGGGAATATGACAAATGTACTAATAAGTATAGTATAAAATAATACAAAATCACAGACTCTTAGAGTGGGAAGGAAGCCTCAGATGCCATCTATTCCAAACAGTATTTGAGAAGTCTTCTCTAAAACATACCCAACAAGTGGTCATCTAGCCTTCACATAAGATTATGGAGAAAGGCAACCTATTTCCTCTCAAGGCAACCTATTCCATGGATCACTCTAATTGGTACAAAATCTTCCTCTCTACAATCTCTACCCATAGCCCCTGTTTCTGTTTTTTGGAACCAAATGGAACTAGTCTAATCTCTCTTTCACATAAATAGTCTTCCAGATGCCAGAAGACACCTATCATATTCCCTCTTAACCTTTTCTTCTTCAGTCTAAGTCTATTCCTCAACTGTTACAGGTCATTATCTCAAGACCTCTTATTACTCCTATGGAAAATCACTAATGCACTCCCCTCCAAAATTATCTTCCATTACTATGCATATGAGTATATGGTAATATAAGATAATATACTACATATGTACTATACTTATATGTGTATATGTTGCTTCCCCTAAACGATTGTGAGGTACTTGAAATCAGAAACTGTTTTATTTTTGTCTTTGTTTCAACATTAGCTCCAAGTACCTGGAACAGAATTGTTGTTTATCCTTCATTTCAAAGAGGACAAATCACATCATGGGTGATGTTTTGACTTGTGAGAGAATTGGATTTAAGTGAGGCAGAGTTGCACAGTTATCAGCCTCACTCTCTTCCTGAGTCATTAAAGTCCAGTAGTAAGACAAAAGTAAAGACAACTGGCAATGACTCGGGATGCAGTGGATGACCTTGGCATCTTCCATGTCTGACCAAGTTCTAAAAGCTCCACAGTGTCTGCTTCGGCCATCTTCATAGCAATCGGAACAAACTGTGCTCATCCTACTGTTCTGTGAGGTGGGGGTGGGAGTAGAGGTCTTTGTATGCTTGGGGTAGACATCCCCTTATCTCACCAATGGTTTTAAGTCATGTAGGTTACCACTGATGTGGTTTAATCCTTCTGCTGAGACAGTTTTACTGAGGTGTGGCTGCTACCCATGCTATAGCTTCTTGGAACACAAAGTAAACGCTTAATAAATGCCTTTTAATTGATTGATAGATTGATACTCTTCAAATTTTCAATATCATTTTAACTGTATTTAGCCAAATTTCCCTTGACTTGTAAGTGCAAAATTATTTTCTGAACTCCACAGTTGGTTTTCTTTAGCCCATGACAAGTGGACAAGAGCAGCACGTAGGGTTCTAACAGCTGCATTCAGCTATAATGAACCATCTGAGAACATTAGCGCATTTTACTTTTATTATGACATTTCTCACTCCTTTGTTGCACTTGTACTACTTAATCTTGATACTTAGTGCAGCTGTAACTTGCCTCATGAATTGATGTATTTTTATATGAATTATAGTTTTAATAATGTATAAACATATCCTTCCCACTGATTGAAATCATCATTTCACAGATACCTATGGCTGTGGGGTGTCAACATGACAAGTTGATGTTCTGAAGCAAAATGAACCTCACTACCACAACAGGTGCAAAAGATTTAGTGAATAGCAGCAATAATATGTTAAAAACAGACCATTTCCCCTGTATTTTCAACACCTAGAGCTTTCTTCCTGATCTTACTCCATTACTTTTCTATGGCTTTGACCCTCTGAGCCCTGAAGGGGTGTGTTGGTATTCCAGAGCAACCCTAAAATGCCTACACGGGAAGTCAAAGTGATTTGCAGGCTCACCTAAAAAACAAATTTGTTCAGCAAAGGGAAGAACTAGGAACATGGCTTATACACACAGAGATTTCATTTGGATGTAAGGAAGAGTTTTCTAAGTGTTAAGAGCTATCTAAAAGCAGAATGAGTTAGTTTGGGAGGTAGTGAGTTTTCTACCACTAAGGATCTTCAAGAAGAGACTAGATACGTTATAAACATTACTGATCTAAATAGGGTTATGTCCATATTTCTCATGTTATTTTATATTGAGTACTATAAGTTATCCTTAACACTTGTGTTTTGAATAAATCACAACAAAATTGAACAAAACTTTTCTCATCATAATTTGCCATCAGGAAGTCACTAAATTTCAATACCAATCAACATAGTTTTCCCATAAACTGACCTTGACCTCCAGGAATCTAACAGGACCAGAGGAGCTTTGCTAAAGTCAGTCCAGATAAATTCTTTTCTGTGAAGCCAGACAACAGTGCCACATGACTGCCTCAAAAGCTAAGTGAACTGTGGCTTACATTGCAATAGGCATGGTGTTCAGAAATAAGGAGGAGATAGTCTCCTTGTGCTCTGCCCTGGTTAGAACCCATCTGGAGCTGTGTGTCTGTTTATGGCACCCTCTTTTTAAAAAGGACTTCATTAAATTGGTGAGTGTCCAAAGGAGACCCAGCAGATTGGTGAAAGGTCTCCGGGTCAGATAATAAGAAGGTCAGTGGAAGGAATTAGTGGTGTTTAGCCTGGAGAAGAGACTTGGGGGACATCAAAGCCATCTTCAAAGTATTTGAAGGGTTGTCACTTGGAGGATTAATTAAACTTGTTCTGTTGGTCTTTGAGGGCAGAATTGATATCAGTGGGTGGAAGTTGCTTAAGGGCAAAAATTTCAGCTTGTAGTAGTAAAGAGAAACTTTCCAGTAATTAGAGCTGTCTCAAAGTGGAATGGGCATTTGAAAATGGTAGTGGATTTCCCCCTTACTGTTGGCTTTCAGGAAAGTCTGAGTGACCTGTTGTTCATATCTCCTTCAGGGTGTTCTTGTTTAGGTCCCGGTTGGGGGAATTGGGCCAGTAAGGTCCCTTCCAACTCTGAGAGTATATGATTATTAGTCTAACTACTACAAAATACTGAAGAGGCATGAGATGTAACAGAATCGGGTCTGCTTTGCCGCTGATTTACTTTGGGTCTCTGGCCAAGTTTCTCTATCTTTATATGCCACAGTTCTTTCCCCTGGTAAATTTAATCTAAAAATTAATTTAATTAATTAAAATTAACCAGGATTTTGTAGATAAACATGTGCCCACCAGTCTAATGAAGAAGGGCAGTGGTACAGATAGCCTTGAGTTTTAGTGCCAGCTCTATGCCCTGCAGCTATGAGATCCCCAGCAATGTGTTTTATCTTTCCAAGCCTTGGTTTCCTCACCCATGAAAATGAGATGAAACTCGTACTACCTGTCTCACAGTATTGTCATCAGGAATTCAATTTTTTTAACTTGTAAAAGGTGCTAAAGAAATATAATACAATCAAAATGTAAGTCCCAAATACTAGATTATTCAAAATTTATCTGTATTTGCACGGGCAAACAATTCCTTTCCTAATTTTGTTTTGTTTAGAATGATGTTGAAATTTGCATTCCTCAAAGATACACCATCTTGACAGTCAAAGGAAAAGAGGACCCAGAACTCTCAGAGAGCAGGAAGAAGCTTCGGGAATTCAAATTTGCTCCTTATGAAGCAATTTGCACATAGTGGGCATTCAGTGAATGTTTGTTGGGTGGGATTGATGGCCCAGAGGCAGATAGCTGAAAGCTAATAATGAGGAGAAGGCAAAATTAAGAGCAAATGGAGACCAGCAAAAACAGAAGCCAGACTCTTCATTCATAGACTGGGCACTGTGGACACTGAATTTTGCTGCCTCCCTTGCCAAGAGCCTCCCCATACTCTAGTGCCCTTGTTCCTAAATACATCTCGCCTTTAACATCTCATTTTTAATAAAAGGTCCTGGAATGCTTAATGTAACAGATGTTACTTGGCCATGACTGAGGCACCATGCCTGTAGACTGGCACTTTCTGCACATTTGGGGGCAGGCAAAGCTGTTGCAGTTTTCACACACGGGACGCCAAGTCCAACAGCGTCCAACCATCTATCTGCTGCCTGTCTTAGGGGACATGTAAGCATCTCAGGGCCAAGCACATAGATCATTCATGGAGAACTTGAAGTTGCTTCTGCTACTGCTACTAATAAAAACAAGCCCCTAATGCTCTAGTCTGGATATTACATCTTGAGTGGGAGTGGAAAAGATGCTTAGGATCAAAGAGACTGTTGTTCAGTTGTTTCAGTAGTGTCAGTCTCTTCTGACCCCATTTTGGGGTTTTCTTGGTAAAGATACTGGAGTGGTTTGCCAATTCCTTCTCCAACTCATTTTACAGATGAGGAAACTGAGGCAAAGAGGGTCAAGTGACTTGTCTAGGGTCACACAGCTAGTAAATGTCTGAGGCAAGATTTGAATTGAGGAACGTGAGTCTTCCAGACTTTAGGTCCATCCCTCTATCGCCTACACTAGTTAGGGTGAAGCTGTCTCTGGTTAGTAGGCCTAACAAATTCCCACAGGAGTAGCCTATAGAAATGGGGAGCAGGTGATAAGATTTCTGGGGTAGAATTTTTAGGGGTGGGGCTGTCAAAGACTCGTATAATCATACCATGAGCAGTATGGTAGAGTGCTAAAAATGCCAGACCAAGAATCAGGAGACTCAGATCCAGATCCTGACTCTGCCACTTTCAAACTGTATGACCTTGGGCGTAACCTTCATGTCTATGAGACTAAGTTCTCTTATCACCTTAATGATCAACAATCTTTGAACTATGTACTTTACAGATTCATTAAGAGTAGACAGCTCTTCAAATTGTAAAACACTTTAGAAATACACATCAGTAGTGACATTAGTTGGGGTCAAAAGGGAGAAGATGGAGATTAAGATCAAGTTCAGCCCAACAAGAAATGACCAAAGCTATCCCAATAGCCGTTGGCTCCAAAACACTCATGATGGAAAAAGCTGTCCAAACAGGAAAAGAACCACAAAGTCTAAATGTATATCAAAGCACACTATTTGCTCTTTTGTTGTTGTGGTTTTGTTTTGTTTCTTCCTTCTCATGGATCCTCCCATTGATGCTAATTCTTCTTTACAACATGACTCATGTGAAAATATATTTACTACAAATGTATATATAGGGTCTCTGTCAGATTGCATGCCATCTTGGGGAGAAGAGGGAGGGTAGAGTAGAGGGAGAGGGAGAAAATTTAGAACTCAAAATCTTAAGGAAGTGAATGTTGAAAACTAGAAATAAATTAATTTTAAAAAAAAGAAAAAAGAAAATAAATATAAGCTTTAAAAAAAACAGCCACTGGGCAAATGCTAAACATATACTCTGCCTCAGGGTTTGAAGTGTGGAAAAAATGGAGAGGAAAAGAGACTTATTGGTAGAGGTAGAAGGAACCTCAAAAGCAACTGAGTCCAACTCCTGTATTTTACAGATGAAGAAATTGAAGCCTAGGGAAGTTAAGTGACTTGCCCAAGGTCCCACAACACTAGAGGGAGGAGTTTTATCCTGGTTCTTTGACCTTATTATCAATGCTCTTTCCACTGTATTGCATTGAGTTATGGTGGGAAGGAACCTTAGAGATCATCTAATCCAAACTCTACCATTTTACAGATAAAAGAAAAGCAAGTTAAATGACTTGTCTAAGGTGACACAACTAGTAAGTATCAGAGACAACATTCAAACCCAGGTCCTCTTAACTCCAAGTCTCAGCTAAATCCCATCTTCTACCAGAAGCCTTTCCTGATCCCGCGGTGAATATTCTACAATGGTTCCTGTCTATGATTTGTTTGTACATACTTATTCACATGTTTTCTCCCTGGTAGTTTGTCAAAGCCTGAAGAGCAGGGACTCTCTTTTGCCTTTCTTTGTAATCCGCAGCTAGGTGGCACAGTTGGATGGAGAATGGGTCTGGAATTAGGAAGACCTGTGTTCAAATGTGACCTCAGATACTTACTAACTGTGCAACCCTGGGCAAGTCACTTAACCTTGTTTGCCTCAGTTTCCTCATCTGTAAAGTGAGCTGGAGAAGGCAACGGTAAACCACTCCAATATCTAGAGTTGAACATTACTGAACAACAAGTAATCCCAAGGGGCCTGGCACATAGTAAGTGCCTAATAGATACTTATTGATGAATTGACTTTCAACTTTGCCATGCTGGCTCTATCCAAGGAGCATTAGGGAAGGGCAAGTATGAGGATGGTTTCATCTGACTCTTCCTTTCCTTGACTACTGGTTATCCTTCACGGCACAGGAGAATAACAGAGGAATAAACCAGCTCCTAAGAATGTCATGAGATAAATTAAAAGAGGCCCGGTTCCCCGTCCCTTCAAGGCCTTCATTATGATAGTTACAGAGATGGAGAAGAAGCCCTGGTCAGTCATTCACCAGAATTAAGGCTGTCCTGGACTTTCCTGGCCAATGATTCTTAAGAGCTTTTTTCACTGGGATGATGTCAGGTTTTTTTTTTCCTTTTTTTCTTCTAATGGTGTGTGACCCGCCTTTTCTTAAAACTATAAACCACCAGTTTCATGCCTTTTCAGAGGATGCAGGGGGTCAAAGTACTGCCTAGTATAATGGAAAGAGAGTGGGATTGGCTATCAGAAAGCACAAGTTTAAATCCCACCTTTGCTATACAAGGACCTGGGTGATCTGGGCTGAGTTATTCTGGCCAGAGTTTCCTCAAGGAAGGGGTTCTATTCAGGGTTTTCTAAGAGCCCTTCCAGCCCGAACATTCCCATAGAATGACCCTGTCCAGTTTGGAGGAGAATGGTATCAGAAGCTAGTGATGATTCTCTACATTCATGCACTTTCTGTTATAATTCTGTAGCCACGG
Source organism: Pseudochirops corinnae (assembly GCA_028646515.1). Classification (NCBI taxonomy): domain Eukaryota; kingdom Metazoa; phylum Chordata; class Mammalia; order Diprotodontia; family Pseudocheiridae; genus Pseudochirops; species Pseudochirops corinnae. The sequence goes on from JAQQSV010000026.1 coordinate 282,656, forward strand.
AAGAAGAAATGGGTTAGCTTTGAGCTGCCAAGAAAGGAGTTATTTTTGTTGTCCTCTCAAATGACTAAAGCAGCCAAAGGAGCCTTTTTTTTTTTTTTTTTTTTTTTTTTTTTAGTATCTCCTATAATTGTGAGCCTACTTTGGGCAGGGCATTCAGCTAGATGTCATGGAGGATACATTGATGTAGAAGACATGATCACTGACTCAAAGGAGCTTAAAATCCCTTTGAGAAGCCAAGAAATGCCCATTTGAAAAACAAACTAACAATGCCGGAGAGCATGTGATACATGAGAAATGACTAGATGATAATTGCTATGGAAGTTCAGACAAGGGAGAAATACTGTAGGTTAAAGCAGTCAAGGCAGCCTTCATGGAAGAAGAGGGATTTGAACTTGAAGGATAGACAGGATCAGGGATGGTAGCAGTATCAAGATTTAGTAGACAGAACTCTGGACTTGGAGCCATGAGACCTTATTCTGAACCCCTCATCTATCCCTTATTAACTGTGTGACTGTGGACAAATCAGAGAGGCAAACTTCTCTGAGCCTTAGTTTTTAAATCTATAAAATGGGCCTGATATCTTTGCCACTGTCCAGCTCACAGGGTTCTTCTAGGGGAAAGGTTTTGTAACCCTTAAAGTGCTATAGATATCTGAGTTATGATGGTTATAACAAAGTCTCCTTGTGGTTTAATTCTCAATGAAGACTCAGCAGGGTGTACTGCTTGGCATACAATGACAATGACAAAAAGGTTTCTTAAAAGATGTCCATATATGTATCATTCTAGAGGATCTTTATTACTCTAGCACCAAAGCCCTTTGGGTATTCAGCAAATAGGGACACAGGAGAACAGTTTTTAAAAGGGAGAGAATTATGAAGGTGAAGCCTTTTTGAGAGGCTTCATAACTGGTGGAGGTGGGAATGGGGGCTTAGTTCTTATGGGAGGAGTGGCTACTGGGGGGCTGGAATAGCATTAGATTTCTCCTGAGAAGAAAAAGGTAATAAACAATTACCCTCTCTCCCTCATTCTTTTTTTCCTGCCCTCCCCATGGAGAATTGAGCTGTTACTCCGAGTACTGAGAAAAGAACAGTCTTTATTTTTCAGAATTCATTTAAGCCTGTGAATGATTTCCCAAGTGAAGTCTCCGGCTGCATTTTCTGAGTCATCTCTGATTGCTTTGAAAATGGTTCTGATGTCAAAGACCAGGCATTTTAGTAGGTGGGGAGCTAGAGACAGCCCCTGACTGGCCATTTACCTTCTTAGTTAGCATCATGGAAAAACAGTAACCTTGGAGAGATTTGAGAAAGAAGAAACAAGTCGTCCAAGGGGAAGTCAGATCTAATCTCTCCTCCCATTACCTAACCCTAATTCCTTCCCCACTGTGATCTGCACTCCCTGTCCCTATCTTTCCTCCATCCTGTCCCACCTGGTCCCATCCAATCCAATCCAGTGGGCTGTCTCTGCCTTCTGATTCAGCAGGGCCATTTGAAATACAGTCACTTAAAATTTAGAATTACTTCCACTGAAAAAAAAACAATTTCCAAAATTGCCTAGGAGCTATGACTAAGAGGTTTTGCGCAGTAGGGTTTCAGTGGTGTTTTTATTTTTTCTTATTTTGACTAAAAGGGGGAAAAAAACAGATCTAAAATTAGCCCTTGGTGGTTTTGCTTTTTTTCTTTTCTTTTTAATTTAGGGCTTTGTCAACATGATTTTTTTTTTTTTTTGCAATAAGCAATATGACAATTCCTTGACATTTTCATTGCTGCTTCTTGACATATTGAGTAGGGCTTTAAAGGTCTTCTTAGCAAGAAGGAAAAAGAAATGACCGTTCCCAAAGCACCATATGTTTCCAATTGCTATCTCAGATGCTGGAAGCCAGGCCTGGGCTGACATCTTGCAGCCCAGGATAATTTCTTAAGGAAAGGTGGGTCTCCTTTACTAGAGTGAGTGCTTATTAGGATCTCCAGATGAACTCAATGCAATTCAACTTAATTCAGCTCAACAAACATTTATTAAGCATCTACTGCATATGCGCTGTAATCAACAAAGAAACAAGCATCTCATGCTGAGCCCCTTATATAAAAGGTTAGGTACAGAGCACAAAGAAATATGAAACCGGGTGGGTGCAGGCCTGTTTTTCAGCTGCCCACGGTCTAGCTGCAGGAATATGCTCATAAAAAGAGAGTTAACAATATATGGTAGTAGATGAGGAATGTAGGCAATAAGCATTCTGGGACTTCAAGGGAAGAAAAGCTCCCTGTGGGCTGGGGTGATTGGAGAAGACTCTAGAGAGGGGGGAAGAAGGGAGGGGAAGAGAAGGGACCTACTATGTGCCAGACTAAGCACTTTACAAACACTATCTCCTTTGCTCCTCCTTGAAAAATGAATGAAGAGGGGTGGCTAGGTGGCACAGTGAATAGAGTACAGGCCCTGGAGTCAGGAGGACCTGAGTTGAAATCCGACCTCAGACACTTGACATACTTACTAGCCATGTGACCTTGGGCAAGTCACTTAACCCCAATTGCCCTGCTGCTTCCCTCCAAAAAAAAAGAAAAATGAATGAAGAAGAGAGAGAAATTTTAGGTGAAAGCAATGCATCGTGTAAAGGCACAGGAGTAGGAATTTTCATGGCCCATCTGGAATATGGTAAGTAAACTAGTCCAGTTGAAGTGGAAGGGGTGGAAGAGTTAGGAAGAAGAGCAATGGTTAGCAGTTTATAAGGATGGAAAAATATATCGGATTTAGATCTCAGCTGGCCTTGAAAGTTTGGCCTTGATCTCGTAGGCAATGGGGAGTCATTTAGTTTTTGAATAGGGGAACGGCATCATCAAGTATTTAAGGAGGGCAGACTGAAAAGAGAGGGATCGGAGGAGGTGGGATCAATTAAGAGCAGTAACACTTGCATGGAGTAGATGAGGGAAGTGACAACCAGAATCTTAAGAATGAGATGGATAGAAGAGAGATCATGAAATAAGACTTAATGGGTCTTGGTAATTGATTGGATGTGAAGGGCCAGGGTGAGAAAGACTAGAGAACATGCTATGTCTGAGGTCTAGGGCAAGGCAGGGCAGCAAGATATTCCTCTTTTCTAAGAGAAATTCACTTTCTTCTTTCATTCTTCCCTGGTTGATAGAAGCTTGAGAAATAGCTTAGGGGGACTTGTTCATTTCTGTGCCACAGGATATCTCATCCACTGATTCCAAATGTTACTTTGCCACTAAACCCTATTGGACAAGGCAGAGAGGATATTAGGGCTTTTGGACTATGGAATGCAAGTAAGTCTGTTGCATGTAAAATAATATGATGAATTTTTATGTATTTTTTTTCCCTGGAAGGGTGAGGAGGAATTTCTACATTGTGAAGGACAGTGAAACTCATTCTCTAGGAGTTCAGGATCAGGGATAAGGGGGCAAGTTAAAAGATTAAAAACAGTTATTAGTTTGGGATGATTCAGCCTTCTCTGACAAAGGACTAAATAACTTCTTGAGATCCCTTTCAGTCTGTGATGGATGTTCTGGGAGGCCTCTCATGAAACTCTCTGTCTGATATGAAAGGAGGGGAGACATTTCTAAAGATGACAGAGTAGTCTGGGTTCCAGTCTAGTTCCTTTTTGGAAACACCTTTCTCTGGGAAGAAGCTAGTCAATGTCTGTTATAATGGGGGCTTTTTTGACATAAACTCCATTTTCTTTGGGAATATGATTCCTTCTATAGAGGGGACCCCTGAGGACCTCCTCTGAGATTATTCTTTTTGCCTTCTTTTTTTATGAGGTGGTATATTTAAGTCAGGGACCCTTGGACAATTTGTAATGGTGCTTCTAGAAGGGAGAGAGGGGGCGCTGCTGGCTATGCTGGCTTACTTTAAAAAACCCACAGCTTTTACACAGAATAAAAAAACATATCTTTTCCTAAGTTACAAGTTCAGCTCCAAGGACCAGACTGTCAGAAAACAGAAAAGCAAGTAAGTCAACAAAGAAGCAGTAAAGGGAAGATGTTTGGAAGGGTGAGTCAATATTAATTCTTTTTCCATTCACCTATCATGGTTCAAAACACAAAACAAAACCAAAAAACCTCTGAAAATAAATAGAATAAACAGAAATTCTGAAAATCAAAGAAGAGAGAAACAAAACTGAAAACAAAAGTGGAGTTAAGAAACAAAAGAGGACTGATCTAACTAAACTGATCTTTTGAAAAGACTAATAAACTAGAAAAACCCTTAGCTAATTTTTTTAAAAAAGGAAAATGAAGTTGCTATGGAGCAAAAGTGTTAAATGCATGTGTCCCTCTGGCTGCGTGTAGCCCACAATACTCCTGAATGTGGCCTGAACGAGATTAAAATATAATTGGGAAATATTTAACAAAACAAATAAAAATAAAATAAAACATAGCTAAAATTAATATGTGGTTTTGTAGGTCAGGATGTAGCCACAGGAATCCTTATGTACAATTTAGTGGCCCCCATTTTTATTTGGGGTCGACATCACTTTATTCAAATTCTACAAATATTTCAAAGCCCAGCCTTCTCAAAGGAGAGGTATCCCAATTCCTTCCTAAAACTAATCCTTCTATACTGTGCTCTTGTTCCCATCCCCTCCTGCTCCTCCAAGACTTTGCTCCAATGGTAACCATTTCTTTCTCATGTGTCTTCACTCTCTCCTTCTATACTTCTGCCTATTTGTCTACAGATATGTTTAGCCCAGTTAGTCAATCAATGATGAGCAAAGAGCAAGGAAATAAGCATTTACTATGTGCCAGGCCCTGTTGAGGATTGAGAATATAGAGAAAGGAAAAATATGGTCCTTTTCCTCAAGGAGCTCATACTCTAATGGGGGAAAATAAAAACATGTAAGACATATACAGAATAAATGAAAGATAATCTTAGAGGGAAGAGATTAGCAGTAGAGGGTGGAGTGGGGGTGGGATTAGAAAAGATCTCCCCAATCATAAAAAAAAGGTTTGAACCTTCTACCCATGTACCTATTATCTCATCTTTCTCCTTCCCTTCACTGCCAAAATTTTTATACTTTGAGAAAACTGAGGCAGACAGAGGTTAAGTGACTTGCCCAGGGTCACACAGCTCATAATCATATAAAGCCAGATTTGAATTCAGTTCTTAGCCCTGAACTCCAAACTTAGTACTCTAGCTACTGTACCACCTAGTTGCTTCTGAACTAAGGGAGAGGACAATTTTAATAAGGAAAAAAACAGGTCAATTAGTGTTAAATGCTACAGAATGGTCAAAGAAAATTTGAATGCAGAAAATGCCACTGGATTTGAAGATAAAGATTTCATTGATGATCTCTTAGAGAGAACAGCTTGGTGAGTGCAGTGAAGGACAAACCAAATTATCCCAGAGAAAGAAAGAGGAGTGGGAAATGGAAGGAGATGACTTAGACCATTTATTTCAGAAATGCCTACTGAGCCCTGAATCATAGAGGGCCTATCATGGCTGTTATTTGAGGGATTCCACTGGGTTATTTCAAGGTTCAAGTGAGTTTATGCAAACCTTCAGGTGCCATAGAAATGCCAGTGATTCTTTTTATTATTCAGGGGGAACAGGAGGCCAAGCCAAGCATTGAGCTAGCACAGAGTGATGTATCTGTTCCTATCCCCTTTCTCGTTGACATTACCTCTCAGCACCAGCTGAGATTTCCCAAACTCTGCTACTCCCCCCCTCTTCTGTCCCACTGCCTTTGATGATGGCCATAACCAGAGGGAGCAGGCCAAAGGGAGCAGAAGGATGACAAAACACAACATAAATGTCAGCTATTACCTCCCCAGTTTCCTCGAGTGCCATCCATGCAAACCAGCTGTTTGGCTGCCCAGCGGGGGTGACATTGCTTCTCTGGGAACAGGAACTTGGAACAAACTTGCTAATGCAATTCAGATCAACTGTCTTAGACTGATATACTATGAGTGCAGAGTCTCTCTCACTTGTTTCTTGTACCAGTCTATTGTGGCAGATGGAGTATGGAATAACCCAGACCAGCACCCACATTGTGAAAACCCAGACAACAAAATCATCATAATAGGAAAGGAAACTCAAGGCCAAGGGGCCTTCACTACTACCTCTCAGAGAGCTGCACCTTTCAGCCTCCTCTACTATTCTGTACTCACTCTCCTCATGCCCTGAGGTGAATGAGTGAATGAAAGAATGCAAGAAACTTTTTTCTGCTCAATGTTGTACTAGGTACTAGGAATACCAATACAAAAGTTAATCAGTCCCTGACCTCAAGGAATTTCTATTGAAATATGGAGAAGCAACATGTATACGCAAATTGTAGTCAGAATTGGGTATTTTAATTTGGAAAATTAAGGAAACTATAGAGTGTATATTGACTCACCCTCTTTGAGAAGTAATGACAAATGTTTGCTGCACATATAGGTTATTTTCTGTGTGTGGCACATTCCTAACTGTATTGGGATAGGCTATCAACTGAGCATAAAATGTAAGATCTGTTCATCCTAGAGAACCTAATCACCAATTATTGACTGACCCAGATACTTGGCCAAATTCCCTGTTACTTCTTGCCACTCATAGCCCAAGTTGCTCAGCATTTGCAGTGACGGTCTCAGTAAGCTGACACTGCTCACCCCTAAAACTAATGCCGTGATAAGCCATTCTGGGATGCCTACATTGACTGCTTCTTCTCCCCTCCTGTAGCACTTAAATTCTCACTTCCTCTTTCCCTTGTTCCCATGATTTGGTCTACAGATGTGGAGACAAAAATCCTCTCCCTTCTTTTATTAAGGGTGTGTTTGACTCAGACCAAACACCCTGCTGGTTCAAGTTCAATGTTGGGAAGAAATGGGGCCCCCATAGGTCATTGACCAATCAACTGAGCTATAGAAATAGAAAGGCTATCAATGAGGATGCAGTAGCATTTAGATGTAGCCACCTTCCCTGCTCTCCTTACCCCAGCCTTACTTCTTTATGGAAGTCTGGTGAGCAGAGCAGGGTGTGATGTGGTTCCCTTGGATTTAGGACATGACCAGATCTATAGGGGTAGGCCTTTTTATGCTTTTAGATAATTAGGAAGCTATGACAATATAACCAGGGCTACCAAGAAGCCTTGTCAATGATGGCGCAGGGGCCAATCCAATCCCAGGGAGAGCTTTGTCATCTTTTAAGGAAAACTACCCTAACCTATGTGGAGGAAGGATGCTGGTAGGTATCAGTCCTGTCACACACTCATCCCTAGGTATATCAGCCTTATTCCTTGATAGCTTATATTCCCTTCTTCAAGGTCCACTCAATCTTTATCAGCAAGCCCATATCTTTGTTGTTGTAATGCACTGGCTTCCAGGTAAGTCTCCATCCTTTTTTTGAGGAATGTATTACTTGGTTCACAGTTTTTCTCCTCTGCCCATGAATCTGAAGACTTCACTATGCATGCTGATATTCCCTGGGATACCTTGGCTTCCTATTTCATAAAGTCCTCCATGATGTACATCTTCACTTTACCTCAGCCCCACATGAGGAAATAGTCCAACTTTTGATCTTATCTGACAAGATGATGCTTAGTTGAGGGAATTATCATCTTCCCTAGTCCTGGATACTACACTTCACTTAAAGCACCCTAAAATTATATTGGCTTTCTTAGATGTCATGTGACACTCTGGCTTATATTGAGATGGTCCAACAAAAACCCTGGATCTTTTTCAGATAAACTTCCATCTAGCCATTCTTCCTCATTTTTATATTTGTGAAAGTTATGGTTTTAACTCAAGTGTAAAATAAGTAAAACCAATGTCTCTAAGATTAGAAGGAAAACAGAAAACTGGGAGAAAAGTTTTATAGTTTCTCAGATTAAGGTCTCATATCTCAAATATACAAAGAATGCTGTCAAGTTTATAAGAATATTGGTCAGTCTTCAATTGATAAATAGTCAAAGGATATGAACAGGCAGTTTTTTGATGAAGAAATCAAAACTATGTATAGTCATATGAAATACTCTAAATCACTATTGATTAGAGAAATGCAAATTAAAACAACTTTGAGATATCATCTTATACCTATCAGATTGGCTAAAATGACAGAAAAGGAAAGTGACAAATGTTGGAGGGGTGGTGGAAAAGTTGGGACCCTAAGTTGGTGGAACTGTAAACTTATCCAACCATTTTGGAGAGCAAGCTGGAATTATGCCCAGAATATTATAGAACTGTGTATACTCTTTGATCCAGCAATACCACTATTAGGTCTGTTTCCCAAGACATTAGGGAAAAATGAAAAGAACTTCCATGTTCTAAAATATTTATAGCATCTCTCTTTGTGGTGACAAAGAACTGGAAATTGAAGGGATGCTTTTCAATTAGGGAATGGCTAAACAAATTTTGGTATATGATTGTGATGGAAAATTACTGTGCTATAAAAATGATGAACTGGTTGATTTTTACAAAAAACAAGGAAACACATGAAATAATAGTGAAATGAGTAGAACCAAGAGAACATCGTACACAGTAACAACAATATTGCTCTAAGAACAACTTTGAACATCTCAGGCATTTTGAGTATTACAAATACCAACTCAACTACAAAGGATATATGAAGAAAGCTACTATCTACACCCAGAGAAAGAACTGATAAATGGAAGTATGTATAGTATGGTTTTGCATATATGTAATATACATATATATATATGTATCTAATAGTAATGTTCTCTAGGGTGAAGGATGGAGAAAAAAGGTAGAAAGTACACAGTGAAGAACAAAAGAAAACTTAGAAGAACAGAAAAGCAGGGTAGCTTTGAAAACAATTTGTAGCATTTATTACATAATTTTGGGGAAAAAAAGTAAACTGTGAGATGGAAATCCATGGTTTTATATTTAATCCTCTTTTTAATATTGTGCTGTGTACATTGAAATGTTCTTTTTTATCTTTTTATATTTAAATTCACAATGTACAAAAATTTTTAAAAAGAAAAAAACTTATAAATCTTTCTGGTCCTGAGATTTTTTTTCTTAGGGAGATCATTTATGGTTTGTTCAATTTCTTTTTCTAAGATAAGGTTATTTAAGTATTTTTTCCTATTCTATTAATCTGGGTGATTTAAATCTTTATAAAAATATTCATGCATTTCACTTAGATTGTCAGTTTTATTGTCATGTAATTGGGCAAAAAAGCCCCAAATAATTGCTTTGATTTCATTTTCATCAGTTGTATATTTATCCTTTTTTGTTTTCAATACCAGTAATGCTTTTAAATTAAATGGACAATGGTTTATCTATTTTATTGTTTCTAATAAAAGTAACTCTTAGTTTTGTTATTTAATTTTTTTGTTTCAATTTTATTAATCACTCCTTTGATTTTCAGGATTTTTGGTATTTAATTGGGAGAATAATTTGTTCTTTTCTATTGTTTTTTTTTTTCAGTTGCATGCCCAATTTATTGAACTGATCGCTCTCTCTTTTAATGATATGAGCATTTAGAGATATAAATTTTCCCCTAGGTGCTGCTTTGACTTCTCATTGTTGTCATTCTCTTTAATGAAGTTATTGATCAGTTCTATAAGTTGTTCTTTGAACCACTCATTCTTTAGAATTTAATTATTTAGTTACCAATTCATTTTTAATCTATGATTCCAAAGCCCTTTATTGAATGTAATTGTTATTACATTATGGTCTAAAAGGGGTACACTTAATATTTCTACTATTCTGCCTTTGTGAGATTTGTATGCCCCAATACATAATCAGTTTTTTTGAAGGTGCCATATACTGCTGAGAAAAAGGCTTATTGTTTTATATGCCTATTTAATTTTTCCAGAGGTCCATCATATCTATCTTTTCTAAAATTATATTCATCTCCTTAATTTTTCTCATGTATTTTGTGGTTAGAGTTATCTAGTTCTGACAGGGGTAAGTTGAGGTCCCCTGCTAGCACAGTTTTTATGTCTATTTCCTCCAGTCACTCATTTCACTTTTCCTTTAAGAATTTGAATGCTATGCCATTTGGTGCATATATGTTTAGAATTGATGTTACTTCATTGTCTTCATTGTTATCTCAGCTCTGCTCCATCTAGCGTTTGCTTGAAGAGCACCAATGATGAACTGACTGCCTTCCATGGCAGCCCATTCTACCTTTAGATAGCTCTAATTATTAGAAAACTTTTCCTTACAATATGGCAATATTTTATTCTTTTCAGCTTCCACTAATTGCTCTTAGTTCTACCCTAGGGGAGTAAGCAGAACAAGTCTAATCTCTCTTTCACGTATAGATAACTTCATGTTCCCCTTGCTTTTCCTTCTTTAGTCTCAATAAATATCTTTAGTTGCTTCAACTGATCATTGTATGGCATTATCTCAAGGCCCTTCATCATTCTAGCCCTTTTCCTCTATATTCTCTCCAATTTATTATTAACCTTCCAAATGTTGTGAGAGTAGCCATAGAAAAGATGGTTATCACAAGTATATTCTTTCTTAGAACTCACTCTTTTTGGTCCCACTGAACTTGTTACTATGGGAGAGAATTCTGGGCGGAAAAGCAAGAGAAAGAGTATCACATTCTGGGCATAATACACAAAAAGGGAGCCAGCAAAGGTGGGATGTTCTGCCCTGGGTACTTTGTCCTCCAGGCCTTGAGACCCTGATAGTACCTCTTGTGAATGAGGTAAAATGATTCTTTCCCTCCCCTCTGCCCTGCATAGAAATAACAGGACATGCTGATGAGATTGCAGAGCAGTCCAAAGGAGCTTACATCTACCATTTGACTGTTAAAAGGAGACTGAACTAGAAGCTCGTATTTTTTATTAAACCTAATGCCCCTTAGATATGTCTTGGCAACAAGTTAGATATGGTAGGTGAGAGAGTAAGGAAGTAAGGATGATATGTAGATAGTTAACCTGAGCAACTGGGAGGATGACGGTGTCCTTGACAGTAATAGGAAAGTATGGAAAAGGAGAATATTCAGGGAGGAAAGATAACAAGTTCAGTTTTGGACATGCTGAATTTAAGTTGTCTACAGGACACCTGATCTGAGCAGTTGAAGATGTGAGACTAGAGGTCAGCAGAGAGGATAGGGCTGAACAAGTCAATTTGAAAACTGTTAACATAGAGATAACAATTGAATTCATAGGAGCTCATGAGATCACCAAGAGAAATATTATAGAAGAAGAACGGAAGAGGGCCAAGGCAGAGGCTTGTAGGACATTCAAGGGTTAACCTGTGTGACCTTGATGAGGATCGAACAAAGGAGACTGAGCTAGAAGCAGGAGCATTCAGACGGGTTTGGGGTATGGAGGGAGACCAGGAGACAGTGGCATCATGAAAACCTAGAGAGAAGAGAGTATTGAGGAAAAGGGGGTGAACAACCGTGTCAAAGTCTTGTGGTCAGGAAGGATGAAGATAAGAAAAGGCCATTAGATTTGTCAATTAAGAGATCAGTAATAACTTTGGAGAGAGCAGGTCCAGTGGAATGAAGTCAGAAGCCAGAATGTAGAGAGTTAAGAAGAGAATGAGAGGAAAGGGAGTGGAGGCACCTATTGTAGAAGGCCTTCTCAAGGAGTTTAGCCACAAAAAGAAGGAGAGATATGGGCCAATAGTTAGTGGAGATGAATGCAAATTTTTTGAAGATGAGGAAGACAGTAGAGAAGCAGCCAGTAAATATAGAGAGACATTAAGGAGAAGTAAGAGTAAGGATGATAGAAGGGGGAATCTGCTGGAGAAGACAAAAGGGCCACCTCTTCATGTGAGATGGGGCAAAGAAAGAGATGGTGGTGGAAGGCCTCTGGGTGGTGTGAGATGAGGAGCAAAGATGAGGGACCTCTCAATGGACAGTCTCGATTTTTTCCGTAAAATATGAGACAAGGTTCTCACTTAAGAGGATAACAGGATTAAGGAGAGTTAGCAAACTGGTCCTGCATTTGCTAAGGAAGAAAACTTTCAAACGGGGAAGATGTTTTAGATCCAAAACAAGGCCCACCCAGAGCTTGCCAAGAGGATTAGAGGAATAGACACAATAATCCAGATGTGATCTCACCAGGGAAGAGCACAGTGGGATTATCAATTCCCTAATCTTAGAAGTTATGCCACACTTAATGCAGCCTAAACCTTCTTCACTGACATCTCACACAGTGAATCTTATTAAGCTTGCAGTCTACTAAAACTCTGATCTGCTGTTTCACCAATGCAGTGGAGTGAGACTGGATTACTGTTTATATACTAGCTGATCACTGGCATTTTTTATCTCAAGATGATCTGATTCGGTTGGATCTCAAGTCAGACTCTCCGAAGGTTTGTTTTCTCTGCAATTCCTTTTTCCCATTTTGTGAATTGTTCCTGCTTATAATCTTTCATCTTCCTCTTGTCAAAGGAGATTGTACTCTGAACCAGTGTTATTTATCCTCAACTGCCACCTCTCTCTGCTTGGCAGATAGAACAAGTGTTTTTTGCATAAGATGATTTCTGAACTCTTTGGTCTCCTTGTAGTGGGTCTTGTTGCTTTTTATTAGTTAATTTTTTTTCTAAGAAATGCAAAGTCACAGTCAGTGTCCTTACTTTTGTCCATTTCCCATTTTCCGAATTAGACTTTGTTTAAATAGGTCACAATGTATGATCATGTTCAATATCTTCTCATCGGTATCTTTTCTTCTAACTTAATGTTTTCTCTGGCCTGCAACAATCAGACTGCACACAGATAGCTGATTCTGAAAGGACCGTTAGATCTGTAACCAGTCATTTCCTGTCTCTTAAGCTATCTTCAATTTCATGGAAATGCATAGACTAAAAATGTGAGGCAGGACCTTTTCACTCCCAAACCACCAGGGTGCCCACACACAGCTATTATGTTTCTTCCCTTTGTAATTGCTTTCCTTCCTCTGACAGAATAGAAACCTTTCTGAGACATGTAATCCAAGTTGAGGTAGTGGGTGGTCTGACACATCCGCCTCCAAGCTCCTTAATAAATTCACTTTGGACCTTGGCAGGCAGCCTGAAGCCCCTGCTTTGGGACTTCAGTCCTTTGGGTTAAGGCATTGTCTCAATAAAAATCCCCTTTAAAAATGCGAAAACCTCTTGTAAGCATAACATTTAAAGCCATTATCAACTAGCAAAATCTTTTCATTAATTTCTCCCCCTCCCTTCCTACCCCAAGTTAGAAAGTCAGGAAAACCAATTGCAGAACTCTGAGAAATAAATGAATGACAAAAATATCTTGAAAAGCTTAGTACAGTTGCTTAGGACATAGGAGCTAAATAACTAATTGTTGATTGATGGATTGACTAAATTGGAGGAGTAGGGAGGAAGAGTTCTAGATCATAGGTGTCTGAGACTCTAGTGTTATTGGGACAACAGAGGCAGGATGGAGATATAGTGGAATCAACCAGGGACCATGACAGCAATATAGTACGGGGAGAAGCAAGGAGTGCATGCAACCCCACTAAAAGACTGAAAATTGGGGGCTTCTGGTTGAGTTAGGAAAATAGCTCCCTAATTACTCTCTTGCTTCCAAATCCAGTACAGATTGCTGGCTTGAATTTCTGCTCCTGTAACCAGTTTTCCATTTCTTACTCAAACTGCTAGATGTTGATATAATGAAGAAACCCTAATAGCAAATGGCCTGGACCTTTGGTTTACAACTGCTTGAATCTCAGTTCGAATTTACCCTTCTCCTAAGGAAAGGATCGCCTCTCCCTGGCCCAAGTGCTTCTTCCAACAACTGACATAGGGCATGTACATGCTGGCTCTTTCCTGGGCAAAAGTAACACCATGGTCTGGATGAGATGGCTTAGACAGAGTAAGGCAGCAGAGAGCCCTGGACAGCCCAAGTGCTTTACGAAAGACAGTCCAGAAGTATTTATTAAGCTCTTACTACGTTCAGGCACTATGCTAACTAAGCACAGGGTAAGAAAGATATGTGTGTGAGAGGCGGGGTTGTGTCTACTGGGGGATAGAGGAAGGAAGGGGACAAGGAGGAAGAGGAGATTTGAAAATGAGAAGAGGATTTTGAACTGGTGGGAAAGAGAAGGGAATCAAAGGAAACCTTGGTCTATTTTTTTTTTCTTTTGCAAGGGCTTTATCAAAGCTGATGAAGTTGTGATAAAATATCAGTGTCATACTGAAAGCAAATCTCTGGTAAAGAGTCATAATAAGAAACTTGGTAGACAGGATTTATGCTTTGAACAGGGTGGGACTAAATAAGACCACTTCTGCCTCTAAGAGTGATGAATTTAGATGAATTTAGAAACAGAAACAAGAACAAGTAGGAGGAAATGAAAGTTTCTTCAACAAACAAGATGATGCCTCAGTGTGGGAAATTACCTCCACCCATTGAAACTGTCTATACTTAGACAAATCCTAGGGAGCTGTCTGAGACAAATAAAGGTTAAGTAGTTGACCTCAAGTCATACAGCTTTTAAAATGTTGGAGTTAGGATCTGAACCCATATCTTCCTGACTCTCAGACCAATCTGACCATTAGTGATCTGTTCATTACGACACAGTGTCTCTAAGTAAAAATAAATGAGGTGAAATAAACTCAACATATTCAAAAAACAGCCCAGTTCAATAAACTTGCATTAATATTTACCATGTGTAGCAATTTCACTCTCGTTTTGGATGCATAAATGAATATCTTTGTGTTTTCCCAAACCACACTACCAAGTTGATGCCCAACAACATTGTTCCAGAATTTTAACTGGTTTTCCTGCTTGCCTTAGGCTTCCAATTAATTTGCAATAGGGAAGCTTTTATTGGTTCCTTATACTACCGATGCTGAACGCCAATCAGATATCTTAGCCCTCACCCATAATCGAGCAGTCAGTCAACCCTTAAGCATGTATTAATCCCCTACTTTGTCTGGCAATGTACTAGGTGCTAGCGACATGAAGACAAAGAATGAAACAAACTCTATTCTCAAAAAGCTATTATGTGAAGGAAATGAAGATTCCATTGCTTTCCCATACCAAATTAAGGCAAGTGACAAGAACTAGTTGTACCCTGTATGTGCCAATTTCAAAGGGTAACCTCTCAAAAGACTTTTGATTCCCTTCTTCCTGATGTAACCTGAAGGTCATCATGAGGTTGTATCTTTATCTGTGGGCTATGAAGGACTGCAGAATTATAGATCTGAAACTGGAAGCGTTCTCATAAGTCATTTAGTCCAACCCTTTGGCTTTATAGATGAGGAAACTGAGGCCAGGGAGTTGACATGACTTCTTCAATCTGTTACATGAGTAGCACATTATTGCTGCCCATGCTCACATAGGTAGTAAATTATTGGCGCCTGTCTGGATTTATCCCTGATTATTCCCACCCATCCCTTCGTGTCTCATTTTGGACCTCATGCCCTCTGGAGTGTGAATCAAAGCATGCCTGTAATAAAGGCCTATTGATTTTTAGAATTACTGGATGATATTGTTCTTTGAAAGTTTCCAAGTCCCAAAATGTAGCTGCAATGGACTGAGGTATCAACCTATTGAAAACATAACTAACCATACTACAATCTAGCTCAAATTTCTCTGTCTTGTCATTCTTTCAATCATGTATTGAGACAACTTTTATTAGACTCTTACTTTGTACAAAAATTCTACTGATGTCTTACCATGGCATGGAAATGACCAGGAATTCTTAAAGTTTATGCCCACATAAATACATTGCTGGAATACCTTGGAGAATAGTCTTAGAAACACACTGAATTTGCTTTCCATGGATCACTCTGGCTAAATATGGAGGAGCTAATACATTGGCCACTTGGTAAAGAATTCTTTGGCCATGGCAACTCACAAAACAAAGAAAAGTATGAAATTGCCTCCCACACATGCCAGTGACAAAAAGGGGCCAAAAAGATGTTATAGGAATTGTGGTTTTTAGACCATTTATATGCTTTAACTTAACCATCGGTATTCTAAATGAGAGATCCTTATTTGATTACTGAAATACATATGCCACTGAAGGAACTGAATTGAATCCGTCTTGACTTTCTCTCCATAAATAAAAACAGACAGAAAGTTAAAGGGATGGCTCACTGGTTCTCCTTGGAGAGACAAATAAAAGAGTTGGTCGAGTTGGTTTTATTGTGTCCAAAGGTAAGAGGAAGCATAATGCTGTGGAATATTTTGTCTATGATAAATATATGTGAAAAGACCACTAGGAAAATAATTGAAACCTAATGCAACATTGTTTGTTGCATAGAATAAAGAGGTAGAGAGATTCTAAGAAGAATACAGTAAGAGCCTCCAGTCAAAATCCATACAAACTCTCATGTTTTACTTTGATGCAGAGGTGGGAGTATATGAGGACAGTGAAACATAAAGAATGATAGAGGCCAAAGATTTTCAGATTACTTAAAAGTCTCATGCCTACCTATCATGAATATTTTGCTTTAGAAAATAATCATCAGGTGCTTGATATGGCAAACAGTGAGTACATCTAAAACAAAAAATGAAATCCATTATATTAAAATGACAGGAAATAACATGTCACTGATGAGGGGAGTCATGCCTGAGTCAGTTGTCAATGTATAGTGAGATCATCAAGTTGTCAGAGCAGAGTTTAGAAGTAGTACAAAACTAAAAGGAAGAATACAAAGGAGAAAAAGCATGTTAGACAATACAAACAATTGAATCGTGACCTATTCAAATATGTTATTGATCATTTAAGACAGGATATGAATGGAAGAAATGACATAGACACCAACTGTAATAAATTCATACAGATGCTTAACTGGTATTAATTATTTGTCCTAATGAGGTCAAAAGAACCTAAAAAGAACATTAGCCAGCAAAATTTGACTTTGTTGACAAGCAGACAGATGTGACAGCTAGAGCTAGACAAGTTTGTTATTATGTGAACTCATTTTTAAAAGTTCTCCATTCTTATGGAGAAGTATGGCAGAATATTAATGAGCAATATCACCTGATAAAATAAAGAAAAGTAATGGAGGATAAAAGCAGTTAAAAGAAACCTTGGCAAGAGACTCAAGTAAATAAAGCTGGATGGCGTTGTAGTACAATGGATAGAAGATGGTATTTGGAGTCAGTGGACCTGGATTCAAATCTTAGCTCTGCTACTTGCTGCCTTGGTAAGGCTCAAATTAGGGGAGCCTATACTCACCAAAGGTACCATTATCATTGAGGATATCCAGTGAAGAGTACAGGTTGAAGAGGAACTCTCTATAGATGGTGAGGTCTGTGAGGTGCTCCTGTTTGTGGGACCCTTTGTGCCTCAGGCCCTTGCAAAACCCACTGAATAAGATCCATAACTCTGCAGGGGTCTCATCTAATCACCCATATAGGAAAAAGAATAATTAAAACAAGAATAAATATTGTCAATATTATGGTATGCAATTAGATTCAACATACATATCTTGGATAGCCTATGCCAGATTGCTTACTGTCTCAGGGACAGGAGAGAGGAAGGAGGGAAAGAACTTGGAACTCCAAATTTTTTTAAATGAATATTAAAAATTGTTTTTATATATAATTGGGAGAAAATGTTATTTAAAAAAAAGGAAATGGACTGTGAGTTAGACCTAGAATTAAATGGGAGGAGAAGAGCAAGCTGGATTGCATTTGGAAAATTACAAAGCTCTTTCAATGATCCCTAGACTTCTCTCTAAAAGAAAGGATTGTCTTTTTAAAACCAATATTTTACTGGTTTTGTTATATAGCGGTGAGTCATGTAATGCTACAATCTCTGAGGAATTAAAAATGCGTATGAGTCAGAGGGCAATGGAGAAGGGCATAATGGGTGTGAGGAGGCTGAAACACATAATCAATGAGAAACTATGAAAAAGAACCAAGAAAAGGTTGTCATCAAAGTAATTTATGATTGAAAAAAGTAGAGAGCTTCATCATATGGCAAAATAATGGAATAATCACTGGGAAACCTCCGTGCTATGCTATCTGCATGATGTCAAGAGAAAGCAAAGAAGGTATATTGGGTGTTGAACTTATGGGGCAACACTGGCAGGCAACTCAGAGGATGGGCAGTCATTGATGAGTTGCAACCTGTACCATTGGAAAGAAGTCACATCTATGATATATCCATTTGAGCATTTGAATCGATGTGATATACTTGGGAAAGGTGTGTATCTTTGGGCCATCCTGAGAGAGTTTGTCCAGTCCTTTGCAGAAATTAGAATATACTGTGTCTACCATTTACTAGTCTAGGGACCTGATCACAAAAGGGAATGAGGTTAGTTTCATATGATTTGCTGCCCTAAGCTCACTCTTATTGATTCCTAATTTTACTGCTAAGTGCTCAGAAACCACATGTTTACTAATTTAAATGTAATCCTATAAGGCATTAATGTCAATATCATTGGTCTGTGCTTTCTGGGATCCACATTTTACTCATTTTTGAAAATCAATACTTTGTCCATTTCAAGTCTCTTTGCACCTTTCCCATTTTCTGTATAGTCATCTGCTGTGTGGCTCACTATGCTTATACCTCTAATCCCTTTCTCCTATAACGACCCAGAGGATCTGTCTGGACTCTCATGCCTGACTTTCCCTCCCATCCTACTGGGGCCTGAGCCATGTTCACAACAACATAACTCCGTGGCTAATGTTTTGAAGCAAAGTTGGCAATATGGACCAAATCAAAAAGAATGACCTAGGCGGAATTATCATCTTTGTAAATACATTGAGCTAGTGTCAGATTTGTTAGGAAGATAATTGTTAGTTAAATATGACCAAGGTAAGTTGCACTCTCCATGAGGACTTTACCAGAGATTCTCCCACTGGGTCTAAGATTGTCATCACCATTGTTAGCTTTTATATGGCGCTTTAAGGTTTATGAACCACTCCACACATATTATCTCATGGAGTCCTCATGACCCTGGGAAGTAGGTGCAATTAATATCCCCATTTTACAGATGAGGAAACTGAGGCAGAAGGTAAGCAACTTGTCACACCCAGTATTCATACAGATCATCAATTAATACCTATCTATTGAGCATTTGTCCTCTGCAAGGTACTGTGATAGGGATAGTGGGGTTAGGGAGATAAGACAAACTCGCTGTAGGATACTATAGAGTGGATTCTGTTTAGGTTTAAGTTGGACTATATAAGATCACAGGGTCACAGCCGAAAGGCATGTCCAAGGTCATTTAATCCAATCTTCTCAGGTCATTGATGAGGAAATTATGTAACAACAGAAGTTCCTTAGAACTCTGAGAATTCTCTTGCATACTTAGAGACCAACACTTAAGAAAAATATGATCCATAAATGGAGAAGATTCATGTTAACAAAAAGTATAAAAAGAATCCTTGAACTAAATTCAAGCGTAATATTATTACTGGTTTTAAAGTAGATAATGTATATAGAGTACTCTGCAAATCTTCAAGTGCTATGTAAATTTCACTTATTATTATCACTAAACTAAAGCCTACAAAGGAAGATTCTGAGGAGAGTCTTTCTGTAAAAGGTTTTATTGAACACCATCTCCTCGGTCAGTCAATACACAATTATTAAGTACCTACCAAGTACAGGTACCTGGCTTAGTGCTGAGGATACAAAGAATGGCAACAGCCAGTACCTGCCCTAAGGAGCTTACAATCTAATGGGGGAAACAACACATAAGAGCACATAAAAGGAAGCTGAAATAGGAGGGGTAGTACCTTGCGCTGGGGGCATGATGAAAGTCCAGAGGAGAGCAGTCAGGTGGGCTGTCCTTCAATGGAGGCTTCGAGAGAAGCTCTTTGATGTCCTCTCTCCAACCCCTCCAGGCCAAGGGAGGGAGGGGCACTAGAGAGAGGCAGGAGGAACTGAGGAGGAGGGAGTTTTAGGGTTGATGTGATCTTGCAGGAAGATGAGTTTCTGGAGACAGTGATGAAGTCCAGCAGAGTAACCAGGTGACCTATATTACAACTGCTGCGTAAACGTAAGAAAAAGTATAACATGTAGTCTCTGCCCTCAAGGAGAGGTAGTAGTCTGCTCCTGGATTCCTGTCACCCACGGATGAAGAAATTAAATAATATCAGTTGCTTATTGTTACATAGCATTTCACACTGATGGAACACTACCCAGTTAGTTCCTCACAACAGCCTTCAGAACGTGCTATGATAATTATTATGGAGGTAAAACGTTCAGGAGAGTGGGATCAGACTGATGAAAAGTCTAGAGACCATGTCATATAAAGACCAGTTGGAGAAACCACGAATCTTTAATGTGGAGGTAAAGAGAGGTCTCAGTGTGGATCTGATATATTTAAATAGCTGACATATGGAAGAGAGATTAGATGTGCTCTGCTTGGATCTTAGCCTGGTGGTCTCCAAACTTTTCTGATCACATATCTCTGTCAGTAATAAATACATAAACACATAATGTTGAACACTTCCCCCGCCCAATGTAAGTATAGTTATTTATAAATTATATATGTGTGCCATTTTATAGGCAGTATATTCTCTCTTTCCTACTGGAAACAACAATAAAATAATGGAGAGGAACAGCAGACTCTTATTAGTCACTGCCCCAGAGCCCTGAGTTGCCTCGAGATGGCTCTGGAGGTGATCAGGAGGGTAGAGGTGGGTATGCTGGAGTGGGGGAGGGGCAGGGAACCGTAGAATTTTCTAAATGTCTGCTGCTTTGGGTGTCTGGGCATTAGTCAGGTAACAAGTGTCCTAAACCATAATTGTTGGGACCTGAGAGGACAGTGGGAGGTGTCTAGGGGGATGATGGCTGAAGAACAGGTATGATTGCATTTGAATTGAGTCCCAGGATGGGCCATTGCAGGGAGGCTGGAATTCAACCCATATTCCCTCTCTCTGTTTGGTTGATCACACAGGACTCTTGATATGGCACCTATTTTGGAGACCAATGATCTAGAGGGCAGA
Organism: Pseudochirops corinnae; assembly: GCA_028646515.1. Classification (NCBI taxonomy): domain Eukaryota; kingdom Metazoa; phylum Chordata; class Mammalia; order Diprotodontia; family Pseudocheiridae; genus Pseudochirops; species Pseudochirops corinnae. The sequence continues at coordinate 303,425 of JAQQSV010000026.1, forward strand.
ACGGGGATCAATGAGTGGAAATTAGGAGAGTTTCCTAATAATTAGAAAAATGGGCTATCTCTGAAGTAGTAAGACCCTCCTTCCCTTTGGAAGTCCTCAAGATGACCACTTGTAGAGTAGATTCCCTTTGTTGATTATATAGCCTCTGCAATCAAAGCATGCCCTGAGGGAAACAGGGCAGTGTCAGAGAGTCACGCATGGCCGTGGGTGAAGAGAGAGGCAGAAGAAACTTAGAAGCAGAGTCAGAATAGAATAGCAGAAAGAGCACTAGATTTGGAATGTGGGGATTTAGGTTCAAAAACTGGCTCTATTGGGGCCACTAGGTGGCACAGTGGATAGAGTACCACCCGTAAGTCAGGAGGACCCAAGTTCAAATCTGACTTCAGACCCTTGACACTTATTAGCTGTGTCACCCTGGGCAAGTCACTTAACCCTAATTGCCTCACAAAAAAGAAAACAACAAAAACCTGGCTCTAGTGCTTACTAATACCTGCATGACTTTAAGCAAATCATTTCATTTAGTTTCTCAGTTTTCACATCTGTTGATGAGAAATGAGGAGGTTGGACTGGGTGGCCTCTATGACCTTTCCAGTTCTACTACCATGTGGGCAAACCAACAATTCGCAATGTTCAACCATGCGTAGTGATGAGACTCCTGGAATTTTTAAATGTTGTGAAATTATTCTCTCCCTAGTAGTGTAAATACAACCCCGTCTGGAACCTCCAACAGTTTTGTCTAGTGAACTGCTTCAGTCACTGGGGCTGATTCGCAGGTACTCCCAAAGGAAATCTGAGGGTAGCCCTACTTTTTCAGAGAGCTCCCCACATGGGCAGAAATGTCTACCAAGGAATAGAGATATGAGAGCATACTTTTTTTTGGTTTATTTTCTCTCTCCCCCACACTCTCCCCCTCCCTCCCTCCTTCCTTCCTTCCTTCCTTCCTTCCTTCCTTCCTTCCTTCCTTCCTTCCTTCCTTCCTTCCTTTCTCCCACCCTCCTTGCTCCCTTGTGACTACAGAAGGGGAAGAGACAAAGGTGATGAACTAGTCTGGTTGAGGAAAGCTGTATGAAAAGAGAGGAGAGATAAGTGCTAAGTATTAGAGACAAAAATCCAAACAGGCAAAACGATCCCTGCTATTAAGGAACTTATGATAAATATGAGAGTGGGAAGAAGACAAAAATGGGAGAGGAAGATAAGGAGAATGCCTGCTAGGGGGTGGGAATGAAATGCAGCCTATGCTGCAACCAACTTGGGGAGAAGGGGAATGGAATAAGCATTTCTTCAGCACTTACTATGTGCCGGGTGGGATGCATGGGGTATTCAGGGAGGATTAGCACCTCTGGTGTGAGAGCCTGCTGAGTCCTTGTCAGGGCTTCTCATTCACCTTTGGGGTCCACCTGTCACCCAGCTTGCACCTCTGGCCCCAAGAAGCTGTGCAGCAGGCTGGTGATGAAGGGAAGGGTCTGTGGAACTGGGAAATTAGATTTCATGCCTGTTGAAACAGTTTTAAAGTGAAGTAGTAGCAATATTTAAGGAAAGCTAGTTTGGATTCTGAACAATATTAATGGAAGTTAAGTCCACAAGACAGCTTTGTGGATAGAGCACCAGGTCAGAAGTCAGGAAGACTTGTCTTCAAATCCAGTCTCAAAAGGATACCTGCTAGCTGTGTGACCCTGGGCAAGTTATTTCATCTGTCTGCCTCAGTTTCTTCAACTGTAAAATATGGGTAAAACAGGGTTGTCGGGTACATGCACAGTGGCTATACCCTGGTGAAAACCATCTTGGCAATCAGGCTCAATCAGGCTGAGGGTAACAGACAAGCCTCAAACCTGTAATGAGTTAGAGGAATGTCTACTCCAGGCGCATGAAGTCTTCCTCCAGGGGAATGGGCAGATGAGAACAATTTTTTTCAATGGCCATGAAAGCAGCTGAAGCAAGTTCTGTGGTGCATTTAGAACTTGGTTAGACATTGAAGACACCAAGGTCATTCATTGTGTCCTGGGCGATGGCTAGTCATCTTGACTTTTGTCCCGTCACTGGACTTTGATGACTCTGGAAGAGTGAGGCAGATGACTTTGTACAACCTACCTCATTTAAATTCAATTTACAGGCAAGTGAAGACATCGCCCATCATCCAACATCACCCCAACATCATGATGTCATTGGTTCTCTTTGAAAATAAAAGATGTGGGTGGCTAGGTGGTACAGTGAACAGAGCACCAGCCCTGGAGTCAGGAGGACCTGAGTTCAAATTTGGCCTCAGACACTTAACACAAAACTAGCCATGTGACCTTGGGCAAGTCACTTTACCTCAATTGCCCTACTTCCCCCCTCCAAAAATAAAAAGAAAGAAAACAAAAGATGGACAACACCTATGTACCAGACACCATGCTAAGGGCTAAAAATATCATCTCATTGATGTGCCCACCAACCCTATTTTACCCATATTTTACAGTTGAAGAAACTGAGGCAGACAGATGAAATAACTTGCCCAGGGTCACACAGCTAGCAGGTATCCTTTTGAGACTGGATTTGAAGACAGGTCTTCCTGACTTCTGACCCAGTGCTCTATCCACAAGCTGTCTTGTGGACTTAATTTCCATTAATATTGTTCAGAACCCAAACTAGCTTTCCCTAAATAATGCTACTACTTCACTTTAAAACTGTTTCAACAGGCATGAAATCTAATTTCCCAGTTCCACAGACCCTTCCCTTCATCACCAGCCTGGTCCCATCATTCATCATAAAGTTTTTTGCTCCATACTGGCACCCAAGGACTTCCTAGAATATTCAAAGATCAATCAATCAACAAGCATTTGTTAAGTCTTTAGTACGAACCCGGGGATACGTGGGGCTGGAGATAAAAAGAATCTCTATTTGAAAGGAGTTTATATCTCATACCACTGACTTTTTAAAAGCACCCTTGCCCCAACCCACCATTTCCACTTAAAACCCTAAACCCTTTACTTTCTAATGTAGTGGGGATTGCAACCGATGGACCTTGTACAGAGATGTCCTGCCTGCTTTTCTATGACCTGGTGGGCTGGCTCAGGGCTGAAGGATTCAAGAGCTTATTTGGATTATGAAATAGTCCTCTGATTGTGGATTCTTTACCCCCATGAGAGTGACGAGGGGAGGGTTACATCAGTTTAAGGAAGAGAGACAGCTTCCTGCTCTTTCTCTTTGTCTCTCCTTTCCTGTCTCTCTGTCTCTTCCTTTCTGTCTCTAGAACATGTGGCCCATAGTTCTCCCTCCCTGAATTTCTCATGGAGAGTGAGTGAAGAAAGGAAACTCACCCTTTCTCTCATCCCACCAGAATTAGCTACTGTTCCCACAAAACTCCTAGAGAAAGGCTCAGCTAGGTGAACATAAGCCTTGGACTTTGGCTGCCTCTTTCTTTGAATTTCTTTGCCTAAATGTAGGAGACTGAGCAGCAATCCTACGATGAACATATTCAGCCTTGGAGATCACCTTGTGAGCTGAAGAGGATCCTTAGTCAGTGTGGAAGGTAATTTTCTTACATCTGTTTCTGGTTTTCTTGGAGAAGACAATGGCCAGCCAAAGGATGACTCCAAGACCTGAGCTGACATGCCAGAAGATGTGAATCTAGAGGGAACTATTTGGACAGTGTAGAGCCAAGGTGAAATATAAAATATCTGTTCATCAGTCTATGAAATTGCATCATGTTAATGTTTTAAGTATCAGCCTTCTGGGAGAGTATAATAGCAATTATATTATTACATCCATTTTAAATCTTTTGTCAATTCATGATTGCAAATCTTGTATATGCTAAGTATGTCTTTTGTGCAGAGGAAATAAAGCTGTCCTGTACTTTATTGGCACTGTACATCTATGCTTTCTAGTCTTCTCTTTTGGGGCAGCCCTAGATATGACCCAAAACCTAAGCTGTAATTTTTCCTGGGATGTCAGGGTGGGAGAATAAAGTCAGAGTTTGGAGCCTTCTTTTCAGTGATCATGTCTGTTGGAAGTAATCTGGCTAACACCTTCATGGTCCTAGAGCAAAAGAGCCCTTTAATAGAGAGAGCTAGGGCACAGTAGTAACGAGAATTTGACAGCAAATGGCAGAAATTTTCATGTAAAATGCAGTGTAGAATCTAGTCAATTAAATCCAACTTTATATTCATAGAATTGAGCAAAGAAATTCATGGAGCCCAGTGGGTATAGTACTTACTGGGTTGGGAGTCAGGAGGGCCCGAGTTTGAATCCTACCTCAGATACTTACTAGCAATGTGACCTGAGACAAAGCACTTAACTTCTTCTGGCCTTAGTTTCTTCATCTTCTCTCACTTATAAAGTGAGGGGGTGGACTCAAGGACCTCTACAATCCTTTCCAGTTCTAAATCTGTAACCCTATGAACTTGTATATTTGCTGTCCTAATTCTAGCCTCACTGTTTTTAACTTGGCAGGAAAGGCAATCGTGGGGCAAGACCTTTAACATCCAGTGTGCAAGGAACCGGTGGTGAAAATGGCGCCTACCTGCTATGTCCTAACAGGACAATTCAAATTCTCACATTTTATCCCTGGGACAACAGAGGAAAACTCAGAAACATGATATGTGCCCGTGCATTCCAGTGTCAGGATCTACAGGAGCTAACCGGGATGGGAAGAGTGTTTACATTTCAGCTGCCCTACTTACCTTGGAGAGTGTGGAGAAGCAAAATGCACCAGGGCTGAGCGCTAAGAAACCCCAAGCTGGCGCAAACATAGCCAAGGGAATTCAGAGCGGTTCATCTGGTTGGAAAATTCTTTGAGCAATCTTGCTTTGCTGCTGGAGATTGTAATCCAGGACTAGAAAGGAAGTGAACAACAGGATTGCCTTTACCGTTTGGTTTTCTTCCCGTGTGCTCTTAGCTAATTGCTCTGTGTTAAGGGGGAAGCCTGCTGCAACCATGGCAAAGAAGATGAATGTCAAATCAGTCCTTTCAGTACAAATACCAACAAAGCTGTGCTTTGCACATAGTAGGCACTTAATAAATGTCTGTCAGGAATATCGGTAGTAGCGTTTTTTGTAGAGGCAAAGACTTCAGAGCAAAGCGGGTACTCATCAATTGGAAAATGACTGGACAGATTGTAATGTGTTTGACTACAATGGAATGTTTATTATTACCCTTTGAGAACTGAAGACTATAAGGAGTTCAGAGAAGCATGGGAAGATTTGGATGTATCATCAAGTGAAGTGAGCAGAACCAGAGAAATAATGTATGCAACGACTCAAGTAATGTAAATAAAGGCAATGTTCAAAGGAAGTTAAACTCTGAATTAACTGGGAGGAAACAGTTTTGACTGGTGCTAGCAATGAGGTCATGAAATATGCTTCCCTCCACACTGCTTGGTAGGGTCAAAAATGTGCCAAATTCTTTTAGGACAAAGTAGAAGCCACTGCAATTCAACAAGGCCTAAGGTTTCAATGTGGCTTTACCTCCTACTTAGCTGTCCCTCCCTGTGCTCAGAAGGACTGATAGAAAGATGATTAGGACACCTCAGGGAAGTTAGTTTTCTGAGATCTGTTCCTAAATCGGTTGGGTGGTCTTACCAAATCCCCTCAGATCCAGAAATGCTAGGAATGGGAATCCAGCTATGTTTGAGGCTGTTGTGACATGTTTTCCAAAACTAGTTTAGAATCTTACCCCTCCTTCAGGCGTGTCCAACTCTCTGTGACCCCATTTGGGGTTTTCTTGACAAAGACACTGGAGTGGTTTGCCATTTCCTTCTCCAACTCGTTTTATAGTTGAGGCAAACAGGGTTAAGTGACTTGTCCTGAGTCACACAGCTAGTAAGTGTCTGAGTCCAGATTTTAATTCAGGAAGATGAGTCTTCCTGACTGTGGGCCTGGCATTCTATCCACTGTACCACCTAACTGCCCTGCTATACCCCCTTGGAACCTAGGAAACAAAGCAGGCCTGTTAGAGAGGTGACTTACCACCAGTTCCCCTTCATATAAGCTGGTTATCACAAGAACTATATTTTCCCCAATTTTTTAAAACAGATTAGAGCTGAAAAGTATGGGGTTCTATTGACCTATTCCATTGATCTTCAACCAGACTTGATGACTGAGAGTCCAGTCCAATTCAGCAAGCGTTTATTAAGCACCCATTATATGCCAGACACTATACTGGTATTGAGATACAAAGACAAACCAAACAAAATTGAGGAACTTGTATTTGACTGGCAGGAATGAATAAATATACAGCTGAGTCCTTACATACAAGATAATTTCATGAAGGGGGAAGCCCAAAGAACAAAGTGGATCAGGAAAAGCTTGTGGTAGGAAAGGGCACATGACCTGAGCCTTGAAGGAAGTCAAGGATTCTAAGAAGCTGAGAGAGAGTGCATTGAAGGGATGAAGGACCGCCTGTGCAAAAGCAAACAAGGGAGATGGAATGTTGAATTCAAGGAAGAGAAAATAGGACAGTCTGGCTGGAATGTAGAAGCCCTCATTTGTTCGAACTGAATGAAAGCTGCTATTCTTGGTAGACAAATGATGGATGATTGGTAACTAGATAGGTTGATGTTGGCTATTAAATAACACATTCCTCATCATATGGATATTATATCTATCTATATCACCTGCCTCTACCCATGTATTCTTTTTTGCTAAAAACAAGACACAACATGTGTGCCAGCATGAAAATCCTCTCTCAGCAGAAGAGTTGATAAGGGTGTTGGGACCAGGTAAGAATGGTTTGGGCATAAAGCAAAAAGATAAAAATAAAAATTCCTGGTCCTGTTTGTGGTTGTTCAGTCATTTTCAGTTCTGTCTGACTCTTCATGACCCCATTTGGGGTTTTCTTGGTGAAGATACTGGAATGGTTTGCCATTTCCTTCTCATTTTACACATGAGGAAACTGAGGCAAACAGGGTTAAGTGACTTGCCTAGGGTCATACAATTAACAAGTATCTGAGGTCAGATTTAAACACACAAAGCTGAGCCTTCCGGACTTCAGGCCTGGCACTCTATCCACTGTGCCACCTAGCTGCCCCCAACAAAAACAACAAAGAATGGTTTTGGCATTAAAGGGGAAAAAAAAAGATAAAAATTTACTTTGCTGAATTGTGTTTCCAGGGGATGTAATTCCTATTTTTGATTTATTTGTTTTCAGGTTTGCAAAGATGGCTCAGGGGAGTGCAGCGAATTTCTCTTCCTCTGGGGTCCCCACAACCACGATGGTCTAGTGAGGGCTCCACCCTTCCCTAGGTTCTCCCTTGCCAGATCCCTGCCTGTTCCAGCTCAGGCAGTCAAAGAAGAGAAGAGGTGGGTGGTTGAGTAATTTATTTGTACTTGCATGCTTAATTTAAATCATACATAGCTCACTAAATAGGAGCGTTTGGCTCTCAGAGAAAACATGCAAGCCCTTTTGTCTGGGAGCCTTTCCATCTGTAAAGATGCCCATCACTAAGCTGAAAGGAAAAACTCAGCAATTCATGTCCCATTTAGACACCAGTGGGTTCCGGGCATGTTTTTGATCCGGCCAAAAGCATTTCTGTTTTCTCCTGATTTCTTGGTATTCCCTTCCTCCCAGACCAGCGCATGTTTATTTAAAGTTTAAGGTCTTCTGGGACTTGTAGGTAGAGAAGCACTGTTGGTTACAAACACAAAGAAGGCCTTCAGCCATTTTCTTCTTTGTCCATGAGCCTCAAATCTAAGTGGTTCTCCATAGAGTTTCCTTACATCCTGCACACAGTGGGTGCCCAATGTATGCCATTAACTGATTGCCAGGCATACTGCCTTGCCCCATGCTAGCTAGCATCAGCAGATAGCATGGTTGGTGTGGGTCATGGCTCACATCCAAGTATTTGACTAGGGCATTTGGAAACACCTCGAGAAAATGTCCTGAATGGGTGTTTTGGACAAACCTAAGGTCTCATTTAAAGGAGAAGAGCTTACAGCTTTCTTCAGGTTTTCCAGTTTGGCCTCTGCAATCTGGCCCAGTCTGTTTACAGATTGGGACTGATCCAGGATGGGAGGTCAAAAAAAGTGCAGCTTCATACATAATGTATGTTGAATTAGAATAAAGACCCTATTATATTCTGTTTTTTCTTGCTTGTCTTCTATGAAGCTCTATCAACCATAGTCTCTAGGATTTGTACTCTAAACAAGAAAGAAGTAATTTCCAGCTTTCTGCAATTTTAGGTTGCTTCAATTATGAATATATCTGTAGGTGGGTTCCCCCATGCCCCAGGTCTGAATATTGGGCAAACCTGGGTGAACTCACCCATATCTTTAGTTTCTCCCTTCACTCTGGTTAGGGAGGATGAAAACAATATGCAAAACAAATAAGATATTCTACAGAAAAAATAAAATCCTAAAGGAAATGGTCTTAGAACAGCTAGTAAACTGCTACCCATTTCCAGATGAAAATTTCTTTACCTGACATCAAAGATCCTTATTGTCTTCTCCATCAGAATGCAAGCTCCCTGAGAATAAAGATTATTTCATTTATTTGCTATAATAATATATATATCTTTTTATATTCTATAGCATTACATAGCAATGTTTTAATATGGCATTTATATAAGGCTTTAAGGTTTTGCCAAAGCTTACATGAGTGATCTCATTTATATTCATAACAACTCTGTGAGGTAGGTACTATTCCTAGCCCTATTTTCCAGATGAGGAAATTGAAACAGAGAAATTTAGTGACTTGCCCAGGGTCACACAGCTAGTGAACATCTAAAGAAGAATTTGAACTCGGGTCTTCTGGACTCTGAATCCAAGTATTTGTGTCCCGAGCAAATACTAAGTGTTAAATAAGTACTAGTGGATTGATTGATGGCTCCCACCTGTCTCTCTAGCCTGATTTCTCATTGTCGGATTTCAGCCAACTTTTTACCTGGTGCTGCAGGTTTCCTGACTCCAGGCACTATGCCACCTTACTGCCCCGCTTCTTTTGAACTCTCAAATTCGATAGGTTTTTGGAAAAACCTTTAAGACACTGTTACTGTCTAATAGAAGAAGCTGGGGTATGGCAGAGGAATTGCTGGGCATGGGATCAGGAAGACCCTGAGTTTAAACAGATGCACTATATAAATGCTTATTCCCTCACCATTGAGAAATACCTGTTGAGCTCTATTTTCATGCATTTAATAATGTTTTTTTCCTTACGTTGCCTTTCAGAACACAAATTCCCCAAAGGTAGAGAATGCATTGTGAGTGTCTGACCCTCCAAATGTTCCTTTGTGTTCTATTAGAACATCCAAAGGTCAGAAATCCAGACAGAGATTGCTTAATTAATTTATCAATAGCAAGACCCAGACATTCATGCCCTCCACAGTTTGGGCAAGGCCATATTCATTTTATTTCTAGTAGGTCATCTTTTCCCTTCCTCTTCTCCCTTGCCCTGGAGGAGGTGAGGTCCCATTTCCCCACCTCACCTACTTTTCTAGGCCTTCTCTGAAGAATTAAGAATATCTCCTAACCCAGGGCAAAATTTATTTTGATTATCTTTGCACCAGCCATAAAGAAGAAGGCTGCCGGATCCACTGAAATTTCACTCCAAAGACACACAGTACGACCTCATAGCATGAGACACAAAATGGCAGCCCAGACCTGCTAATATAATATTTCAAAGCATTATGGAGACAAGACTGCAGATTATAGCCCTTCTTCTTTAAGGGTTAGTCAGATCCTCCCAGTGCCTGAGCTCTTCTCTCTGGATATAACTGTGGTGCCTTTCTGGTTCTTGAGTTGTCCCTTCCTATAACAGATAACTGTTCTATCAGAGGCAGAAGAGACCATAGAATTCATTCAGTCTAAGCCAGGGGTGGGGAACCTTCGACCTCAAGGCCACATGTGGCCCTCTTGGTCCTCAAGTGTAGCCCTTTGATTCAGTCAAGGACCACATCTGAGCGCCTAGAGAGTCAAGGGCTGAGCTTGAGGACCTAGAGGGCCACATGTGTCCTCGAGGTTGCAAGTTCCCCACTCCTAGTCTGAGCCCTTCATTTTAGAGATGAGGAAACTGAGGCTTTGAGGTAACAAAGCTAGTAAGTGTCAGAGCCTGGATTTCTCATGCCTTCTGGCTCCAAGCCCTGTGCTCATTCTACCACCCTGCCTCAGATATTTTTATCTTTATAGGCTGATCATCTGTTCCCAGAGGCCCCTGGGGCAAGGTGCTAGTACTTAGGGTGCAGGTGTACCAACTTAGGCAGATATTAGGGGGCCAAAAAGAGAGAGAGAGCTCAAGGATCACTAAAAAACCATGGGTCAGGAGACCAAAATAAACAGTGAATGTGACTCCAATTTCTCAAACTGGAAGTTGACTTAACAGTCACAGTGGATGGGGTGGGAGTGGGGGCAGGTGAGCAAAAGCCCATAAGCTGGTTAAAATTGTAAAGCCAGCTTTGTGCTCAGTAGTCAATCAACTAACATAGATTCTATGTGAATTATGCCCAAGGCAAGGGACCAGGAGTTATTGGAGATAACAGTGTCCCAGTCCTTCAAGGAGCTCATTTCTATGGCACTTTACAATTTACAAAGGACTTCCTCAGTAAGGATTTATAAATGAGCAAGGCCAAGTGTTATCATACCCGTTATACAAACTAAGAAACTAGGACTTAGAAAGATGAAGTAATTTCCATAAGTTTGGGAAAAAACAAAAATCTAACTCAAGCTTTCAGATTCGAAGTCCAGTTATCTTTCCATTTTAAATTTGCACTCTAATGGGGGACTCCTGGAGACAATGCCTTAACCCAAAGCACTGACTTTAACAGTTTTAATTTCAGACATGACAAGCTAGAGGGGAAGATATTTTAGGCAACTAAGAAAGACTTCACACTCCAAGAAACCAATTACCTTTCCTCACCAAAGTTATAATAAAAATGGGAAGATACCTAGGGAGAAACTCTGAATAGCCATATCCTGAGGCGGCAAGGACAGGCTTTACAAAAGAGCTGCAGACCGGCTCTCTAGAGCACTTTCTTTTATGCTGGAGAACCCTGCACTTTATCTGCTTGGGGACATCTGTGAGTAGCTGAAGCTAGCCCTTCTCTAGGACTCTGGTATGGTTCCAGAAACCCACCAGTTCTTCAGATCGCAAAAGTATCATATGGAACTGATTCACACACACACTCAACAACACTAATCCCTTCCTTTTTTTTGAGGATAAGGAAGTTGGGAATCACTCTAAAGCAGGCCTGCACAACCTGCTGCCCACAGGCCACTTACAGCCCAAGACCCCTTGCAGCAGGCCAAAGGATTTCCTCTATATACAAAGGATGTTTTCCTCTACATTTTTCTGCCCAAAATCCTTTGGCATAAGGGCCCGCTGGCCACTGGTTGTACAGGCCGGCTCTAAAGCTTCAATTCACTTAAATAACTGTTCTCGGGAAAAGTTGCCATATCTGGGAAATCAAGGGAGGTATGTGGGCAGGAGGGTTAATGGGAAGAGTTGGTAAGAGTATACTGAAACAAAGAGCCTTAGGACCAAAAGAAGTAACTAAATCCAATGTATTTTAAAATAGAGGAATTTTTTCCTTTCTCTCCCTACATACAAATTACATAGAGTTTTGTTTTGGGGTTTTTTGTTTTGCTTTGTTTTGTTTTTTAACATCAAGTCTGTCTTTTCTCGGAAAAAAATTTAAAATAGGCCCCAGGCTCCTAAGTGCTTGTGAAATAACTGTAGTTGTTTGTTCTTATTAGAATTTTCTATAGTCCCTGTGACCAAAAGATTTTTCTTTGTGTACTCTAGGCATGTAGACATAATGCTCCATCCTGTGTATTTCTCTGGATATACCCAGTGACCCATTGCTGACATAGTAACAAAGCCACGGCCCTATCTTGGGCAAGGGAAACTTCCCAGAGCTTAGTGTTGTCGGGAGTCTCAGATGGTGCTGACACTAAGGAAGATCCATCTAGTCAGGGGAAAAGCATGGGAGCTGAGGGCAGCATTTCCTTTCGAAAGAGCCCCAGAAAGCATTACTGGGGAGCTGGAAGCCAAGGGGTCAGGGACTTAAGAGATCAGACTCCAGAGAGAACCAGGTACCAACCTGTCACTGCCAATCTGTGGGATTTGTTTATTCCACTCCCATGGCCTGCGGGGCTGTTCTTATGGGCAGGCATGTCCCCTGCCAGTCTGCTTGAGCCCCTATTAAGCCCCTGCAGCTGTGCTGGCAACAGAGACCAGACAGTCTCCACCACTTTTAGCAAAACTCTAACCAGCCCAGTAAGCTTTTTGCTGGTGAAAGAGATCAAAAGTCTTGGTTAAAATGAAAATTTGGGATGATTTCAAGTGAGTAGACCCTGCCTTAAGTAATATTGTGAACAAGATGGCTTATCACGAAGTTGTGTAGTGGTCAGAGGACTGGACTTGGAGTCATGAAGACGGGGATCTGAATCTTACTTCAGATATTTGCTAGCTGTATGGCCCTTGCCTAGTCACTTATCCTCAGTCTCTTCAGCTGTAAAATATGGATAATTATAGTACCTACCTCATAAGCTTGCTGAGGGATCACATCAGATAATAGTGATATAAAAAGTCAGCTCTCAATATTACTTCTCTACCATGTTCCTCCTCTCTCAGAGCTTACTTCTCAATTCCTTTCTGTTCCTCCACCATTTCTGCCATCCATACCAGTTATGATAAACTCACTCATAATAAACTGTTCAAACTGTGAGAATTCCTTAACTCTGGCTGGATTTTGGAGTCAAGAAGACTTCAACTCTGACACTTGCTAGCTGTGTGTTAACTCATGAGCTAACTTAACTCACTTAATTGCTCTGAGCCTCAGTTTCCTCATCTGTAAAGTGAGGGGACTGGACTGAGTGACCTCTGAGGTCTCTTCTGGCTTGCAATCTATGATCCCAATCTAGTCCTTGGAGAGAACTTTTTTTCAATCAATAAATCCCCAAGATGATTTCCTATGACACATGGTTAATCACACGTTCTTCTGCATTGTAGCTATTGCCATTACCTCATCAGGCTGATTCAAAGGAGACAGACTGGAGAACACTGTCATGGGATATTGGAGTGGAGGAATCAACCAACAAAATGAATGAAGGAAACAAAGCAAAATTGCCCAAACTTTAAAAATAGTTTTCAATTCAAGAAGAGCCTCTCCTTTTTCTTTATTCCTAAAACCTACTACATGTCCCTTCCTTAACATCCTTGCTAATATGAACTAGAGTAAAGGTATGTCCCTATTCCAGAGAGCAGCAAGTTGATGAATGTGGAAGGACACCACTCCCACAAAGACATGTGCAACAATAGCAACAGGAAAGACATGAGATTGTTTTTTGGCAAATGGAAGGTTCGATTTGGGGGCACTTTGCTTTTGGTCATCTTCTCTGTGTACCTGCAAGTTTCTGTCATTGAGCACTCTGGACCTCTAGACTAGGGCAGCTAAGCCATGACGCCAAAGATGACAAATTGAAGAGGGTGGGGCCAGCGATAGAGTGGAAGGTGGAGAAAGAAAGAGATCGTTCTTCTCCTCTCACTCTTTCTACCCTACTTCTCTCTGCCCTCTAAAGAAAAGAAACTAAAAATTGAGGTTCCAGAGTGACTTTCTCCAATTACAAAGTCTCTCAATGAAATTAAACCCTGCAAAGAAAAACAATTTTACTCCTACATCCAGCCAGGAAAGGAGGACAACAGGCCTGTCATCTGGGAGACGCAGAGCCATAACTAGGGCAAGCCTGTCCCAGGGGCCAGATTTGTAGGACAATGAGAGCTCTTGAAGTCTTTCAGCAGCATAGAATGAGTCTCTCTAGCACTTAGTTCACCAGACTAATTTGTTAAAACAAGAATTTTTAAAAATAAAAAAAAAAGATAGCAAGTTGGGCTGAATTCTTCCACACCTTGTCCTGCTTCGCATCCTTTTCATTGAAGAGAAGCTTTAGGCTCACTTGTCTTGAGCATGGTTTTCAATAGGCATCTGAGCCTAACACAAACCTTCCTAGCTATGGCTTTGGATTGGTTAATATTAAATTTAGAGAGAAACAGTGATTGCAAAACAAGAAGACTAGAAGAATCAAAGTTGGCATCCAATGGGCCACTCTCTATAGCCATATTCAAGCTATACCTAACTCAACCTTCCTCCAGCTGAAACTTAGCCCACGAAGATGTTATTTTGTGAAGAGGTTGCTAGTTCATAGAAACAAACATTTGGAACCAGAAATCCATTATGTGAAAGTAAATGTATCTGGACAGGATTATTAGGGATGTGCAAACCCAGGGGTATCTAGGGTTTGGCTACGCATCATGTCCCATTTTTCAAAGGCTCTTGGAGAGGCAAAATTCAAAACATATTTCTGCATAACAACTTTCCTGTTTGGTTTCAAATCCATGTGTATTTCTTGAGGAATTAACTACCCTGGGCCTCTTTCCCATCTTACAGGATTCTTCTCAATCAAAGATCCATCTGTTGATTGGGGTTCTTGTATGCAAAAGAAGAACCAAAGCACAACCTTGTAAGATTATAGGATCAGAGATCTGGAGCTGGTAGGGACCTTAGAGGACATCTAGTTTAACACCTTCATTTAAAAAAAAAAAACAACTGAGGTCCGGAAAAGATAAATGATGTGGCCAAGGTCACAAAGGTAATATGTGGCAGAGCTAGAGTTTGAACTAGGGTTCTCTCACTCCAAGCTAGCACTTGAGTTACTTCTTTCTAATATGAACTTGATTATGTTAGAAGTCATTGTTGTTTGTTCTTCATTCTCAAATGACATCAGGAAGGAGATGGCATGATTTTCAAGTGAATTGGATTTAAGTGAGGTAGGGCTGTGTAAAGTCACCAGCCTCAGTCTCTCCTCCTGAGCCACCTGGGTACAGTAGCAAGATATAGATCAGGATGACTGGAGATGGCCCCAGTGGGATGATACAGTGTGAGACCTTGGCTTTTTTAAGCTAAGGTCTTTCCCAGGTCTCAGTTTGTCTGAGGCACTGCCATTCAGTGGGGAAGTTTGTCTGAGGCACTGCCATTCAGTGGGGAAGACCCTTAGGGTTTCTGGCCAAAACAGAAACAATTTCTATTTACATTCATTTTGAGCCATCAGAATCCTAACAATGACCAACTGAGACTTGAGCTGGAAGCCACTGCCATGATTTATAGGTGAATTGGATTTAAAGGAGAGAGGGCCGTGCAAAGTCACCAGTCTCACTTTCTCCTCCAGAGCCATCTGGGTCCTGTGGCAAGATATAGATCAGGATGACTGAAGATAGCCCCCATACCAGAAGTCATGGATATGATGAAGGAGGTACCTATGACATAAAAGATGCTGTTATTGGTGGTGGGGAGTTGTTTCAGTCATGTCCAGCTCTTTATGATCCCATTTGGTATTTTCTTGGCAAAGATACTAGAATAGTTTACCATTTCCTTCTCCAGCTTGTTTTGAAGATAAGGAATTCAGACAAACAAGTTTAGGTGACTTGCCCAGTAAGTGCCGGCAACAAGATTTGAACTCAAGAGGATGAATCTTCCTGACTCCAGACCTGACATTCCATCTACTGTGCCACCTAGCTGCCCCTTGACATGAAAAAATACTCTGATAAAATACTGCAGCTGATTTTTCCTGTGGTCATGGATATTGAACTTGTTACTCAATAGTCATACCTCCATTTAGTACTAGAAAGCCTAACAGTGCAAGTATTCTTCATGTGACAGAGAACAGGTTGTACAGTAGTCCTCAAAATTCACTGACCCATTGACGTCCCAGTTACCCTACAGTCTCTCTATCAGTCCCACCCACTTTTTCCAAGATCATCCTACCATTAATTTTTCCATCATGGTGAATAGGGTATTCAAAATCCTGCCACCAATATGGATTCCCAAGAATACCAACAGAAGAAAAATGAAAGCAAAAAAGGCAGAATGTAGTGTGTTTTCTCCTGCCTGCCCAACTTTCATGGGGTGTACCTGACTTAGGTGCAAGCCTGACTAGGAGCCAGCGCTATTTCCACAGCTGTCCTAAACTCAAAATCCAGAGGGTTGCAATAGATTCTCATCATGACTGAATCTTCTACCAACCACTGCTGGTCACCATCCACAACCCAGTATTCTTGAGTACATTCTTTGGCTTTAGCTGATGTGACTTATATTGAACCTGGTTTTCTGGAGTCTTCCTTAAGAGCTATTCCACTTTCAAAGTCTTTGTCTGTGCCAATTCAAATGCTCTTCCTGTATAAGATTGTTCCAGCCCCATTTTACCTCCTGCTGGCTCTTGTTAATGTCATGTCACATGACAATAATCCAAAAGATTTAAACCCACAGCTCACTCACTAACAGGGACATCAAAATCACCAAGTTTCTGAAACTCCCAAGTGCTTTGAAGTTGTTCAGGGGTTGTTAAAGTCTTCTCTGCTGGGGTAGGGGTAGGGAGGGGGTGTAAGTGGTTTGAGACATAAATTATTTAATCTCTTAATTTTCTTCTTCCTTGACCGTTTGCTGAGCGTGGGGAATCAGAGCTTACAGTTCTCGGAGACCTCAAGGCTGTTCTTCACTCATCTTTCCCAAATGCACTCGTCAAGGAGAAAAATAACTTAATTAGAAAAGATGAAAAGCTTGGGAGAAACCCTTGTCTGGCTCTCTCAAAGCGATTTTCTGTTTCATTTGACCGAGGTTCTTGGCAGCATCCAAATTTCTAATCCTGCTTAATCACACTAAGAGCTTTAATCCAGGCTCCTTGATTTATCTGCACATACCTTCACCCTTCACCCCACCCCCCAACACCTCTCTGAGGCTCCCTTTCTCCAACCATCCCGAAGAGCTGCCCTCTAAAGGATCCTTGTTTGACATTTAAAGCCAAATTATCTCCCATCAATCTTAAATCAACAAATAATGCTATTTGCTATGTGCACAGTATTGTAATCTACTGGGGCTGTGGAGAATACCAAGACAAATAAGACAGTAGTTGCCTTGTGCTCAAAGAACTCACAAACTAAGAGGAACTTGAGGTTGGGGGAGAGGATTAAGGCTTAAAAACAGAAAAAATCTAACTAAAAATATAAATGCATGGATGTTACATATCAAGATGTAATATAAGCAGAATAAAAGAATTTTAGAATTTGTATAAGACTTCATAGCTGAGAGAGATTCACTTCAACCACACACTCAATAAATGGCCATTTAGGTTCTGTTGGAAGAACCTTCAAAGAAGAGACACCACCTTCTTTCCTAGGCAACCCATTCCTCTATTGGAAAGTTCCATTTGTTAGGAAGTTTTTTTCCTGATCTTGAGTCTAAATTAGCCTCTTTGCTACTTTTACTCTTTGCTCCTGGTTTTGCCCCATGGTCAGACAGAACTGGTCCAAATAGAACAGGTCCGATCCCTCCTCCATAACATGACCCTTCAAAATACTTGAATGCAGATGTCATATTCCCATATTTCTTCTCATGTTAAATATTTCCTTGAACTGATCCTCACTTAGCATGTTCTCAAGGTTCTTCACTCTGTCTCTCCCCTCTCTCACTCTTCCCTGTGTTGTTCTCCATCTTACCAATGTCCTTCTGATACTGTGATGTTCACAACAGAACAACATAGCCCGGATGTAACCCAATCAGACCAGAGTACAGAGGCACTGTTTCCATCAATAAGTATTATTTAACCTCCTACTATGTCAGGCACTATGCTAGGCACTGAGGAGACAAAGGCAAAAGTGAAACAATCCCTGCCCTCGAGGAGCTTATTTTCAAATTTGGGAGACAATATAAAAAACGCAAAAATATCCTCAAAATAAAGTCTATAAGCTCCTGGTCTTTGGCCATTCTCTGTACCCTCAGTATTTTGCACAGTTTTTGACACGTACTGGGTGCTTAATAATGGTTATTGACTGACTCTGCTTCTGTTAATGCAGCTCAAGATCACATTAGTTGTTTGTTTGGTTTGTTGGGTTTTTTTACATCAGTTGACACATATTGGTTTTCAATGGACTAAAACCGAGAGATGTTTTTCATATAAAAAACATAAGTTCCTCATATTGTACTTGTGAAGTTAAATTTTTAACCCAAGTGCAAAATTTCTTCTGTCCCCATTGAACTGCCTATTCATATTCTCTGATCATTTATTAACTGGGGAATGACTTTTATTCCTAATAATAGCTAATATTTGTATAGCACTTACAATGTGCCAGGCATTGTTCTTTTTTGCGATGGGGTTGGGGTTTGTTTTTTGGTTTTTTTGGCACTATGAAGTAACACTTCAGTAATTGGATTGGTATTGCACCAAGTAAGTAAATTAATTTAGATAGTATTATAATTTTCATTATATTGGCTCAGCCAACCCATGAGCAATTGATATTTATCTCATTACTGGGAGTCTCTTGCTGTAAAGAATGTTCATTAGTTATATTCATAAAGTTCCTGGGTTTGTCCTGGTAAGTAAACTCCAAATAATTTATACATTTTGTAGTTATTCTGAATGGAATTTTTCATTCTATTTTTTACCTCCTGGGTGTTGTTGGTTATATGGAGAAATGCTTATTTTTATGCAAATTTATTTTATACCTACAATTTTTCTGAAGTTATTTTTTTCTGTTACTTTTAGTTGATTTTCTAGGGTACTTAAAGAACCCTAGAACCTTATCGTGTCATCTACAAAAAGAGATAACTTTGTTTTCTCTTTGCCTATAATTATTGGGGGGAACAAATAACTGAGACTCAGAAGGGTCACCTTGATTTCAGTCGTTGAGTAGTATGGTGCAGAATTTGGTTCTGAGACTTGATCCAGCATTTGGACATCCATCACTGGCTGCTCTTGCCCCTCCTTCCTCCCAAGCAGCAATAAATAGCCTTCCTGGGGGTAAATATAACTTAGGGAAATAGCTGTTTCTCCTGTTTTGTTTTGTTTTTTTTCCCCTTGGATGTTCTCATGAGATTAGTTAATGTTGCTTGAGGAATCAGTGAATATAAAAGATTTTTGTGCTTGTGTGGCTGATGCCAAAGAAAAGTCTGTTTGTATTTAAGGCCCTGAGGATGTTATTCAGCCCAGTGAGTTAATCATTTTGTGTTGCCTTGGTCCCCTTGAGAGTGCTAAGGTCACTAAAGCAGTGAGTGAGGTGGCAGCCTGTTTTTGTTCTGGTCATGCCTGCTTATGTTGACCCTCAAGGCAGTGTTAACGTTTACACCCAATTCTTTTTCTTCCCAGAATTTTAAGGAACATCAAATGTCAAGCCCCACCTACCTTGAGAATTTGTCTCTCCTCCCCCTCCATCCTGTTGTTGTTGTTGTTTTAATGACTGATTTAGGAGAAGAGATGGGCGACCTCTTCTTGGCCTTCTCTCTACTAATCCTTCTCGCCTAGATTCTAGAGGAACACTCCTTGATGAGGTCATTATTTGTAGGAGGCAGAGGTACTATTTGGGTAGGGAAGAATGGGGAAGCATTGAATTCCAGTGATAACTCTGCCAAGGAATAATTGCGTGAGCCTCAATTTCTTCTATAAGATGAGGGCATTGGGTTACACGATCTCTGCATTTTCTTTCAGTTCTATGATCCAGTGATGCCCCAAACAGACCCTCTTGCGTTTCAGCTCACACATAAACACAGGAGGATAATTTTAGTAGCAGTTGACCCCAGGGAGCAAGAGAACCTAGAGGCAGGAATTCCAATTTCTGACCTGCAGCAGAGGACCTAATTGCTAAAAAAAAAAAAAAAAAGTCACACACTCTCATGAAGCTGGAACCTTAAAAATTATGTAGGCCCAACACCCTCATTTTGTAGATGAGAAAACTGAGGCCCATAGAGATGGTATAGTTTGCACAAGGACAGGCAGATGGTAGTTCCAGAACCTAAACTAGAACCTGGATCTTCTTCCCAGCATACTGCTGTTTCCAGCACAGAACATTGCCATTTTCAGTTTAGATTATAAACTCTTCAAAGTCAGAGGGTAAATCTCTGTAGTTCCCCTCCTAAAGATGTGCCCCAACAGTAGAAATGAGGACTACAACAGATACTTTTTGATGGTGGTAAAGATGATAGTTTTTGTTAGTGGGGATAAAGACACCCCTTGAAAATGAGGTTATTCATTTGGAGAACACACATTTGTGGCTAAAAACTGAGATGCCATGATGTTGAATGACTAGTCCAAAAAGCAAGAGCCTCTGAGACCAGAGCCTATCTATTATCACACTCTAGTTTACAAAGCTATATTCCCCTTTGAGAGGCAGTGTGGTGTAGGGACTAAAAAAACCCACCTTGAAACCAGGAAGGCCTGGATTTTAAGTCTCACCTCTGAAATAGACTAGCTGTGTGACCCTAGGAAAGTCACTTAATTTTCAGCGCTCCAGGAAAAGCTCTAAATTGCAGAGAGGAAACTGATGTATATCAATAGAGTTTCTTCACCCAGAAGTTCCCTATACTAATAAAATCACATTTTCGGTTCCTCTATTTCTTCTCCTCTAGAAGATATGCCAGTCAGCCCCAACTCTCTGGTGTCAGACAGATTCAATGGCTGGACCCACAGTGCCTCATTCTTATTGAGCCTGGAATAGGAGCCCTCTCTTGAAATTGGCTAAGCTTCTCACAGTCTGATGACTCTGGAGGAGAGAGTGACGCTAATGACTTTGCACAGCCCTGCCTCACTTAAATCCAATTCACTTGCAAGTCAAGATGTCACCCTCCTGATATACAGCAGGTCCCTAGGATCCTGTAATCCCTCAGATATCAGCCAGTTGTGCCTTACTGTGAATCTTAGGGACCTCTGTCACCTCTCCCAAAGGTATTTGCACCTTGAACCTACTTTCTTTTTGTGGAATCAGATGCTTTGGTTTCAGTTAAATGAATTAGACACCTAACAAAAGGTGCTGGAGGAGTTTAGGAAAGACAGAAAGACCTTTCCAGAGTCCCTAAATTCACATCTAACTGAGGCTGCCTTTTGAACATTTGCATAACATAGACCCTGGAATCAGCAATCATGTTTATTGATAAATACTTTAGTATAAGTAGCATTCATTGGTGGACTGTGAATCTGATATGAGTCAGAAGTATAATATGGTCTAGGGGACTAGGTGGTGCAGTGAATAGAGCACTGGCCCTGGAGTCAGGAGAACCTGAGTTCAAATGGGGCCTCAGATACTTAACACTTACTACCGGTGTGACAAGTCATTTAACCTCAATTGCCCTCCTCTTCCCCTCCAAAAAGCAAAAAAAAAAAAAACAACCAGAAGAAGAAGTATGACATGGCAACCAAAAATCTAACATGACCTTGGGCTTTAATAGAAGTTTAGCATCCAGGTCTAGGGAGCCTCTGCCCTGGTCATATCATACTTGTAGAACCATCCTTAGTTCTACATTTTAGAAAGGACATTGACAAATTGGAAGGCACCCAGGGGAGAGTGGCTGGAATGATGATGAAGGACTCTGACATCATGCCATATTGGAACTGGTTGGAGATATTGCAAATGCTTAACCTTGATAAGAAAAGACTTAGAAAGAATTTGATAGCTGACTTCAAGCATTTGAAAGGCTGTCACCTGAAAGAAGGATTCATCTTATTCTACTTGGCTTTCAGAGGACAAAAGCAGGAGCAGTGAATTACGAGGCAAAATTTTGATTTGAAGTAAGGACACGCTTCCAGAGGCAGTGTGGTCAGCTGAAATAATGATGGATTTGGAGACAAAGGATTTGGATCCAAATCCTGATTCTTATGTTTATTATCTGTGTGACATCGGGCCAGACATTCCACTTTACTGGGCCTCTGTTCCCTGCTTTATAGAATGAGTGGAGCTGGACTGGAGAGTAGTCCAAAGCTTCTCATTCTGTAAAGAGGAAAGGGTTGAAAACTCAAACTTAGGTAGAGATGACAGAGGTCACTGAGATACTTTTCAGTTCAAGATCACCAATCTTGTTATTCTAAATTGAGTTATCATCCCTAAGTGGAATGAGCTTCTTCTCGCTGGAGGTCTTCCAAAAGCAGCAGGATGACCACTCTCATATATCTCATAGAGGGGATTCTTTTCAAGTATAGGTTGGACTTGATGACCTCTAAGGTGCCTTCCAACGCTAAGATCCTGCAATACCATAATGCTTTGCTTCAGAGAGCTGATTCAGACGTTGAAAGGTAGGAGCAAGGTAGGTTCCCTGACCCGAAGAAGTTCACAGCTTAGTGGGGTAGATATGGTACATACACAAATAAGTCTGCTAAAAATAAGAACAGTAGAAAGGATGACAAAAAACAAAATGGCAAAAGGAAAAACCTCTTCCATGAGAATCAGAAGCCTTGGGTTCATGTCCAGGCTCCAGCACTAACTGACTGCAGGACCTTAGACAAATCAAATCTCTCTAGTCTGAGATTTTCTATCTATTGCATGTGGATAATGACACATACCTATTACAATATTAATATCTCATATATTGATTTAGTATTGTGAGGTTTGCAAAGAATTTTCCTCGCAACAAAGCTCTGAAATAGGTAGTGTACATATAATATATGCTCAGCTTTTTGAGTGGAAATAGACATCACACATTTTTAGCCCCATTTTACTGATGAAGAAACTAAAGCACCAAGAGATTAAACGACTTATACATGATCACACAGCTAGTAACTATCTAGTAATAATAATAGCTAATTTATTTGTATATAATAATATAGCACATATATTTATTGTATATTATAACCCATTAATATATTGCATATATAATTAGCATCTATTCTGTACCAGGTACTGTGCTAAGCACTTTACAATTACTCTCTCCTTTGATCCTCACAACAACCCTGGGAGTCAGGTGCTGTTATTTTCATCCTCATCTTACAGATGAGGAAACTGAGGCAAACCAGCTTAATAAGTGACTTGCCCAGGGTCACACAGCTTGTAAAATGTCTAGGGATAGACTTGAACTTGGGAATTCCTGACTCCAGGCCTGGTGCTCTGTACACTGTGGAACTTGTCTGAGGTGGGATATGAATACAGGTTTCTTGACTCCAAATCTATCCACTATGTCAAGTTTTTGTGAAGAAGGATCCTTGTAAACTTTGATGGGCTATGTAAATGTGAGCTATTATTATTGTGAATGATCAGATGGGAGAAAGGGCAATTCTGTTCAGGAAGATCAGGAAAGGCTTCCTGAAAGGCATGGCCTTTGAGCTGGGCCTTCCAGGATAGACAGGATTTCAACAAGTGGATGTTGCAGAATGACATTCCAGCTGAGAAAAGGTTCAGAGTCAAAATACATGAGGCATGTTTAGTGAGTGACTCAGTTTGGTTGGATGGGAGATGACATTATATTAAAGGGGAAAGGCATGTGAAATCAGATTGTGGAGGGCCTACCTGCATATCAGAGTAAGGATTCTATACCTTGTTTTTTTTTTAATTTTAGTTTTATTTTTGTAGGCAATCAAGAGCCACCAAAGGCTTATAAGCAGAGGAGTGACGTGCATTAGGAAAATTAATGTTCATTGTGTGTAATTGTGGAGGGGAAGTGAAAAATAGAGGGACTGGTTAAGAAGCTATTATAATAGAGAAGTAAACGGTAATAATCTAATGCGGTAGTGGCAGTGGGAATAGAAAGGGGACAGGTGGGAGAAATTTTGCAGAGATGAAATCAATGAATTGGAAACTGATTAGATGAAGGGGGACAGGATGTAGAGGGAAGAGTTAAATCTCTTAATATTTGTTGCTGAAAAAGAATAATCTGCATGGTAAAAAGAGAGGTGAATTCTTCTCCTGGCTCTTCCCTTTATTAGCTGTGTGATCTCTGGCAAATCACTTCACTCCTTTGGCCTCAGCTTTTCCTCTATAAAAATGAGAGAGCCATACAGGATGATCTCCTTCCAGCTCTAAAATTCTGGGATTCAACCACAGCTAAGTTTAGTAGCAAAGAGAATAAAACCATCCAAGAAATATCCCCAAATAAAATCTACTCTTTATGCTCCTTTAATCCCCAGGCCAATATATGCCCTTGGCTCATAGATTAACTTAAATCGTAGTGGTCGGATTTCACGAAGGTTTCTGCTCCTTTATCCACTAGGCTCACCATTAAGAAAGATTACTTAACGTCTACTCTGTGTAAGGTACCAGGTTTTACTTGTGGAATATTTCTGGAAAACAATCAGCAGGGACATCTCTGGGCTCCCTAATCTGGCCTGCTTGATGTGACTTTTGTTAACATTGTGGAACTTGGTAAAACAAATGAACAAGCAAAAAAATAACCTTCCAAAGTTCTAGTGAACATTTTAACGCTAGGCCCCTTTTCAATGAAATACCTTGACTTCAGGCCCCATACAATAACAATGAAAATGGAAAACACAGATGCAGAGATGGATGAAAAGAGAGGGAGGAAGGGGAGAAAAAAGTGTTGATGAGGATAGGCAGAAAACGTAATGAGGTTTTGACTTTTTTTTCTTAAAACATTTTTTTCACTTGATAATAATCACCAATACAACCAATTAAGTTTGCTTTCAACTAGTTATATTTAAATAAATAAATTTTAACTTGTAAAATGCCACCATAGTCTTGTCACTTTCTCTAAATCATCATTAACATCTTTGTTAGACCATTCACTTGCTTTCACTTTTCCTCTCAAATGGTCCTAGTATACATTCTTTAGTTTAGGTTCTGTCTTTTGTGTTTTGCATTATTTTATATCTTTCCATATTTTTATATTTTTTTGTATTGTCTACTTTAATTGTGTTATATTATCCCCTTATATTAGTGGACCAAAATGTTTTCAATCATTTCCCTTTGTGGGACATTTAAAATGCTTCTAGATTATTGGGGGGCTGGGGGGACTTTTTGGTTTTAAAGTGTTTTTTTTTCCCAATTGCAATATTGTCATGAAAATCTATGAACAGATGGCTCTTTTTTGGTTGTTGTTGGGTGTTTTTTGATAACACTTTTGTAGTATATTCCGAACAGTAAAATTATTGAGTCAAAAGGAATGATTATTTCTATAACTCTCATTGTGTACAATAGATTCTTCTCCAAGAAAGACTTTTACAAATTTGTAATTCCTCAACAATGAACGACTGTACTGCCTGTTTTTCAACAACTTTGTTTGCAAGCATGTGAATGGTTTGATTTTTTTTTAACAATTTGATGGGCTCAAATGATTGTTAAAAGGACTGTTATAAAGCATACACAGAAATTTCTTCTGAAACCTAAAGTTCAGCCAAGAAAAATCTATAAATATATTCCTGTACTTGTTCTTTTATTTTTGTTGTCATGGTTTTAGTCTGACTTCTACCTAGTATATATTCAAGAAAAATCAGCTGGTCTAACCCTCTCATTTTGCATCTGAAAGAAGTGAGACCCAAATAAGGCTAAAAGACTTGGTTAAGGTCACATAACAGGTTAATAGTAGAACCAGGGACCAGGGCTCAGATATCAAGACACCTAATATTAGTTCACATTTATATAACACCTTAAAACTTGGAAAGCATTTTTCTTACAATGATCCAGTTAGACATGTGGTATATGTAATCTTATTTCCAAATGAAATTATGGATATATTTGAAAAACAAAGTTCTATTTCAATGTCAGTTCTAGCTATTATTTCCATGTGACAGATGAAGAGACTGAGACTAGAAAGGTCACCCAATTCACCTAATTTTTTCCAGCCAGTAATAGCCAAGTTCAAGTTCAAGTCTCCTGGCTCCAAATCTGGAGCTGACCTCATAAGAAAGAGAAAAAGGAATCATACCAAAAAGGAGCCACTACTATGGATCTATGCATCTATCACATGGCAAATGAACACTGATTCTTGAGGTTCGTGTGTATCAGTCTGGGAGGAACATTTTTAAGTCTGTGTTTGCTCCTTCTCAGAATCACTTCATAAGCATTTACAATCTTGGTGCGGCCAAAGCTTTTTTTTTTTTTTAAGTCTTTTCTCCAAGCTCTCCTAAAGTCTCCTCACCAGGGCCAAATTGCCTTCCACAAGGCAAACAGTGCGTGACAGCCTTTCTAATCAGGGACTTGAACCCAGACCTATGACCCCAAATCCAAGAAAAAAAGGGGCCGAACCCAAACTGAAGCCCAAATATGGGTTCCATAAAGAAAAAATAATAACTGACTGAAAGGTTTTTTGTTTATCTTCTTTACAAAATGAAACACACCATTACAAAATGAAACACACCATACTACCACATGCATGCATTTTCCAAAGCTAGTAAACAACAAGGACATTTTAGTGTTGTCCAAACTGAACCCATAATATGTTGGAGTTGAATCCCAGCTTATAAATCAGTACAGAAAGTTACCAGGTGTAAAAGATAACTGTATCCACTCCTCAGCCTTTTAAAAACGTTTATCAAGGATCC
Source organism: Pseudochirops corinnae (assembly GCA_028646515.1). Taxonomy (NCBI): domain Eukaryota; kingdom Metazoa; phylum Chordata; class Mammalia; order Diprotodontia; family Pseudocheiridae; genus Pseudochirops; species Pseudochirops corinnae. The sequence continues at coordinate 329,629 of JAQQSV010000026.1, forward strand.
ACTGTCAGTTCCAGGGGGCTTCAGCTTCTGGTATATGAGCCGTTCCTGGGCACATGCCTTTGGACTCAAAAAAGATTTTTCAACTTTCACTCTTTACTAAAATTTTCCTAATTCCTGAATCCCAATTCAAAATACTGAGCATTCTGGTCCTTCTTGATCCTAAACTTGTATTTGCTTTCAGATTTCGAAATGTCCACAGACAAACAAGCCAATCCCTGATATCTGTAAAGCATTGTAAAGGTCTGTAAAGAACTTTATAGAAATGATTTTGTATGATCCTCCCAGCAGTCCATGTGATGTATGTATGAACGGTATTATCACCCTTATTTTACAGATGATGGAACAGAGACGTGGAAAGGTTAAGAAACTTGCCCAATCATATCACCAAAAAAGTCTGAGGTAGGATTTGAACCCAGTTCCTCATTCCAAGTGTAGCATTCTTTCTAAATATTTGGAGTCAAGAAAATTATCCCATTGCTGACCAGTGATGAGAATACAGTTAAGCCACCTAAACTTCCTGAGTGTCGATTTCCTCATCAGTAAAATGGAAATGATGATATCTAAAGGCAGGATTCAAACCCAGATCTTCATAATCCCAAATTGAGATTTTACCCACTGCACTTGATTCCCGATTACCTGTCTCTGCTTTCCTCTGCTCCTCCTACCAGTTCCAGGTATCCTCTCCTAAGACTTTCATTCCCCTTCTACCTCCGATCACATACCAGATTCTTAGGCTATTTTCTATGTTTTATGAACATAAGAAAAGTACTTCTGCAAAATCAGAAAGTGTACACTGGGATAAAGTAATTAGATATGCTTCTAGAGGAAATCTAGCTAGGTTCACACTATTGATACGAAGTTTTTTTCTTCTAAAGTTCCTCCTGGCTTTACTTGGGCATCTAGATTTACCCTGGGCCTAGAGTGCACATTAGTGCATCTGCCTTTCTCTCCTTCCTAGATAATTATAGTAATGACTCAAATTTATATAACTTTAATATTTATAAAATGCTTTTCTCACTACATCCCAAATGATGGTCTTCAGAAGACACTTAAATTGAATTTTTGGATCTATGCATCTGGCCTTTTGGGAACCAGATCTTTCTACCGATCCCTAACTGATTTTCAGCCAATCAGGAAGCCCTCATAGGAAGCCCATGGGAAATTCATTGTGTTCAATCTATGGTACTATGAAAATTCTTAGCTAATGAGATTTCTAACTTCACTCCTTCCCACCAAGAGAATACCATCAGCAAGTCAAGAAGTTCCCATTACCTTGAAATGAGAGTAATTTAATGCAAAACAAAGGTCACTCTCAAAATTCACAAGCCTTCCCTTCCCGTTTACACTAGCTCATATAAATTTAGTGTTTAGACTTTCCTTCTCATCTGGAATTAATTACTCATCTTCCACAAGTAGACAAATATTTATTTGCAAGGCTGACCCAGTCTGTGAAAGGGTGTACTGAATATATGGGTGCCCAAGACTGACATCAGCAGCACAACCTGCAGGAATGGAAGCTCCCCATCTTCCTTCATCTTTATCTCCATTCCTCCAATTGGTACCTTTAGTTTCTGTCATACCCATCTCCTTGTAGACCTTGACCTCATCTCATGTTTGACTCCAGAGAGCAGAATAAAGAACAATGCCTAAATAACAGCCTTATACTTGATGTCAGAGCTATCCCAAAGTAAAAGGAGCTGCCTCACTGGAATCCATCTCTTTGAAACCTTTCCAGACCTTTCTAGCCCAAAATAATGTTTCTGTTTCTTGACTACCTTCTAAGCCCCCAGACATCACCAGGCATCTTGACTTTTGTCTTGCCACTGGACTTCAATGACTCTGGAGAAGAGAGTGAGGCTGAGGACTTTGTGCAGCTATGCCTCACTTAAATCCAATTCATGCTCAAATTAAGACATCACCCTGTGATGTCATTGGTGCTCTTCCAGGATAAAGGACCACTAGCACCAACAACAATGTAAGCATTTATTGTCTCTAACTTACCACTAGTCCTTAACTACGCATTCTCTCTTAGATTATAGTCTTTCATGAATGCAAGTCTTATCTCCTCAGAAAGTCTGTAGAGGGGCAGCTAGGTGGTGCAGTGAATAGAGCACAGGCCCTGGAGTAAGGAGGACCTGAGTTCAAATCCAAACTCATCACTTAACACTTACTAGCCATGTGACCTTGGACAAGTCGCTTAACCCCAATTGCCCTGCCTTCCCCCCTCCAAAAAGGAAAGGAAGGAAGGAAGGAAGGAAGGAAGGAAGGAAGGAAGGAAGGAAAGTCTGTAGAGATACCTGAGAAAAAGAATTAAATCTTAAGCTCTACTTAAGTCCCTCACTGAGTCTTCTACTAAATTAAAGGCCTATAACTTAACCCCAGCAGGAACTCTTGGTATGGAAATTCCTCCACCATTGTATACCAGGATCTCTTTTGTATCTTATTATGTTATAGGGTTGCCTGGGACACTAAGATGTTGGATGACTTGCCATCCATCCCACAGCTGGAATGTACCACAGGCAGGCCTTGTACTTGGGTTTTCCTACCTCTAAGGCTCTCTACCAACTGTACCCACATTATTTCTTTATGTCTCATCATGCTAGACAAAAAACAGGTGCCCAATTAAGTACGTTTTGAGCTGAAGTGACTTATCCTTCCTCCTCCTCTGCTTCTCTTGAAATTCAGGCTCCTGTGAGACCCCACTGTGGAAATTAGATCTATTGTGCTATTAGACTGAATGAGTAACTGGGCTTAAAGTGGAGTTTACAACGTCCCCTCTGTTAACCAGACAGATACTTCAAATGCCAACTGTTTCCCTCAGGAGAGGTGGCATGAGATCCAGCAAGCCTCTTCTATGATGGCTATTTTCAAGTCATTGAAGATCTGTCATATGGAGAGAAATTAGGCTTTTCATGTTAAATGGCACAGCAGATAGAATGCCAATCTTGGAATCAGGAAGACTTGAGTTCAAATCTCCATCTCAGACGCTGACTATATGACCTTGGTCAAGTCACTAACCACTGCCTGCCTCAGTTTCCTCATCTGTAAAATGGAGAACAAAATAGCACCTACCTCCCAGGGTTGACATGAGAATCAAATAAGAAAATAATTGTAAAGTGCTCAGCACCACAGTATCTGGCATATATTAGGTGCTTTATAAATGTTAGTTGTTATTACTGTTATTGTTGCTGTTGATGTTGCTGTTGTTATTCCTGGCTCCAGAAGCCAGAAGGAGCAGTGGGGTGACTGTGGAAATTCAGAGCAGTAGCCTTTGGCTCAAGGTAAAGGAAAGTTCTAATGACTAGAGCAACTGTTGGGGTATACTACTGTGTGACACAGTGAGCTGCCCCTCCTCAAGGGACAGGGGATGGAATCATCAAGGTGAAGCCTATTATGGGAGGGTTCTTGTTCAGGTAGGGATTAGACCTCATGGCCTCAGAGGTCCCTTCTAGAATCACAGAATCATAGAATTTGAGAGTTAGAAGCAACTCTTTGGTCCAACCCATAAATGGAAAGAATTTCTATTATAACACACCTGGAAAATGATCTACCTGACAAATGGTTATCCAGACTCTGTTGGAAGACTTCCATGGGATAGCTGTTACACCAGATCTAAAACTGAAGACAGCTTATCCCTTCCTCAAACTCAACATCCACAGTTCCTTCCACCAATCCCAATATAACCTGGACTCTAGGCACATCACCATCTTGGTGGTCATGGTTGTCATCACTTTTTGTTCACCTTCCTTTGAATGCTCTCCATCTTATCAATACCTAGCTTAGGCCACAATCCCCAGAATTATATGTAATATTCAAAATGAGATTTGATGAAGGGAGATTACAGTGGGCTTATACCTCCTTATTCCTGGGAGCAAGCTCTCTTTTAATTCTGAGTTTCTGCATTACTGTGTTCCCAGGATAGGACTGCACATAAAGAGTTATCTGTGATTGTTGGGGGAAGTGGAGGAGGGAGGGGTCTTTCTAAAGCCACTTCTGTCTTTAGTGGTTTAGTATTCAGGGTGCGCTAGAGTATCTAATGGCAAAGGTTTGGTCCCAGTACAGATGCCACTTCTGGACCTTAGTCAGACCCCAGCGAATACTCAAGTTTCATTTTTAAAATGTTTACGTTGAACAGAAAACTGGAATTGCAGCCTCCGGGGGCAGCATCAGGCAAAACAAACACACTGTTTGGCACCATTTCTTGACCCAGAACAAGGTGGTAGGCTGTGGAATTGTTTTGTAGGAGAAAACCATGAGAGTTAAGAACATGAAACAACAGGCCAGCAGAGCAGTGCTCGGCTCTGCAGTGTGTTTCCAAATGTATGGCCATAACAAAAACCATATTTAGCAAGGTTTCCAGCATGCTCACACAATGCCTCTCATCATTTTACAATGCATGCTGTCTCCTGATCCTACATGCCAAGCTCGAACCAGGGCCCACGTGAAAAATCAATTTCCGCCTAGGTCTTTTATTTTAAAGCCATTTTACATTTTGGTTTTCTCTCCCTCCCTCAATCCCCGCTTCTTTCCCTCTTTGCCTCCTATCCCTATCCCCAGACACAAATACTGGACAAGGAAAATGTCTCATGGGAAGGCCCAGAGTCTTGAAAGCTTTACTTTTTAAAAATTTATTTAATGTCAAAAACAAATTTTCAGAGCCCACTTCATTTAGTGACTAGAATAAAACTGTAGACATCTGATCCACTGATGAAGCTGCCAAAGATTTGCTCAGCATGATAACCCAGGGCTGGGGGTCAAGGGTGAGCTAATACAGTAATTACTTTCCCAACACAAAAGGGGAATGAAAAGCAAAAGGCAGTCCAACTCATTTACCTAAATGTACTATGTGAACTTTGGGGGTCTTGACTCCTTTTGTCAGGGTGATTTCTTTGCCTCCTTCACCCAACCTCATAATCAGTCCTAATAAAATGAACCGACTAATAACATAGGAAAAGGATCTTCTTTAGAAGATCAGATCCACATGGGTTTTGGGGGACACAGCAGAGTAAGGCAACTTTACCTTCACATAATAGTCAGTAATTCCTCTATGGCCTTGAGGTGACCCAAATACCTTGAGGAACATGAAAAAATTTAAAGATACAGCCTTTCCCAGCCTTTCTTCTCCCTGGTGGCTTCATGCGAGGGAAGCGAGTAAGCATTTATATGGTGCCTATTATGTGCCTGGCACTGTGCTGAGTTCTTTTTGATCAATTGCTATCTCATTTGATCCCTACAAGAGGTAGGGACTATTATTATCTCCATTTTCTGATTGCAAGGGCTGAGGTGGAGATTAAGGCATTTCTTCAGGATTGCACAGTTTGTAAGTGTCTGAAGCTAGATTCAAATTAAGAGCTTCCCGAGTCTGGGTGCTCTACCAGCTATGCCATCAGCTGCTTTCTTGGATTCATAATCAACCCTACCAAGTTAATCATATTCTTCTCAATAACTGACATACCTCAGTGTGTCTGAACTCTTTAGAGATTTAAAGAGGTCAAGCACGTGGGAGACTAAAGCAAGCCACTTTTTAAGAGGACTCTTCAGTATCTTTTTTTCTTTACTTTAAATTTGTGTGTGTGAATTTCGACACCCAAAAAGAGCTTTTACATACACACAACAAAATACAAAAAACATGTATCTCCATTTCACACCACTTGCTCTTTTTTAAAGGTATATAATCAATTCTATGCATTACTTTCAAAACTGTTGCGCTTGTCTGTGCTTCCTTCTAACCATCCTTCTGTTCTTTTCCATAATTTTTTTTAAATGTTATAACATTGTGCAATGATTGACTTTGTTAGATTTAGCTTTCCTGAGCAATGCAGTGATCTAAGACAATTCCAAAAGACTCATGATAGAAAATGCCATCCACATGCAGAGAAAGAACTCTGGAGTCTGAGTTCAGATAGAAGTCTACTATCTTCTTTTTGTTGTTGTTGTTGTTTTTTCCTTCTCATGGTTTTTCCCTTTTGTTCTGATTCTTCTTTCACAACATGACTAATGTGGAAATATGTTTAATATGATAATACATGTATATCCTTTAACAGATTGCATGCCCTCTTGGAGAGGGGTAGTGGAGAGAGGGGGAGAAATTTAGAACTCAAAGTCTTATAAAAGTGAATGTTGAAAACTAAAAATAAATTAATTATTTTTTAAAATATTATAATGGATCTCTTTTGGGAACATCATTGTTTCTAATTCCCTCCTACCCTTCAATCTACAATTAACAAAGAAGGAAAAAAAGGAGAAAAAAATGCATTGTAAGAAATAAGGACAGTCAATCAAAACAAAATACACAGAATGGTCATGTCCAAAATATGTCTCTGCATTTTGTGTCCATCACCTGTCTGTCAGGAGGGAGTAACTCGCCTCCTCACAGATCCTTTAGAAACTTGGTTAGCCTTTCAAAGTTGCTTTTCTTTACCATGTTTTTGTACTTGTCACATTCAATTGATGAGTTAATGGGTTTTCTGAACTATTTTCTCTTTTACCTTTTATTGCTTTTTTGTTTTGTTACAAAGGAAGGATCTTTGAATAGGAGAGAGGGAAAGGATTTATTCAAAAAATAAAAGTGATAACAAACAAACAAATCAATAAAATTAAAAAGAAGAGTGCTTTTCTGGGAATTTCAACGTGGTAGTTCCTTGGATACAGAATTTATTACTGTGAGAGTATAGAGGGGTCTAAGAGGTGACAGAAACTGATGGATGGTCAATCTATGAGTTATTAAGGAAATGTAAGAGTGATAGAAGCAGAAAATACTACTTTTGGTAAGGGGAAGGAGAGAAAGGATCTAGCCATTTATTAATTTAAATTAATTAATTATTAATTAATAATATAATATTATATAAATATAATTATATAAGTTATTAAATAATAACTGCTCTTCTATGATGGCTATTTTCAAGTCATTGAAGATCTGTCATGTGGAAGAGAAATTAGGCTTTTTCATGTTAAATGGCACAGCAGATAGAATGCCAATCTTGGAATCAGGAAGACTTGAGTTCAAATCTCCATCTCAGATGCTGACTATATGACCTTGGTCAAGTCACTAACCACTGCCTGCCTCAGTTTCCTCATCTGTAAAATGGAGAACAAAATAGCACCTACCTCCCAGGGTTGACATGAGAATCAAATAAGAAAATAATTGTAAAGTGCTCAGCACCACAGTATCTGGCATATATTAGGTGCTTTATAAATGTTAGTTGTTATTACTGTTATTGTTGCTGTTGATGTTGCTGTTGTTATTCCTGGCTCCAGAAGCCAGAAGGAGCAGTGGGGTGACTGTGGAAATTATATTATTATTTATATTATATATCATTAATAATTATTAATTAATAACTTATTAATTAATTAAATTAATTAATTAATTTATTAAATTAAGCCAGGCACTGATTTTTACAAAGAGATTTACAAATATAATGATATCATTTGAGTCTCACAATAACCCTGGAAGTCAGGTGTTATTATCATCCCCATTTTATACTTGAAGGGACTGAGGCAGACGGAGGTTCAGTTACCCAGTGTTACATAGCCAGCAAGTGTCTAAGGCTGGATTTGAACTTGGGTCTTTCTGACTCTACCCACTATGCCACCTAGCTGCTTCAGAGGTCACCTCATCCAAGCCCTTACCTAAAAATAAGCTCCCTCTACAATATCTCCGACAGAGGGTCATCAAACTCTCTTCAAAGAACTTTGGTGGCAGGAAAATCACCACTCCAGGAGCAGCTCATTTTGCTATCAGACAGCTCTGATTTTTCTAAAGAGCTTGTAAACATGTTTAGCTTTCTGAGGCAGGTTGGTAGATAACTGGGGAATTAGATATGAGCCAAAGAGGCTTAAAATAATTAAATTCCAAGGAACATCCTCATTGGGACACTTGTGGTCATTTCCCTTCTCTTTGGGTATTCCTCAGGTTCTCCTTTGTCTCTTATGTTTTTTTTTTTCCTTCTAATGTGGAAATAGAGAAAATCTAGAAAGGTTATCCCTGTAGCACAGCTCCCCAAAGTTGTGCCTTCTAGGAACTATAATAGGTCATGGTTAAGTCAAGTCAAGTCAAGAAGCATTTATTAGGCACCTACTATGTTCGAAGCACCATGCTAAGCACTGGAGATACATAGAAAGACAAACAAACATACAAACCAGCAAGTCCCCACTCTCATGGAGCTCAGAGTCTAATGGGAGAGACAACATGTAAGCAACTATGAACAAACAAGAGACATACAACGAAAATTACAAATAATCTCAGAAGGAATGGCACTCATCCCAGTCTTTGGGAAGAGGACTCACTATTTGACAAAAATTGCCAAGGAAACTAAAAAGTAATCTGATAGGAACTGTTTATAGGCTAATATCTTGCCCCATGAACCAAGATAAGCTCAAAATGGATACATGATTTAGATATAAAGGGTGATATCATAAACAAATTAAGGAAGCACAGAAAAAAATTACCTATCAGGTCTATGGATAGGGGAAGAATTCATGACCAAACAAGAGACAGAGAGGACCACAAGAAGTGAAACCATAATACTGATTACATAAAATTTAAAAAATTAATACAAACAAAACCAATGCAGCCAAAATTAGAAAGACAGGAAACTGGGGGTAAACATTTACAACATGTTTCTCTGTTAAAAGTTTCCTTTTTTAATATATAGGGAACTGAGCCAAATTTATAAATTTTATAAATAAATATAAATATAAATTTATAAAAAGCCAATCCCCACTTGCTAAATGATTAAAGAATATGAAAAGTCAGTTTTCAGAAGAAGAAATAAAAGCTATCAATCGTCATATAAAAAATTTTGTAAATGAATAATGTCAGAGAAATTAGAATTAAAACAACTCCAAGGTAACACCTCATACATATCATATTGGCTAAGATGACTGAAAAAGAAAACAAAAAATGTTAGTAGAGATGTGGGAAAATAGGTACACTAATACACTGTTGGTGGAGTTGTGACCCAGTCCAGTTTGATAGATGAGTGGAGGATGGACTGGATGAGGGAGAGACTGAACAGCAAGAAGCAGGCTATTTCAATAGTTCAGCCATGAGATGATTGGGGTCTGCACCAGTTTGGTGGCAGTTTCAGAGGAGAAAAAAAAGGAGTATATAAAAGAGATTTTTCAGTCTGTAGCCCATGTGTGGTGACAGATTATGGAGCATAAGCCCATCATTTCTACCTAGCATAGGAATAAGTTCAGCTTGATTTGATGAAAAGAGGCCTGAAGTGGGCATCAGAAGCCCAGGGTTTCAGTCCCTGCTTTGTATCTGTCTTGATGTGTGACCTTGGACAGGTTGTCTAACTTCTCTGGATTCTAGTTCTTTTATCTATAAAAGGAAGTTATTGACCCAGAAGATAGCTAAGATCCTTTCCAATTCCAAAATATTATGATTTATGATTTCTACTTCAAAAAGGAAGTCATTCATTTATTCATCCAAAACAACTTAGTGGTACAAAGTATGGTGCTAATCAGAATAATGACAATAAAACTAAGATGTATCACATTAAGATTTATAAAGAGCTTTCCTCATAACAAACCTGTGAGACAGCTAGCCTTTCTGAGGCAGTGTAGTATAATGGATAGAGGGTTGGACTGGGAAATCTAAAGAGCTGCATTCAAACTCCACCTCTGATACGTAATAGCTATGTGACCCTGGGCAAGTCACTTAAGTCATCAACAAGCATTTATTAAACACCAACAGTGTGCCTCTCTCAGTCTGTTTGTTTAGCTGTAAAATTGGGCTAATAACAGTTATATGATCCACCTCACAGGGTTGTTGAGGATAAATGAGAAAATACAAAACACTTTGAAAAATTTAAAACCCTGTATAAATGTCAGTTCTTTTTAATACTTCTCACATTTCTGTCCCTTTACCAACTGCAACATATAAATGAAAAAATTTATTAAAGAACTAGGGAACTTTATCGTATTCATCCATGATGATTTCTATAGCCTCACTCCCCCATTCAGAGAGTTTCTAATTCTAGCAGTCATTGGCTCTCACCTAAAAAAAAAAAAAAAAAAGAAGAAGAAAAAACCCACCAACTCCACGGTCTGGAAGAGTTCCTGAACAGCTGCATTCTGTCCTTGGGTTATTTTGAAATCTTGGTTAGGAAAAAGCTACTAGCAAAGAACTCCAGTAAAAACTCGATGAGGAAAGTGATAAAGTTAGGACATGGTTATCGTCTGAAAGGCCCCAGGCTTCAGGGAACTGAGGGACAAGGGATACTTAGCTCTTTTGTCTGGATAAGAAAAGCACAAGGATGGACAGCTAGGTGGTGCAGTGAATAGAGCACCAGCCCTGAAGTCAGGAGGATCTGAGTTCAAATGTGACCCCAGACACTTGACACAGTTACTAGCTGTGTGATCTTGGGCAAGTCACTTAACCCCAATTGCCTTGCCTTTCCCCCTCAAAAAAAAAAAGAAGAAAAATGCAAGGAACAGTCCAAAGGAGGAAAAATAGGAACTACAAAGGGCATGAGCTATATTGGAGCATCAAGGCTGGTAGGGGAGAGGTACTAAGTGAGTACTAGTGATTTGTATTCTCCACTGTTAATGCATAATATGGTTACCATGTTAATAATAATAACTAATAACACCTACTATGTGTCAGGCACCGTGCTAAGCACTTTACAAGTGTAACCTTATTTGATCCTCACAACAATCCTGGAAGGTAGGTTCTATCATAAGCCCCATCTTATAGATGAGGAAACTGAGGCAGGCAGAGGTTACGTGACTTGCCCAGGGTCATACAGTCTTGAGGGGGAGATTTGAACTCAGATCTTCCTGACACCAGGCCTGGCAATCTATCCATTGCTCCATCTACCTACCTTTGTTGGGCTTCTTGCTTTCATATCCTGTGAAGACAGCTGTGATTGTTCTCTTCTGTGGCGGTGTTTTTTCAGGGTTAGTGGGGATTGGAGAAAAGGTCTAGGCCATCTTTTTAGTCATATGACCTCACAAATTTTTAGAATAGACTATGGGGTCAAGGTTCTGGGGACCGTTGATTGATAACTGCTTCTTCCTTCCCTCTTCTCTCCTTTCCTTCATCCTCAAAGGAAAGGAATAGAAATGAGAAGGAAGGTCACTCATAGGCCTCTGCAAAAGGCATATGCTCTGTTTGGTAGGCCCTTCCTTTGTGCCGTTGCTGGATTGAGCTGTTTTACAAAATGCGTGTCACGGTCATTGAGTTTGGCATTGCTATAGCTCTCTGAGCTCAGACTTGGCCACCATCTATCTGTTCACTCTTAATAAGATGTTTGTTTGGACAGAACTGACTAGACGAAGGCCTCACCTACACAGAGTCTGTGATGACTAGAGCATGTCTACTACCCATCAATCAATCCATCAACAAGGCTTGGGGGAGAGACATTCTTCACATCTTTTGTGTCATGGTGGCAGTCTAATAACACCTATGGACCCCTTTTCAAAATAATATTTTTAAAAGTATAAAATTTTAAAACATATAGAAAACCAATTATGCTGAAATAAGGATATATACATATTTGTGAGCAGGTATTTGATTATATGAATATTTATTTGTGTATACATATAATTTTTCCCATCGAAGTTCATGGACCCCCTGAAATCTATTTATGAACCCATGGACCCCATGGATCTAGTAAGTGAGAATACAAAAACAAAAATGAACCAGTCTGCCCTTGAGTTTATATTCAAGGAAATACGACATGGATATGTACGTAAGTAAATAAAAAACGTAGATGAAGTAAATACTAGGAAATTTTGGCAAGAGAGGCACTAGCTGGGGGGGAGGGGATGGAAGGTCTCATAGAAGAGATGGTACCTGAGCTGAAATCTGAAGAAAGTTACGGATTTAACGAGGGAGAGGTATGGGAGAAATACATTCCAGATATGGGGAACAGACTGTGCAGAGACATAGAGACAAGAGGTAGGATATTATGTATGGGGGACAGGAGGTCAACCAGCTTGACAACATGAAGAGTAATGATTGGTGCTGTGTCTAGAAAGGTGGGCCAGAGCCAGATTGTGAAGGGTTTTAAATGTGTAACTGAAGAGTTGGTATTCAACCCTGGAGGCAATAGGGAGTCAAGGGAACTTTTCGATCAGGGGAATGACATGGTCAGACCTGTGCCTTAGGAATTTACTTTGGCATCTCTGTGGAGGATGATTCAAGAAGGAAGATATTGGCAGCAAGGAGATCAATTAAGAGATTGCTGCAATAGTTTAGGCAAGGTAGTAAGGACCTAAACTGGCTATTACCCATGTGAATGTATTTTTTTTATTTTTTTCTTTTTGGAGGGGGGAAGGCAGAGTAAAGTGACTTGCCCAAGATCACACAGCTAGTAAGTGTTAAGTGTCTGAGGCCAAATTTGAACTCAGGTCCTCCTGACTCCAGGGCCAGTGTTCTATTCAGTGTGCCACCTAGCCACCCCAAGTCATGTGAATGTAAAGAAGGGATTGGATGTGAGAAATGTAGGGAGATGATATTTCAAAGATTTGACAGCAAATTGGATATTAGGGATAGAGTTGAGGGAGGGTAAAGATGACTAAAATTGTGAACCTGGGTAACAGAAAGATAATGGAGCCACTGACAGAAATAAGGAAGTTAGGAAAGAAAGATGGTTTTGAAGGAAAGGTTATAAGTTCTGTTTTGGCCATGCAGGATTTGAGACACCTATTGGACATCCAGTTGGAAATACCCATTAGTCATGTATAGCCTATGTCAGATTGCATGCTGTCTTGGAGGGGGAGGAAGGGGAGGGAGGGAGAAAAAAAAAACTTGAAACTCAAAAATCTTATAAAAGTGAATGTTGAAAACTATCTTTACATGTCATTGGAAAAAATAAAATACTATTAAGTGTGGGAGAAGAAGGGGAAAGGAAATATCCAATAATTAGTTGTTGATGGGGAATAGAACTTAAGAGATAGACTAGGGCTTGAAATACAGATCTACAAAGTGGCGACCTGGGGATAGCAATAGGCAGGGTTGAGGTGGGGGAGAAGTATAGTAAAGCTGAGAATTCTTCATCTTACAGCTGTAGAGATGAATGCCACCTTCCAGTGTTCTCACCACCCTGCTATTGCTTCCCCTAGGTACTTCTTCCTGGGGGAAGAAGAGAATGAGTGTATCCATTCCCTATGGGCTATCTATGAACCTAGAAGTCTGGAAAGACTTGTGCAATACTATTTTCCATTTACAAGGGACCTACAGGAGCCAATGTTATTTATTTAATGGGTAGTGCACACAAAGCTGTTTTTCTTCTGGATCTCTTGACATTGCCCAGATTTCAATGGAGCGCTTAGGCTATCTGTTGGTTCACCTCAGCTCTTGTCTGCATGAGCAGCTTCCCTTCTTTTCTGGCCATTAATCCTGGGTGACATCCTTTGTGCAGTCTTTCTCTGGTATAATTCTTCACTGGTTCTTTGTCATAGCCTATTCGCCCCCATCATGCGCCTCTCCATTGTCCTCTAAGTGACCCTCCGCTTTAATTCTTTAGAGTCTGTGGCATTCCATGACTGTGGCCACACAGCTTGAAGAGAAAAAGGAAGACATAATGAAATACATATGTGTCTCTGTGTATATATATAGATCAAAAGATCTATGATGTCATTTGTCAGTACAAGTACTGCCTCTGCCCGTAAATTGATTAATAAACATTTATTAAGCACCTACTATGTGCTAGGTATTATGTTATCGGTTAGGGATACAAAAAGAGGCAAAAGACAGTCCTTGCCTTTAAGGACCTCATAGTCTAATGGGAGAGACAACATGCAAACAAATATATACAAGATAAACAAGAAATAATTAACAGAGGGAAGGTATTAAAATTAAGAGGGCTGAGAAAGCTTTCCTCTAAAGATAAGATTTTAGTTAGGACTTAAAAGGAAGCCAGGAAAGTTAGTAGGCATAGCTGAGGGAGAGCTTTCTAGGCTTGGGGGACAGCCAGAGAAAATGCCAGGGGGTGACGTGAACAGATTCGTGGTTTAAGAAAATAACTTTGGTGACTGAATGGAGGATAGAGTGGAGCAGGGAGCAGCTGGAAGCAGGCAGACCCATCAGTGGGCTGTTGCAATAATCAAGGCATGAGTTGATGGGGGCCTGCACTAGAATGATGACGATGTCAGAGGAAAGAAGGGGGCATAAACAAGAGATATTGCAGAGGTGAAATCAAGAGGCTTTGGCAACAGATTGGATATGGGGAGTGAGAGAGTGAGGAGTCAAGAATGAGACCTAGGTTGTGAGCCTGAGAGACTGGCAGGATGATATTGCCCTCTACACTTCTAGGGAAGGTAGGAGGAAGGGTGCATTTATGTGAAAGATGATGAATTCCTCTTTAGACATGTTTAGTTTAAGATGCCTACTGGACATCCAATTTAAGATTTCTTAAAGGCAATCGGAGATGTGAAATCAACAGGGCAACAGAAAAGCTGGGACATGAAGATTATAACCCACCAAAGTGTAGTCTGTATTTCATAGAATGTAGGATCATGGGCAAGTCATGTAACCTAGTTGTACCCCATACAACTCTCAGATTATGCCATTGATGAACTACCAGTCCCCACTGGTAGGAGGAGTTTCCCGATAGGATGTATGCTCCTTGAAAGCAGGCGGAGGTGGTTTAATGCTTTTTGTCTTTGTTCTCTTAGCTATTACCAACAAAATGCCTTGAATGCTATAGTTGCTTAATGCATGATCTTAATTTGTCAAATTACAGAGGATTTTTATTGTTGTTTAGTCAATTAGTCATGTTCAACTCTCTGTGACTCCCTTTGGGATTTTCTTGGCAAAGTACTAGAGAAATTGGCCATTTCCTTCTCTGCCTCATTTTACAGATATGAAAACTGAGGCAAACAGGGTTAAATGACTTGCCCAGGGCCACACAGCTAGTGAATGTCTGAGGTCGTATTTGAACTCAGATACCTCTGATTCCAGACTTAGTGCTCTGTCCACAGTACCACCTTGCTGCCCTGCCCAGGGTCTCATAGGGCTATCCCAAGTAGCAAATTCCAACTCCCAAATTAGTGCTGTTCTCATTATGATCTACTTCACATGTGTGTAGTGCCTAAAGAGACAACCATCCATGCCCACACCACCCTCTCTGAAATGTGCATTTGTTTTATAGGAACATGTCAGCAGGGGCAGAGGGGGCCCCTTGACCTTGTGTGAGAAATTCTAGACTACTTGTTTGACTAATATTCTCTCCCATATAACTTGCATTGAGAGTCATTGTTCACCAGTTATTTATTCACAAAGTATATCATCAGTGCTAACAAGGTAGAGGCAGCAAGGCCTTTTCTTAGTAGCCTTTGAAGGTGTTTCATGATTCAATATGCTAGAGGCCTTTTCTTTTAGTTGTGTGGGTTTGAGAAGGGAAGAGGGGTTCCAATGAACCACTTGGGTCTTGGTCTAACCATTCTTGTTCCATGAATACCCAGCCTTCATGTTGTTGATACATGTCTTCAAAAATTTATTATTCCTTTGAGTATTTCATGTATCTTATATCTCCACTGTAAGCTTCTTAAAGGCAAGAGCCAAGTCTTATTCTTCAGCATCCACACTGTACTCAGCATGGTAATGAGGACAAGCTTATAAATACTTATACTGACTAATGCTCAGTGCTTTTTCTCATGTGGGAAGATCACCTATTAAGGATCAATAAACTCTAAGAAGAGGAAGATAGATGGTGCAGTGGATAGAGTATCAGGTCTAGAGCCAGGAGGACCTGAGTTCAAATCCAGCCTTTGACATTTACTATGTGATCTTGGGAAAGTCACTTAGCCCTCTTTGCCTCGGTTTCCTCATCTGTAAAATGATTTGGAGAAGGAAATAGCAAACCACTTTAGTATCTTTGTCAAGAAAACCCCAAATAGAGTTATGATGAGTTGAGCGTGACCAAAAAAATGACTGAATAACAGCAAAGTCTAAGAAAGAAGTACTTTGGTGCTTATTCTTGCCCTACATTCCTAAAGTGTGACCTAATCCCAGTTCTGGATGAATAAAAGATCATAGGGTCACACACAGAGAAATGGAAGAGACCATTTAAGTCATTTATTCAGACCGCTTGAGAAGCAACAGGACTTGCCAGAAGACACTCAGATAGTAAATAGAGGAGATGGGATTCAGACTGAGATTTCTTGACTCCCTGTCTAGTGTTCTCTCTATTATATAATCCTGCCTTAAACTCCTCTGTCCATTCCTGTGCATGGCAGATTTTTTTATTCTATTCTATATATGTCATGTGGGAAATACATCAGAAAGAATTTTAGAGAGCTTCTAATCCAATCTACCCATTTTATAGATGAGGCAGCTGAGGCCCATAGAGAAATTACTTGCCCAATGTCATGTAGGTAGCAAAGCTGAGATTCAGGCCTAGGTATTCTGACATGAAATCCCTCCCTCTTCCTGCAAAACCAGGCATGGGGAACCTGCGGCCTGGAGGTGACATGTGGACCTCTAGATCTTCAAGCGCAGCCCTTTGATTGAATCCAAACTTCACAGAACAAATGTGCTTAATAAAATGATTTGTTCTGTAAAATTTGGATCCAGTCAAAGAGCTACACAGGTTCCCCACCTCTGTGCAAAACCAAACTGCTCACTGTGAACATATGTCTTTCTAAGCTAAATGTGAAAGACATACTTTGTATGAGTCTTGCAGTAGGTCTCTAGAACAGATAAAGACATAATCTGAGATTCAATAAATGCTTTTGGATGCTGCTCAGGAGAGGGTGGGAGGGCATTATGATGAGTAGCAGGGGTTTCTGCCTCTTAATTGTGTTTCAGTCAGAGTTAAGGAAAATTGGAGATTTAATGAAGTAATATTGAACATGGAACATTCTTAGAAAATTATGATTATGCTGATTATGTGCTGACAGCGGAGCATTCAGTCTGAGTTGTTTTCCCATTAACAGGGATCAGTTTGCTCTCATCCATCCCTAGCTTCTCACCAAGCCCTCTTTGCCAACAAGCATACACTGGTGAGGCTGCTAGCTGGGGCCCTGGAGTAGAGGGGCTCTAACTGGCCCATGTGAGGATTAAATCTGTGACCTTCTCCTCATTAGCTCCACACTCTCCCCAACTGGGAAATAATGCAGACTCTCTAAGTGTTAGCAAATACTGACCTAAACAGATATGGGGGAAAGGCAAACATTGTCCCTCTGACATCAGCACAATCTGTTTATGGGAATTGAAAAGACAGAGAAAGCCCTTTTACAGGGCATTTCTGGGTCAGTAACTAGCATCTCATGCTCTTACCACTAATTACTGGATTATATTAGCAAATTATTTTCTAGCCAATCGTTAACTCTAGGCTTATCACCCACTCCTCCAACAAACATAACAGTATTTAAATTTTCCCTTCTTTTATTCTCCCTTAAATGTCAATGACTTCAGTGTCCTTAAACTCTAAACATTTTTTATTTTTGTTATGCTAAATTTCCCAAATTGGACCAAATACCATCCATGCATATGTATATATTAAAGATAACCACCCATCTGAATCCTTCAAGGCCCAAATTAGGTCCCATCTCTTCCACAGGACAATATTTCATCCTTCTGCAAACTACCAAGCTTTTCTGTTGTGAACCACACATCATATATAGTATTTTATATTATCTTTTTCCTTCAAGCTTAAATTAACCAGAGCTATAGCTAGGAATTTTTGTACCTCACCGAGGTACCACAAACTGTACCCAGGACAAGCAACATGAAGTGTGCCCTCAACTGAAGTGGAAGATGGGGGAAGAATTATGAAAGAAAGGAATAAAGATGGAAACAGCAATCTTAGGACACCGGAATGGGAAGGGAGGAGCTTACCCAGTATTGCCATTTAGTAGCTTTCAATTTTAGCTAATTTTTCTTGCAAACCAGTTTCTAAGCTCTGTGCTAGTGCTCTTAGTGCAACACCACCCCTCCAACATTGACACTGTTGGACAAAGCACCATTTACCATGCCATAGTTTGGGCTCTCACCTTATCTCCTCAAGTAGATAGCAAACCTCTTAAAAACAAAACACAATTTTTTGCTTTTTGTCCCTACATCACATCACACAGTGTCCTGTACATACTAGTAGATCAATAAATAGTCTATTGATCAATCAATTAATTACTGATTATACTTATTTAGAATGGCACCAAACAGTTATTCACAATATTGTAGCATTATTATTGACATCCAGAATACCTCCAGGCTCAAAGCAAGCTCTGAAAAAAATACCGATACTCCTAACAATTTTAATCAACCAAAAAAAGGTTAAATATGAAAAAAAAAAACAACCTTTAAGCAAGTTTTCTCAAGCCGATTGCAAATTGTTCAAGGAACTTAGGAGAAAAAATGCCCTGCTCTGCTTTCTCTCTGGATTTTAAGTGAAATGTGAATGCTCCTCTCAGCACAACTCCTCACTCCCCATCAAAAAAAGAAAGCTTTTCTTCAGAGCAAACCTGAAGAGGGTGGCTCTTCAAGTTTGCTCTGGGGGAAATCTTTCTTGCATGGACAAGATTTTTACATACTGGAAAAGCAACTTCTGTAATAGGACACCAGGTGTATTCTGATAGCCTTTATTAAAGACAGAGATGTCCATTCTAGGGGGAAAAACAACCCTGATGTTGTTGTCTACTACAACACAGTTGGAAGTGAATTTAAACTCCTTAAGGTTCCATATTTATTGAACAAAGTCTAGTAGGGCTTCCCAGGTGTTTGCCCCTGTCACTAATGAATGACAAGCTACCAGCTAATGCAGTTGTCAACTGAAACCAGGGGAAATCTGAATCTGAATCTTGCCTTTGACAGTTAACTCATCATGTGAACAAAGACTTCAAGTCTGTGAGCCTTGATAATGCCATCTGTAAAGAGGGCATAATGCCCGTAATATTTATTTCGATACCTCAAAGATCTATGTATGGATCAAATGCGGTAACATATATAGATATACATACATGTATGTGTATATATATATATATATATATATATATATATAATTTGCTTCACAAATTGTAAAGCACTATAAAAATGTCAATTATTACTATTACAAATGGGCATAGTAGCAACAGGCACAGTGTGTTGGTATGAGATGAAGTTTCAGAGTAAGAAGTCTCCAAATTCATCTTTATACATCTGTCTATCAATCAATCCATCTATCTATCTATCTATCTATCTATCTATCTATCTATCTATCTATTTATCTATACACACACACACACACACACACACTTGTGGACATCTATGTGGTGCAGTGGATAAAGTCTCAGGCCTAGAATCAGAAAGACTTTGTGAGTTCAAATCTGGCCTCAGCTATTAGCTGTGTGACCCTAGCCAAGTCATCTAACCCTGTTTACCTCAGTTTTCTCATCTGTAAAAGTGAGCTGGTAGATGAAATGGCAGATGACTCCAGGATCTTTGCCAAGAAAATCCCAAATGGGATCATGAAGAGCCAGACACAACTGAAACAATCAGACAACAAAATATAGATATATAACAGTGTAAAATACATATGATTAATACAATGATATGAAATAACAAGATATACATGTATATAAAAACATACCAATATATGTAAACTTAGTCTTATGGGATTTAGAACTGGAAGGGACCTTGGAGGTTATATATCCTCCTCATTCATGGAAGAAACCAGAGACATAGGGAAACCAGGGATGCAAAGTGACTTGCCCCACAGCAAGGAAGTGCTAAGATATCAATGGAAGAGTGAAATTGCTACAATTGCTATGATTTCTCCTTCCTCTCACCAGCTCTCATCAGACTCAGATCCTGTCTTGTGATCCCTATATGTGCTCCATCCTGTGGGATCATCATATGGGTATATATGTTGTCTCCCTAACCAGAATTATAAGTTCCTTGAGGACAAGGATCCACTCTGACACATTTGGGACTCTCCCTGGCATCCAGTCGAGGAGTCTGCAAACGCTGGGAGCTTGGTTTTTAAAAATTGAAGGCAGTTAAAAACACCTATATCAAATGATACCATATGTGTTAAGCGTGTACTACATCAATATTAGCTATTTTTACTATAAATGTTTATTTAATGAATTAAAGAACTGCCTTCATTCAGTGTGAAGAAGAAAATTTGATTTCAACTAGATGATATAGTGAATAATAATGTGTTGCAGTTAGAGTCAGAAAGACCTGAATTCAAATCCAGCCTCAGACACTTGATTGCTGTGTGATTACAGGCAAATCCTTTAACGCTTTCTCAGCCAGTTTCCTTATTTTATATTAGGTGATATTAATAGCACCTACCTCCCAAGGTAGTTGTAAGAAGAAAACTAAGTAATCTTGAGAAAGCACTTTGCAGATCTTAAAGTGCAGGATAAACGCTAGCTATTATTATTACATGGAGATCTAAGAAGAGAAAGGAACTGGAATGTCATCCTCATAGAAACTTAAAATATGAAAACCTTCAGTGACTTCACAAAAATAACCCAGCACCTCCATCCATTTGCAAAATGGACCTAGCAAGATGCTACAGAAGAAACCTCCATAGGATCATTTTTTGATTATGTCCTTATTCACCTTTTTTTTTTTGGAGGGGGAAAGGCAAGGCAATTGGGGTTAAGTGACTTACCCAAGGCACACAGCTAGTAAGTGTGCCAAATGTCTGAGGTCAGATTTGAGCTCAGGTCCTCCTGCCTCCAGGAACAGTGCTCTATTCGCCGTACCACCTAGCTGCCCCGCCCCCATTCAACTTTTTTTAAAAATTCAGTCTTAGTCATCAATCAGTCAATATTTCTCACATATTTTCCTACTTGCCAAATTGGTCCCAGGTTCTCCTTGCTCTTGTCATTGTGTGTACTTTGCTCTAAAGGAGGACCATGACAACAGGAAGGCAAAGTCTCCAGCCTCACTCTCTCCTCCTGAGCCATCTGGGTCCAGCAGCCAGACCTGGATCAGGATGACTGGAGTTGGCCCCATGTGCAGTGGGAGACCTTGGCATTTTTAAGCTAAGGTCTTTCCTAGGTTTCAGTTTTTCTGAGGTAATATCCATTCAGTGATTGAGGCTAAGTAAAAGTGAGGCAGAGAATGGCTTTTTTTTTTACCTAGGAAGAAGAAGAAGAAGAAGGACAAGGAGGAGAAGGAGGAGGAGGAAGAGGAAGAAAAGGAAGAGGAGGAGGAGGAGGAGGAGGAGAAGAAGAAGGAGGAGGAGGAGGAGGAGGAGGAGGACGAGGAGGAGGAGGAGGAGGAGGAGGAAAAGAAGATAAATGAGGAGGAGAAGACTCTCAGGGTTTCTGGCACCAATCAGAATCCAAACAATGACCAAGTGAGTCTTGAGCTGGGACCCATTGTTGGCCAATCAGCTCTAAAGGCGTACCAGTGGTGGATAGTCATGAGGGGCGTGGCTGAAGCTTGGCTGATCAATTTTAAAGTCCATACCACCAGGGCATTCTTTGAACCTGTCAAAACTGCCTCAGGTATTAGTTTACTTCCCACTATTTTGGTTTATATTTGACTGCCATTATTACACCATGGCTCATTCTGTCAGCTCTTTGATTTTGGCTTGGATTTCAGCCCCCTTTCCCAAGTGATTGATTCTGGCTTGCTCTTTCTTCAGTCTCCCATTTCTGCTCCCTCCTTTGGCAAGAAGGACTTGCTTTTTGATCTTCCTTCTTACTGACTCTAGTGGGTCATGTGGTTGACCCCAACCACAGTCCAGCCTCACCCATTGCTGACTTTTTACTCCACACAACACCTGGCTGAACCTGGACATCCTGAAGACTCTTCTCCTCATCCTACCCCGACCCCTACACACAGTACCACGTATCCTCTCAGGCCACACACTGGGGTAATAATATAAACTTTTAGGATTATAAATCTAAAAGCCCAACAAAACCAAATCATGGAATGCAAATTACTTATATTGATGATATGTCTTTACACAATTTATTTAAAGCAATTTGACATCAGCCAAGTCACTTTTTTTCCTCTGGGTCTGTTTTCTCATCTATAATATGAGGGGTTTGGATTAGAACACTTTCAGCTCTAAATCCTATGAGTACAAATTAAAATATTATCATTTTTCATTTCAGACCTGTAATTTTCATCAATGTGAGGAACTCAAGCATAACTTTTTCCACCAATTCTACCAATCAACACCTTCTCTATAATTCATAATCTTAGAGAGTTGTCTGGGGTACTGACAAGTTAAGCGATTTGCCTATATCACACAATCAGGATGTGTCAAAGGTAAGACTTGAATCTATATCTTCCTAACTTTAATAGCAGTTCTCTATTCATGATTCTACACTGATTCTCAAAGATTAGACACATCCATAATTTCTTTTTTTAAAATTAATTAATTTCAACATTCTTTTTAAAAATTTTGAGTTCCAAATTCTCTTCCTCCTTCCAGTCCCTTTGATTGAGAAGGTAAGCAACATGGTATCAATTATCAGTTATATATGTAAAGTCACAGAAAGCATTTCTACATTAGCTATGTTGCAAAAAAAAAAAAAAGCAAGAAAAATAAATAAAGAAAAAAAGTATGTTTCAATCTGTACTCAGAGTCCTCTCTCCAGAGGGGGATAGCATTTTTCATCATGTGTCCTTTGGAATTAACTTAGATTGACATTGATCAGAGTAGTTAAATCTTTCACAGTTGATCATCATCACAATATTATTATTACTACTGTGTATAGTGTTCCAGTTCTGCTCACTTCACTTTGCATCAGTTTATATATGTCTTCCCAGGTTTTTCTGAAACCACTCCCCATGTCATTTCTTATAGCACAACAGTATTCCATCACACTCATCTACCATAACTTGCTCGAGGCATTCTCCAATACATCAATAATTTCTAAAGAAGGACTTAAAATAATAACTACCATTTTAAGAACTAGTGAAAATCATATAATTCATTACCCAAAGTGACTCAACTACTAAAAAGCAGCGATCTCTTGAAAGTCAGAGATTCGGTATCTCTATATACCAATTCCCTTCAGATTTAATCCCTAGGTCCAGACCCCTCCAGGCCATACAAATCTGTACCTTTTCCCTGGAGAGTTAGAAACAAGAAATTACTTACATTGTTAAGTGAGTAGGAATTAGGGAAAGGAATAAAACCACCTACCTGGGTGCCATTTTGGAAGAAGTTTGGTGTCCAGAGGGAGAGATTGTATCAAAGAACAAGGTTGTATGGTAGAGTGGGAAAAAGGATCTGGATCTGGAGTCATGGGGCTTGAGTTTAAAACCCAGATCTTCTGCTTTGCCACTTACCACCAATGTAACTTTGGCAAGTCACCAAACCTCTCTGGGCCTCAGTTCACTTAGCTGTAAAATGAGATTGAACTAGATGAACTTTGAGGTCCCTTGCAGCTCTAAATTTATACAATTCTTAGTCAACACAGTACTAAGGAACTAGCTGTCACTGACCATTCTGACCTTGTGTAGCTCCCCCTTGTTTGATGTCCAGGCTTGACTCTTAGTTTCCTGCTTTTCAGGTTCTTCTTTGATTAGTCTCTCCAACCTAGATCACTGATTCCCTCTGTAATAGCTTTTCCCATTTCTGAACTTTCTCAGAAGCTCAAGGATCTCCCATTGTCAGGAGAATCCCATCCCATTAGTATATTCATTCAAATCTTCCTGGTCAGTCTCAGTCTCAGCACTCCTCCCCACATCCTATGTCCCTCCAGAAGTGCCTTTATAAAAAAAAATCCATCTGAACCCCCTGCAATTCTCTGAGAGCTGTCTCTTGAGTGTTTTACTAAATCCTTTCGTCTTTCATATTCCATTTGAGGAAATAGGGAAAACAATTGCTGAAGGAATCAGTGATCTAGGCTGGGGAACCTGATCAAGGAAGGAGCTGAAGAGCAGGAAACTGAGAGCCAGCTCTGGACATTAAACATGGGGGAATCACTCTAGGTCAGGATATGAGTCACTTATGGCCAATACCAGTGACCAGCACCCCATTACACTCTAGATCTCCACTCACAGGATCCTTTCTTGGTCTCAGAGGGTAGTGGCCCAAGGAGTAAAGAGACTGGGCTCTGCTGGAAGTTGAAATACACCTCCCCACTTCCCCATCCCAGGAAATATGGCTCCAGATGAGGAGCATGATAAGTTCTTTATCCAGATTCATCCATGAAAATGTCCAAACAACAAAACAAAGTAGTTCTGGACATATGTCACTGGGGTATGAGACAGCGAGGTGGCTCAGTGGATAGAGTGCTGGGCCTGGAGTCAGGAAGATCTGAGCAACCTCAGGTAATTACTAGCTGTGTGACCCTAGACAAATCACTTAAACTCTGTCTGCCTCAGTTTCCTCTGTAAAATGGGGATCAGAATAGCATCTACCTCCCAGAGTTGTTCTGAGTGTCAAATGAGATAATTATTATAAAGCTCTTAGCCCATTGCCAGGCATGTAGATAGATGTTGTTATTGTTGTTGTTTTCATTGGGAGGGACTGACAATGGTTAAGAATCCAGGGGTGGGGAACCTGTGGCCTCGAGGACCTAGAAGGCCACATGCGGCCTCTTCTGCACTCCTGATTAAGGAGTTAATTGTTAATGGAATAGAGCCCCCTGCTGGAGAACATAAAGAGTTTTTGCTGTAGAGCTAAGTGGAGCTCCCTCCCTTTTAGACCAAGATGCTCATAAGACAGGCAGGAACTTAGGCTGGGACAGGGCAAATTCCTTCTAAACAGCTGCAATGAGACAGTTCCATTAGGGTTCTTTTTTGAAGGCCTGACAGAAGCATTGAAAGGTGAACTTGTAACAGGCAAACCAGCTAGGTCCTTGGTAAAGCTGCCTTACTCAGTGGAGGGAGCACCAGCTCCTGATCTGGGTTCAAATTCCAGCTCAGCTGCTCTGGCTTTTAGTACCTGTGTGAAGTTGGGCAAGTCAAATGACCTCTGTGGGCTTTAATTTCCTCATCTGTGGAAAGAAGTGGTTGAACAAGATGATTTCTGAAGTTCTTCCTAACTCTATCAGGTCTTTGACCATCTTTTTAATTAAGCAGAGTTACCACACACAATCTCAACGTTAGATCTGAACTGCTAGGTCATGGACTGGTGGCCCTCAGCTCCTGATCCCAGAGAGACTCCTCTGGATGAATCCACAGAATCCCATGCAAATAGATGGGGTCTAGTCTCAGTGGCCCCCAGTATAAGCCAGGAAGAGCCAGAAAGCAGAGAGCCAGGGTCCTACTAGGACAGATGTGATCACTGTAGTAGATATCTTTGCCTAAATGTTCTTCCTTAATTACAAGGGAGGGAATATTCTATTTATAGAAAGAAAAACTAGTAACTTAGAAGAATTAGGAAAAAGAACTTAGTTATGTTGTGATGTGAGTAAGAGCTGGGAAAAGGGATAAAACCACCTATCTGGGGGCCATTTTGGAAGAAACCTGGTGGGTAGAGGCAGACATTGCATCTAAGAATTCGGAATCTAGCATTGTAGAGTAGGAAAGAGGATCTGGATCTGGGGTCACAAAACTTGAGTTCAAAACCTAACTCTTCTGCTTTGCTATTTACCAGCTGTGTAACCTTAGAAAGTCACCAAACCTCTCTGAGCCTCAGTTTATTCAGCTGTAAAATGAGGAGATTGAACTAGACGACCTCTGAGGTTTCTTCCAGCTCTAAATTTACACAGTCCTTAATCAATAGAGTACTAGTCACACTATCCATCAGAGACCATTCTGACCTTGTATACCTCCCCCTTGTAAGTAGCCTCTTCTGCTCAGGCTCCATTAATGAGTAAACCACTATAGACTTGGATTAGCCAGAGAGAAACTCTAATTCCAAACCTGTGCCTAACCAATTCATCTCTGAGCTTGGTGGTGTTGGGAGGCACAGTGGTGATTTTGAACATACCTTTTTCTGTTATTGCTTTCTGCATTTTGTTTATCATTCTATAAAAACATACATTTCACTGTCACTGTCACACTACAATCAAGCTCCCCTTCAGGTATATATTTTTTAAAATTCTCTAGAACTTACTTTTTACTAAAGTTACTTTTTTTTTGGAAGGCCCTCCTGTGTATTATCATTATTTCTTCTTCTGAGTTTTTGTTGTTCCAAGTAGCGCCCAGCTTGTCTTTATTTTCATATCTCAGTCTGTTCCTTCAGGAACAACATTCTGCTACATCAGCCCTCTCTGAAGCTAAACAATCATCTGAAAATGTCAGCCATGCTACTGAGGCCAGCCCCTTTAGAGGGTATTTCTCAAAAGCCTGAATTTGGTACTGTATGTGTTGGGAATGGGGGTGGAGTCATCTTGGGGTCATTTATGATGTTTCTGGGGGTTATCTCAAGACTCTCAGGGGATAAAAGGAATTACTGACTTTGGAACCCTAAGTGACCTCCAAATGAAATTGGCTCCTCCCAAGAAAACACCACAAATCCCTCCCTGATGAAGCTCAGCTGTGTCATGGTCAGTCCTGGAGACCAACAGATAAGAGAGTTTCATATGTGTGCTGAAACAACATTTCTGTGCAGGAGCATACAGTAGAAAACTTGCTCTAGTAACATGCTGCAATGTAAACAATGTCCTGGCTTCCCCTAATGTGCTGCCCATGAAGTTATCTAAAGTCTTTTTAAAACACCCAGATCATTTAAGGCACTGGGGTCATATCAATACATAGAGACAAAGGTTGTTTCAGATGAAACATTCAGATGAAAAATGCAAAACTCTGTTAGTCATTGAAATGTTGTTGAATAGCTTAGTATTTGGTTGTTGTGTAGATGAATATCTGGATTGTTAACTGAATTTTTCTTTTCATCCAAATGGTATAGTGTTATATAGACAAAATAATAATAACAGAGTATAAACTTTGAAATGAAATGCAAACTAAAATAACATGAAATTGTCCTTCCTCTTTACATGATTATGATATAGGCAGTATGGCCTAGTAGATAGATGAACATCAATTTGGCCAATTGTTTTTAAAAACTTAAACCTCACATTCACATGAACATTTAAGTTTGAATGTATAGAGTATTGAGACAATTATTAAGATAATTAGACTCTTATCCACACACAAGGACCCATTTTGAGGACAAGAAGAGCTCTAGGACCTGAATTAGCTAGATAATCCTCTGTGCCAATCATATTTTCCAGATACTCATTTTTCCAATTATCTTTATTTAACTTTTCCAGCAGCCTTTGTTGAGGATTTCCCTTCAAGATTGAAAGTATCCATAGAATCCTAGATTTGTTCATTTCCAATAGCAATAAGCCTTGTTTTGAATGTTGCCTTTGAAAAATATTTGTAGTTGGGGGTAATGTTTGAGGATAGCCACTTTGTTTAATTTTGGACTGGATTGGGAGTTAGGAAATCTGATTTCTAATCCTGGCTTTGCACTAATTAGTTGTGTGGTCACAGACAAGCTGCTTCAATTCTCTGGGCCTCAGAATTTTCATGTGTAAAATGTGAGTATTGGACTAGATCAGAGATTGGCAACAAATAAATTTGAAAATATAAGGGAAAGCAAATTTGGCCTTTGGGTCATAATTTGCTAACTTCTGGATTAGATAATCACTAAGGTACAAGTAGGTAGCACAACGGATAGATTGCTGGGCCTGGAGTCAGGATGACTTGATGTCAAATCCAGTCTCAGATACTTACTAGCTGTGTGACCCTAGGCAAGTCATTTCACTCTGCCTCAGTTTCCTCATCTGTAAAATGAACTGGAGAAGGAAATGGCAAACCACTCCAGTATCTTTGCCAAAAAAAAAAAAAAAGGACCGAAATGGGGTCCTGGAGAGTTGGGCATGACTGAAACAACTGAACAACAATGAAAAGTTTCTTCCACTCTCTGGTATGCTGTTTCATGGACAGATGGCTAAATCTTTTAAAAATTAATGCTCTCTGTTGGTGGGAGTTAATGCTCTCTTCACTGGAGCTTTAGAGATACAAGATATGTATAATCATTGAGACGGGAAGGAGGAAAGTCTTACTGCAATGGCCAGTTTATGCAATGATTCATTGTTTAAGGGTCATTTAAGGATTTGGGCTCTTTTTTTATTCTCTCTCCCCTTTTTAGACTTTTCTATACCCCACAATCATGCAAGGATGACTGACAACTTAACATTCAATTTCAGTTTTTGTTTCATTTTAAGGTTTATATATTCGAAAGGCAGTATGGTGTAGTAGATCAAATTGAGGGCTCGGAGCTAAGCAGATATGAATTCAAATCCTACCTTCATCAATGACCAGTTGTGAGGCCCTGGTTGCTTATACTTCTATGCACCTGAAGTAATTCTATAGGATCATAGATTTAGAATTGGAAGGGAATTTAGAGATTATCAAATCTAATCTCTTCATTTTACAGATGAGGAAACTGAGGCCAAGAGATCTTGAGTGACGCATCTGAGGCAGGAGATGAACCCACGACTTCCTGACTCCAAGTCCAATATTCTATCCATTATACCAGGCTGTATTTCAATGTGCATCAGGGGAGAAAGTTTCCATAATGGAACTTCTCTGTCCTGATAAAATTACAGCTCCTTTGTGCTCATTCACTGAGACCACGAATATAATTAAAGTTTATAGAGTGCTTTCTTTGAAGCAAACTGAAGAAATAGGAAGAATGAACCACTCATTCCCATTTTACAGATGATGAAACAGACCAAGAGAGTTTGTGTGACGTGTCCAGGGTCACATAACTAGCAACTGAGCTGGCCTCAGAATATCTGAGTTCACTACATACAGACAATGAGCTAAGCCTCAAATACCTATATTGCCATATATTTGTGTGTGTATTATATATGTATACACTTGCGTGCATGTATGCTTGTGGACCTGTGTAATAGTAATCAGTTTAGCAGATACTTAGCACTTAGTAACTTGGGGCTAAGTGTGGAAGGTGCAAACTCTGTCCCACTGTTGAGAAGGCATGAACTTCCCTGTTAATGTGGAAGAAGGGGACTGGCTGAGACAGGAGGCCAGTGTGTGTATATAAGCAAGAATTCTGGAGACAGAGAGACAGAATTGGAACACTGCCCCTGGTGAAGGAAGAATCCTGGAGATTGAGGCCAGCTGAGAGAGAGGAAGAGAGAGGGAAAGAGAGAGAGTTTCTCTCCCAGCATCTGGAAGCTGAGAACTGACTGAGAACTGAGATGGAGTTTTCCTGAGACCAGAATCTGGTGAAGGCTGCCTGGAACGCTGAGAGGCCTTGCCTGGAAGCCCAATATTCCTTCTGGGTCCTAGGGCCAGCTGAAGTATTGGAGGACTGAAGAAGCATGACCAGGATAAGACTTTGTTTGTTTGTGGCCTGGCTGATCCTTGAGTTCCAGGCAAGAGAAGTGGTGAAGAGTTTGAGATGTGCTGGACCCTGTGAATGTCAGTGTGTGCCAGGGACTGCCCTGAGGACTGGAGAAGGGCCTGGGAGCTCTCTTCTGAGGACTGGACGAGGACCTGGGGGCTGGCTGTTTCTGAATACAGGTGACCGTTTGGTGTATTCAGGTAGGAGCTGGGACCATGGAAGGGGATCCAAGGAATCAGAGAGACTACCCAGAATCAAGATGAAGAAAAGGACTCCCCTTGGATGAAATTGAGGTTTTCTGGACACCAAGGGGTGGAGGGTTTATGTGTTGTTTTTTTTTTTTAGATGACTGTATTTGTGATTAATGATATTTAGTAATTGTGAATCTAGATTAGTGACTGGTTAAGTATTGAGTTGCCCCATGAGTGGAAGTTTGATTATTCTATTGTGAATTGATTGAGTGATTAAGTATTGAGTTGCCCCATGAGTGGGTTTGATTATTCTATTGTGAATTGATTGAATGATTAAGTATTGAGTTGCCCCATGAGTAGAAGTTTGATTGTTCTATTGTTCCTTGTTCTAAATATTGTGGCCACTGTAGTGAAAATTGTGTGGCCATTTTCTGTGATAAGATGTAATGTTGTGAATATTATGTTGTGATATATTGTGAATGTTTGCCTTGATTTGTAATGGAATAAACAGAGCGTTCGCTATATTGTGTAATCCGAACCCTTAAAGCTGTTCACAGTAGCATTCTTTTGGGAATCTGCTGGTGCATGGCATTACAACCTGTTATCTTAGTGGTGTAAAAAGCTCCTAGTGAAGCAACTCTCTCCATCAATGTAGATTGTGAGTTGTTCAACAGCTCAGAATCTTTAAGCACTAATTCCCTGGACTAGTTCAAGGTCATACAATGCGAATGTGTCAGGGATGGGATTTGTGCTTCCTTATTCTCAGATTAACTCTCAACCATCTTTTTCATACTGCCTTTCATATATAAAGACAGAGATGTGATATATTTGTATATATGTGTACATATGCATGTATGTATTCACTCCTTCTTTGCTCTCTGGGCTCCACTCCTGACTTCTTACTTCACCATTCCCCTTCATACATTCCCTTCCCACTCTCATCTGTTTCAGTTTCCTTTTAGGTGTGGTCTTCCCCTATTACAATGTAAGCTCCTTGAGGGAAGGGACTATCTTTCTTTTTGCTTATATTTGTGCTCAGTACTATGCCTGGTGCATTGTAATAGCTTAATAAATGCTTGCTGACTTCTCATGCATAGATATGTACATATACACACATATGCATACATGCATGTGTGTATAAACACATATGTACATATATACATATATGTGGGTTTTGAGCTTAGCTATTTATTCATTTGTAGCATCTATCTAAGATATGTGTATGGTAGTGAGCTGTATGGGTCACATATCCAACTGCATAGCATGCATTCTTCAATAAACATTCCTCATCTTCTTGGTCAATACCATCTGCAAACAAGGTCATCTGTAAGAACTTGCCTCAGGAAGAGCAGTTCTTAACCTGAGGTCTTTAAACCCTTCCAAGGGGTGTGTAGAGGAATTTCAGGGCATCAGTTAATTTAGATGGGGGGGAGGAATACCATCTTTGTCTCAATATAAATGGTTTCCTTTGCATTTCTATGTATTTTATTTTATGCCCTTAAAAACATTAGCCTGAGAAGGAGTTCATAGACTTCACCAGACTGCCAAAGGGGTCTATGGCACACAAAAAAACCCAAAAAACTATAGATCCTTGGTCTAGAGGTTTTCTTTAACTTGGACCCTGCCACAGACAATCTCCATCATAATGGTAAAAACCTTTAGCAAGCATGTATCTTGTGTTTTAAGTCTCACAAGCTATTAATAATCAGAGCATCATCAAAGGTATCTCTTATTGTGTCTTTTAAGGAAAGTATTAGAATATTGAAATATATATGCTGATAAATATAGGAACATTTTTACATATATATGTACAGACAGACAGATATTAATAATTATTGGTAGGCAGGACTATAACTCAGTCTCCTAGTTCTTCTTATTGCACTGATAGGAATGCGGGATCCCTAGCTGCAGGTTTCCACATTTCAGGGCTGGGGCCATTGGTTTCCTCAAGGATGGTGTCAGGTTTGTTTATAAAAACTAAATTGCTCATTGCTGTTCAGCTGTTTATGGTATCACCCTATGGTATGGGTATGAGGCAGGGTGGGGCTGTAGGAGAAATGATGGTGACAGTGATAGTTTCACAGCTGCCAGAAGCAAAACTGGGAGGGCCAGGGTGAGGAGAGGAAGGAAAATGCCAGCTCTGAGAAAAATAAA
Source organism: Pseudochirops corinnae (assembly GCA_028646515.1). NCBI lineage: Eukaryota > Metazoa > Chordata > Mammalia > Diprotodontia > Pseudocheiridae > Pseudochirops > Pseudochirops corinnae. The sequence continues at coordinate 361,163 of JAQQSV010000026.1, forward strand.
TGATGCTTCTCCTCCTTGTCTCTTTCTTTAGTGTGGCCCAAAGAAAGCATTTGAAAAATCATGTTTTGTTAACCACAGCAAAGCTTAGCAGCAACAACAAAATCCACACAGAGGGTGAGTCTAAGGAAGTCTTTCTGTCACCTACAGTCCCTGCCAATCAAGATCATAGACTCGTTCTTTGTTTCTGATCGTTTTCTTTTTTAAAAAAAAATATTACCATCCTATTTGTTACATGTTCATTTTTTAATGTCATATTGTTGCCTTTTGAAAAACATTTCAATCATTTCCTGGTATAACCCTTCCTATCATTGAACCCTCCCTTATAAAAAAGAAAAATATTTAAAGAAAACTGACTAAGTGAACGTATCAGGCAATATATGTGTGCAATATTCCACCCTTAAAGTCCCCAACCTCTCTAGTAAAATGAAGAAAGTGTATTTCATCATTTGTTCTCTAAAAGTAATCACTAAATGAGCCAATAAACATTTACTAAAAGTGTTCTATGTGCCTGACACTATGCTAAACTCTAGGGGTTACAAGGATAAAAGTGAAGCAGTACCTATTTGCTAATTGTAGTTAATGTGAATTCAGCTGCCTTGGATCACTCTTGTTTACATTAAAATCATCATTGCAATACTGTTCTCCTGGTTCAGATTACTTGATCCAATATCATTTCATCTAAATCTTCAAGTGTTTCTCTTAATCCTTCCTAGGCCTCATTTCTTCTGGCACAAAAATAATTCATCACTTTCATATATCACTACTGGTTCAGTCATTCACCAATCAATGGATACCCATGTGGTTTCTAGGGTTTTGCTGTTACAAAAAGCCATTTATGCTCATTTTCAAAGAAATGTGCTGAGCAGGGAATAGGCTATTTCTTTGCCAAAGGTCATCAAATGCCAACCAGTTTCCAAGTGAATGGAATTTAATTTTAAAGGCCCACAGAGAGAAAAGAAGATCCAACTACTTTGTTTCATCTCAACATAAACTCCCAGGACAGAACTTTGTGTTTAAAATGTTGAGTTCAGCTTTGTAGTACCTAACCCACTATGGACACTAAGGAGACAGTGATAGATGGTGAAGGTGATGTCAAAGTACCTAGTGACTCTACCCTATGCTTTCATTCAGTACTAGTAGCAATTAAAGGGAAGGAGGGAGAAAGAGAAAAAAGGTGTCAACTCATAGGAATCCAAATTCAAAGAATCAACAGCTATTCAACTCCACAGATTCCTCAAGGCCAGTATAGTCCAGGCCTTGGGTAAAATCCAAATGAAATTTCCCAGGAAGACTTGGCATTGTATTTGTGCCATCCTGAAGAGGATCAGACTTAGGGTAGCAGTTGGTGTAGCTATTTAACAAACCTAGATTGGACTGGATTTTGCTGCCCAGTGCAGCTTCACTGGGAGAGGAAGGGCAGGACAAGACAGTTCTTAAGGATGATGTTGGTCCAGTCTAGACTCTGTGAAGATGTAAATAAACCCTGAAGTGATGCCTGAGGCCTTGAATTGAGGGGTTTGCCTGGCACCAACCCAGGCTTAGAGTATACTGTGCCAAATGAGTTTAATTTGTTGCCCTCTCCACTCTGTGCCTGTCAGTCAGACTAGCTATTACCCAAGCTTTGAGGCCCACAGACATTTTTATTGGGCTGATTCTCATTCCTTTGTGCTTGTCTTCTATGATGGGAATCATAATATCAGGGAAATTGGAGTAAATGGGTTCACCAGGCCATGATCAAGCATGTTTTCTGACCATTTAATATTTTATATAATGGAACTAGCTAATGTGTGGGAAGCCCTGGAGAAAATGAAAGGGGCTGGAGAGGTGGGATGAAACAGGGGAAGGGAGAGTAGGCATGAGGCACATGGACTTCTTAAATGCCTAGAACCTTAAATCCCATTTTCTTAAGCATCAAGATCTTGAAGATGTAGAGCTAGATGGGCCCTCAGGGGAAATCTACTGTAATGCCCTCATTATACATTTGAAGAAACTGAGACACACAAAGGTTAAGTGCCTTGACAAGGCCACGTAAATAGTAAGAATAGGAACAGGATTTGAAGCCAAGTTGATGATTGTTTATGCTGCTCTTAAAAATCTAATGTACTACAGAGTGTGGGACAGGAGTATTCCCGAGACTAACTCAGAATGCACAAGACAGAGGCAAAGTTTGGTGTTTAAGTCAGCATTGTGAAGTGAAAGTCCTGTTACCCCAGCTTGTTCACTACTTTCCAGGGGGACAGTAGCTGCTGACAGGTGGCATGATGTGGTAGAAGTGAGAAGGAAGCTGAGTTCACATCCTAATTTTGCAGCAGTAGCTGTGCGACAGAACTATAGTCATCTGTCTTCTCTATGTCCCATTTTCCTCCCTGTAAAAAGGAAGTGAATGAATGAATGAATGACAAAGCATTTATTAAATGCTTATTATGTGCCAGGAACTATGGTAAGTACCAGATATACAAAGGGAGGCAGTTAGGTAGTTCAGAGCACTGGGCCTGGAATCAGGAGGACCTGAGTTCAAATCCAGCTTCAGACACTTACTAGCTGTGTGAGCCTGGGCAAGTCACTTAACCTCTGTTTGCTTTAATCCACTGCAGAAGAAAATGGAGAACCACTCCAGTATCTTTACTAAGAAAACCCTATGGACAGTATTGCTATAATATGCTCCACGGGGTCACAAGAGTCAAACATGACTGAACAACAACAAGGGATACAAAACCAAAAAAAGTAAAAGATAGTACCTCCCCTCAAGGAGTTTACATTCTAAAATGGGAAAACAACATATGTGTATGTATATATGTGTATGTGTATATGTGTATATCTATATATACATATGTGTGTATCTATACATAGATAAGGAGATAGATACACACACACACACATATGGAAGTGTTAGCCAAGGAAGGGAGCTTTTATCTGAGGAGTCATAGAGAATAGTGAATAGATCCATAAGAACACTTTCATTATCTACTTCACAAGGCTCTTGGGAGGAGGGGGTTTTACGAATCTGAAAGTTCTATTTAAAAAAGTATGAGTTATTATTAGGCCCTGTCGTACATATCCTATGCTCCTTGGCACACAAGAGGGGTTGAAGGACAGCTTCATACAGAAATCAAAGCATTTGGGTTTTTATTCCCCCTGCCTTTATTATTTAAGTGAAAAAGTATCCTACTTTCCTGAAAGATCAGTATGAACCAACTGATATTTTACATAGTATTTGAGGCAAAATCCCTATGGAACAGGAATGTCCCATATGAAATATCTACCTTCTGTTTCACAGATGGGAAAACTGAAGTCCTGAGAGTAAAAGCAATTAGATCAAGGTTAAAGATCAAGTCAGAGACGGAATGGAAGAAAAGCATGATTATTTGAAGAAATGGCCTAGCTTCCATTATTTCTCTTTTCCTTCTGACCACCAAACCTGTCGCTCCCTCTTACCCCATCCATAGAAATATTTCTCAACCTACTACCTGGCAGCCCTTGGCTGTTTTGTAAATGGGCACACCTCCTCTCTAAGCTGCTGAGGTTTGCTGAGGTTTCTTCCTCTCAGGACTCACTAGATTCCTTTCTGAGAACAAACTGTCTTATTGGAGGCAAGGTGGTGGGAGTTCCTCAGGCAAACAAAGGAGATCTTTGCAAAGAGTATTAGCAACATTTCTGAAGCCACAAGGGCTGCCCTACTCAGGGATAATAAATCTTTATCTCTTCATCTTGTTTTGTTAGGTTGGCAAGAATACACTGTGGCTCTAAAGGGAGTTGATGTAGGTGGTGAGAGCTTTTGCTGAATGTCAGCACAAAGACTCAATGGAGCCACAGAGGACTTGCAAAATCAGAGATATAGGGAGGGACCCTGGGAGAGCCTGCCCCAGTTGGACAGTCACATGGAGGGTATCTTTCCCAGCCCTAAAACTGATTCACCACCTGACCCTGAATTGACAAGGGCCTCTTCTTTTGAATCCCTGCTCAATGAGAATCTTATGAGAGAATGGAGTTGTGCAAAAAGAAATGTTGTCTGCTGGTAAATCTGTTTCTGGGTTGCCTTCTCTTAACTGGACAAAAAGAGATGCTCTCCTCATTTCATATTCTCTAAACAGTAGACCAGAATCTACTAGTGGATTTCAAAGTCTTGCCTAAACCCATTCCCTTCCCACCACACACACACCTCATGGAACGAAATTTTTCTGTAAGCAACATGCCCTCATCCTTTCTGCCTCACACCAAGATCCTTCTCTAGACCTACTGGCCTTTCCCCTAGAAAATTCATTGATAATGAAAGCTTGAAGGAGAAAGGGTTTGGATAAGAGAGATGAGACAGAAGTACAGTGGACAGAATTGGCACTTGATGGGCTGGTGAGGAAGAATGTAGAGTCAAGAATGACCTCAAGGTTGGGAACCTGGGAGACTAGAAGGATTTGAAGTGTCATTGACAGAAATGGAGAAGTCAGAAACAGGGGTGGGTTAGATAATGAGTGTTTTTTTTGGCCATGTTGAGTTTGAAGTGTCTATATCCAGATGTATCTGTCCAACAGGAAGATGGAGATGTGGGACTGGAGTTCAGAAGAAAGGTGCTAGACTGATCTAGGGCTTATCAGCATAAAAGTAATAGGTGAACCTACTGGAGCTGATGAGGTCACCAGAAGAGAGTATAGAGTAGAGGGAGGAGAAAAGAGGCCCCAAAAGGGAGTTACCAGTAGTAGGCATACCCTATGTCACTAGAGCTCAACTTGGCCACAGTCAATCAAATCAATCAGCAAATATTTATTAAGCACCTACTATGTGTTAGAAACTATCTGGGAATACAAACAGAAAGAATGAAAAATAATCTGATGAATCCACATTCTAGTGTCAGAGACAAAAAGTACTTATAATAATATACAGTATAAATATGTACATATAACAATATATTAACATATACAAAATATACAATAATATACAAAATTATAAATACAAATGCATACAAAGCAGATAAATGCAAGGGAGTTTGGGACAGAGGACCCAGGTAGTTGGGAGAATTAGGAAAGGTTTCATGCAGAAAATAATGCTTGAGCTGTATCTTAAAGGAAGAGAAGAACTTTATAAGTAGGAGGGGAAAAGGGAGTGATTTCCAGGCATGGGGAATAGTTGCTATAAAGGTAAGGAGACAGGCCGTGGAGTGTTATGTATGAGAAACAAAAACAAGTCCAGTTTGGCTACATCATCGAGTGAGGAACAAGGGGTAGTTTATTTCCAATGATGCTGGAAAGACAGGTTGGGGGCCAGTGATGGGAGGGGAGTCACATGGTCAGGGTTGCATTTTTAAGGAAAATTATCTTGGCAGCAATGCATAAGATAAAGTGGAGAGGAGAGAGACTTGAGCCAGAGAGACCATAATTGGCCAGATGCTCAGATGGGAGAGCTCCAAATTTTCCAACCAGATTATTTTGGATCAGTTTATATGTCATTTCTAATGCCACCTATTGTCACCATTCAAATTAAGAGCTACTTATTCTTACTTAATATAACTCTCCCCAATACATGGCCAGATGCCTTTTTAAGGTTCTTCTCCTGAAAGTCAAAGCTATGTGTCTCCCCTCAGTTAAGGTTTTAAAATGGTATCCCACTATGTTTGAAAATTTCATTGTCTACCAGAGGCTCTGAGACTTCATTGTCACCCATGTAATTTGATTTATTAAGAAACAAATGCAGATATGTCACATTAAGAATATGTGCACTTGTAAAAAAAACATATTTAAAAGTATTGATCCAGTGGGGGGACTGTGGGTGAGTAATGTTGCATACACTGTCAGACATGGTCACTGCCATCTGTGGGCTTGCCTGTTTTTCTTTGCTATAAGGGAGGGGTCCTTTTTTGAGGGTAGGCTTATATCTTGAAATGGCTGTGTGATAAAAACAAAAAGCATTTTAAAAATAAAACATTTTTAAAGATTTCCATCTTTGTCCCTACTGTGTGTTCAAGTGAAGACTAGATGACCATTTGTTGGTTATGTTGTATAGGACATCCTTGTTCCAATACAGGTTGGACTAGATCAGTGGGGTCAAAACTCAGAAACAAGAGCCACTAAACCACAAATGAGCCTAATAAGCTTCCTATTGACTTAGAAAACCATACATATTTATATATATATATGTATATATATATATATATACACATATATATGTACATATACAGATATACACATATAATATATACATACATCATTTTTATTAATATAGTAACACATTAAAATGAGATAGGATTATATTTTAATTCAGTTGATGCCATATTTGAGGAAGTTAGGTGGTGAAGTGGATAGAGTGCAGGGTCTGGAGTCAGGAAAACTCATCCCCAGTTCAAATCTGGCCTCAAATACTTAACTAGCTGTATGACCTTGGGCAAACCCCTTACCCCTGTTTGCGTCCATTCTCCACCTACAAAATGAGCTGGAGAAGGAAATGGCAAAGCATTCCAGTATCTTTGCCAAGAAAACCCTAAATGGAGTCGAACATGACTGAAAGTCTGAAAATAAGTGAACAACAACAATGGCACATTCAGGAATGTTACGGGCCACTTATGGCCCCTGGGTTATGTGCTGACACTTCCTGACTAGATAGACTTCGAAGTCTCTTCCAAATCTGAGATTCTGTGATTGTGCTGAGTTCTCGGTGGTTGCCTACCTTCTTCCCATCTCTGCCTCTGATGCTATACTACCCATAATCAGGATAATTGGGTTTCTCTACTTTCCACCACAAAGTTTAAAAAATACCATTCACTTTTGCATCAATAAACCTTCTACAAGGATTCTGCCCTAACTTACTCTCAGTCTTTATACCACTCACCACCCTCCTTAGTGATAGAACCTACAACATACATGCAGACTCATACACATGCACATACATCTACACACACATAGCTAATCATTTGTCAACTCACTTTTTTCTATTCCCTATCTATCACCCAACCCCAGTGGCCTTCTACCTAGCCATCACTCACCTTCTAGCTGACCATCAGCCTAAGCTGTGTGACAGATGCTGCCACTGCCCCACCTGCTGGCTAATTGTGCCAGGGTGTTCTCCTGCCCAGAGTCTGACCTCTCCAGACCAAATAGGATAAGAGCACAAGATAATATCACAGGCACCAAAATATATCCAATTCTAGAATGGCTGACCAAACAGTGGTTAAGTGCTAACACCAACCAATATTAAAGAAAAGCCTTAATGAAAACTTTGTGCTATAAACTTAAAATACACATGTATCTGTGTGTGCATATGGAGATGCAGTGGGGCCTATTTATAAACTTATTTTGCTAAAGGACAAGCTTCATGCTTGTGTAGTAAACCTGACTGTGTTATAACCACATATAGCAAAATCCAGATGCCTTGGCAGGGGGCTAATGTGATCCCTAAACAAATACGATATGGCCCCTGGTATATCCAAATCAAGGTAAAATTAAATTTTTGTTAACCAAATTTCTCTGTTTTAACTCTACTGCTTAGCATGTTATGTTTTATTGTTCAGGACTGTAACTTTAGAAGAAATTGGTTTGTTTGGGTAAATGGCTAAAGTATATCCAGATACAACTCAAGTGTAACTTGTGGTTTTGTCTTAAAACAAAATGGGAAATAATTCAGGTTTTCTAATAGTCAACTCTGTTATTTGAAATAGATTCCAATAGTTTAGTAGCCCCATAGATCTAGAGCTGGAAGGAATCTTAGCAGTCATCTGGTCTGACACCCTCATTTTACAGATGAAAAAACCAGGACCCAGAAAAGTAAAATGATTTTCTCCAGGTCACACAAGTAGGAAGTGGCCAAGCCAGTATTTGAATTCAAGTCTGCCTCCGATATGCATGAATCATGTAAGATTCCTTTTGTACTTTTTGACAGGAAATGGGCACACAGCCTGCAAAATATAAACATTTATAAATGTCTTTTTACATCTCCTTGTACCCAAAAACCAATAATCAGTCAATAAACATTTATTAAGGGCCAGACACTGTACAACCAGACACACATTTCAAATATGATATCTTCTTTCCTTATACACAAATACCATTAAGTGACTCTTCTGGTCAAAAATCTTCCCTTGCTCTCTGTTGCTTAGGGAGTGAAGTCCCAAGCTCCTTTCCTTCCCAGGCCTTCAGAACCCTCCAAAATCTGGAGTCACACTGTTTCTGACTTCATCTTCATGGCCAACTCTGTTCCCTGAACAAGGTCTGCACTTTTCTAGCCCTGTACTTCTACTCTTTCTGTGCCCTAGGCCTACAATGTCCTCACAAGAATGCCTTAAAGCCCAACTCAAATGCTATCTCCTCCATGAAACCTTCCCTGGTCCTCTTTATCAGCAGTGACCTCCCCTCTCACATGGCATTGTGTGTGGCACCTAAATAATGATACGTGTTTTCTATATTATTTTGTATTAGAGTTATCTACCTATGAATGTAGGTAGATAACTAGCTCTCCCTCCTCAGCTCTGCCTACCGACTTCTCTCTTAAGTCTCAGCTAAAATCCTGTCTTAGAAAGGAAGCCTTTCTCGACCCCTTTTGGTTTTAGTGCCTTGCTCTGTTAATTATTTCCTGTATATGCTGTATTTAGCTTGCTCTGTATATATTTGCTTGCATGTCGTCTCTCCCATTAGATTATAAGCTCCTTGAGGGCAAAGACTGTCTTTTGCTTCTTTTTGTATCCCCAGCATTTAGCACAGTGCCTGGCATACAATAGATACTTAATAAATGTTGACTGATTGATTACTAAAATTTAAGCACCATAAGAGAAGTGATCTTGGCATAGGTAGTCTTTGTATTTCCTCAGCACAAGCTCAATATAAAATAAGCACTTAATACATGCTTGTTGAATTGAAACAAATTAAAATATTTAAAGGTTTTTATGGGAAAGAGGGATCAGAGCTGTCTTGTGTTCTATGCTCCCCTAAAAGGCTCGACCAGAACCAAAGGCAGATTTCATCTTAACATAAGGAAGAGTATTCTAATAAATAGAGCTATCCAATAGTTGCCAGACAGATGATGAATTTCTGCTCACTAGAGGTAATGAAGCAAAAGACTAATGACCATTCAGGAGGAATGTTGTAGGAGAGATTCCTACATTGGATAGGAGGTTAAACTAGATAACTTCTAAATTCCCCTCCAACTCTAAGATTCCATAATTATAATTTGTAGCCTCCAAATACCATGTGCAATTTTCCTCCATATTCCAAGATCAATCAGTCAACAAACAAGTACTTGTTAGGTTTCTATCATGTGCCAGGCACTTTGCTGGGTGTCAGGATATAAGCACAACAATGAAATAATTGCTATTCACAATGAGTTCACATTCTAAATGGTGAATAGCAATTACTATCTATGCAGGTAGATTTTTGCTACAAAACACCAACCTAACAAAAAGAATTTTTATTTATATATAAGACCTTGTTTGATCTTCACAATAATTCTGTAAAGCAGATAATACTAATGGTATCAACTCCATTTTGCTGATAAGGAAACTGACTTGCCTAAGTATGTCAGAGCCAAAACTCAAAATCAAGTCTTTTATCCCAAATCTTCCATTCTTTCTACAACAACATACCATTGTCTTAAACTATGACTCATGATGGTGAGTGGTGGTGGTGGTGATGGTGGTGATGGTGGTGGTGGTGGCGGTGGTGGTGGTGGTGATTGTGGTAGTGGTGGCGGTGGTGGTGGTGGTGATGGTGGTGGTGGTGGTGGTGGTGGTGATGATGATGGTGGTGGTGGTGGTGATGATGGTGGTGGTGATGGTGGTGGTGGTGGTGGTGGTGATGGTGGTGGTGGTGGTGGTGGTGATGATGGTGGTGGTGGTGGTGGTAGTGTTAGTAATGATGGTGACAATGATGACTGGACAGAAGAATAAGCCTAGTAAAAGGTTCACATAAGCCTTGTAAAGTAAGTAGTACCAGTATTATTACCCCTATTTTAAAAATGAAAAAAACAAGGTTTAATGAGATTAAGTAATTTTCCTGCAGTCACATAGGCAATAACTGTCAGAGCTGAAATTCAAACACAGTTCTCTGGTCTCTGAGGCCACTACAACAAAAGTCTTTTCTACAAAGTTAGGAGGGGGTATGGCTGAATTTGAAAAATCTGCCACGCTTTATCATTTTGCCTTTGATTTACCTTCTCTTCAAGGACTTTTTCTATTCCTATTTATGATGGCTTCCTTCCAGCACCTGCTGCTCTTTTCCCAGAAGCTCACAGTGAGATATCAGGCCATCAGTCTAAGAATGCTTCATCAACAAGAATTCTACCTGCCCAATCACCAGTATCCCCATGTGCATGGCAGGGTTCTCTCCTTGGAGACTGTGTCAAAATACTGAGCAGACCCAGAACTGGGAGGTGACGACAGCTGAGTCTAAGGTAGAATGATAAGGGCATAGCTACAGAAAGCTCCATCCCACAGGCAACAGCAACAGGAGGTGGTGCATAGGTGCAGAAAGCTTCAATCTCAGGGACAAGCTCTGGTTTTCAGTGGTAGCCTGAAGGAAGGAAGATGATTTATTTTTCTCCTTTGTACATGTCAGCAAAGGTGGCCAGAAAACCCTTTGTTAGGTTTACAGTGACATTCAGTGAAGTGACTGGCTTCTGAGTCACTTTGACATTTGATTCTTAGACTCAGAGAAAGGGGAAAGGAGGGTGTGATTGGATTGTTTATTTATTTTTTATCTGATTTTATTTTTAAAGAATTTTGACCTCACTAAGGAGCATCCTCAGGCAGCAAGTTAATAAATAAAATCATCCAATGAATAAATGCATGTCTGGGGAAAAAAACAAACAAGTAGCAATATTCAACACATAATGAAAATCGGTATCAAAACAAGAGCCATTTCTGACTCAGATTCATTGCCCACTGCGGTGAGGTTGGCAGGCTGCTTCAAGCTGGGCCTACCAGAGTACTTACTGGACCCTTGGAAGTCATCACAAGTCTCAGCTTTGTGCCTTTAGAAGCTTGATCCCATTAGCTCAAGCAGAGGCAATTAGACTGGCGAATTGATTCCTCCTCATAAGAGACTGGCCAACAAGCCAGTGTATTCATTTCAACTGAGAAATATGCCTGCCAAGGAGACCAGGTATTCTCATTTGCTGATTAGTGCATTTTCCTCCCTATGGAAAGCATACTTGGAAAAAAACAAATTCACATCAAGAAATTGCTAGAAAAATCAAGGCATACTACGTTAGGGATACTTTCAGAATGGCTTGGTGGAGAATGCTGCATCCAGAGTCAGATGAACTGGGTTCAAATTCTGCTTCTTTCACCTTCCTACTTGTACTACCTAAGGTAAACAATTTATTCTCTAAGGTTCAGTTTCTTTATCAGCAAAATGAAAGTGTTAGACTAAGAAGGCCTCTAAATCCCCCTGGCTCTAAATCAGAGATCCTATGAAAATAACAGATATTTATACAGCACTTTAAGGTTTGTAAAGAACTTTATATTATTTAATCTTTCTGAAAACTCTATGAAATAAGGTCTACAGATGTTGTTTTCCCTATTTTATAGATGGGGAAACAAGATTGAGAATGTTAAAAGACTTCCCCATGGTCACACCACTAGTAAGTGCCAAAAGTAGAATTTGATTTTAGATCTTCCCAAAACTAAAATCTTCCCTGTCTCTACTCAGTGATATTTTCTCTTATAAGCTAAGGGTGGATTAATACCAACTAAGGGATCTGATCTGCCAAGCAGACTGGATACTTTTACAAACCTGTTCAGAGTATTCTCTAAGAGATACACTGATCAATTCACACTAATTCTTATTTTCTAAACTCAACACACACCCCCTAATCCATATCTTTGAAATTGCTGTTACCTATTAACTTTCTTCATTTCAACATACTCTCATAAAACACAATAATTCCTAGGGTTATATATGTTTTTTTACAGTCATTACTACCAAGTCAGCTACTTCCTGACAATAATATTATGGCTTTATATGTCTTTCTATATAGAGTGTAGGAAATAAACAAAGTGAATTTAACATTTTAAACATGAGGACGTAAACTACTATTCTGAGAGAGGGGAAAGGGCGTGTGATTTGTTCATTTGTTCATTTAACCAAGGTTACACAGCTAGCAAGTCATGGAGCCAGTATTCAAAATCAGTTTGGAGAATAGCAGGGGAAATACTATTCTGGATACAATTTTGACCAATGAATAGGAAGTGATTGGTGAAGAGGAAATTATGGAAACCTTAGGAGGATATGACTACATCATCCTAGAACTCATGATTGATAAGGAGGACTATGTTGAGCATAATCTAATATTTTAAGAAAGCGTGTTTTCTAAAAGTTGAGAAAAAGGCTCAGGCATATCCTATAGTTTAAAATTTTGACTCAAGAGAGATAGGATGTTTTCTAGGTTGAAATTTTTACAATGCAAATTCAAATTATTCCAAAGTCAAATAAAAGAGATTCAATCAATCCAGTCAGATTTAGAAAGAAACTTACAGAAGTTGTACCATAGTCTTGGGGATCACCAGAGAAACAAGAAACCTATCTCAGATTCAAGTCATATTTTGAGTCAGCTTATCCTCAAAACCATAACTCATGTAAAATCCTCAGTTGATATTTCTTTTTTAGACCAATAGGAAAACACACTCCTTCAAAGCAAAATACATTTTAATAAGCACATAGTAAGATAAAAAGGGAAATCCCCCACATGAACAGAACGATACATTTTCCCACAGATTCTCACACCATTGGTGGGAGAAAAAAATTCACATGAAGAATACTTGTCAAGGAACATGCATGAAAAAGGTTACATATGTAAGAAACACATGTGATACAGGAACACCGTGAAGAGGGCGTGTGAATGGGAGCAACATAAGTGTAGGGGGTATTCATAGTCAGGGCAAAACAAACTTCTAGAACTGTATCAAAATGGAAACCCTTCTATATCCCTAATTGTTGCCATCTACCTACTCGGAGTTGCTAAATTGCCCTGCTGGGGTATTCTCTCTGTTACGCTGCCATCTGCTGATGGTTCATAGCTTGTCTGGTCTCTGTGGCTCCTTTATTGCCTTCTATTGCCATCTGCCCATCTTTCCCAGTCATGTGGACTTTTTCCACTTAGGTAGAAAGGTCTATCAGTTCTCTTAGCTCATAGTCCCTAGGGCTATCCTAGTTCTTTTGTAATTCCTTAGATCCAGCCACAGAAATCTTTAATGCAGATTAAGTTTAAAAGAGTACCAGAGATACATTTTTCCCCCCAGAAAGATAAATTATTGTTAAGCATTTACTAGCACATGCCTGGAAAGAGAGAGAGAGAGAAAGATGCATGGAGGTAGAGAGATACAGGAGAGAAAGAGAGAGAGAAAGAGATCCAAGAGTAGTGAAAGAACTTGTAGGTATAATTGATAACAATGTCACAACCTCCACCACCATTGGTAAGCCTAAAAAAAAAATAAACAAAAACACATAGCATGAGAGACCAGACTGGAAATGGGAAAAGTCCTATTTTGAAAAGTAGGATAAAGAGGTGGATTCCAATAGGTCAGTGAACCTAACATTAACTCTTGAAAAAATTCTAAAATGTATTTGTAACATGGGCTGCCTTTTAAGAATGCCCAGTTTGTCTAACATGAAGCCCATTGCATCCCCTACCATGTGATTGAAGGTGCCTCCTTGACTGGCTGTCTGCATTTTTTTTTAATGGTGAGAATGAAACACTCTTTCTCTCTCTGCCATCTTTTCAGCTGCACTCTTTTTGGCTACTCCTGGTTAGCTGAATAGATAGATTGAAGCCAGATTGTGGAAGGTTTTAAATGCCAAACTGAACAATTTTTCACTTTCTGATTAGGCAAGAGGGATCCATTGGAAATTTTTGAACATGGAAATTACCTGGTCAGACCTGTGCCTTAGGAAGATTCTTTTGGCAGCTGCACAGAGGATGGATTGAAGAAAGAAACAGAAATGGAGGAAAACAGGCCATTACCATGAGGCTGTTGGAATAGTTCATGATCTCCTTTTGGATAAGATACAATTGTTTGTATGATAGATAAAATTTGGTGTATTCAGAACTCACAGAATTGACTGCAAAAGGTGATGATTGAGTTAATCAGGAAATGCACTTCTCTAATGGACTGACACAGCGTCTTGTAGTTAGACTCTGTGTAGTTAATGTTTTTATTAATGACTAGGATGCTAGTCATTTTTACATAATACGAAACAATCAACATCTTACATGGGGCCTAGGGCAAAGCTGCTTGTGCTGATTGGAGGGGAAGAATTGAGTAATCAACCATGCTCCCATTAACATCAAGCTCCCAGACACCAGGCCTTTCACCTCTCAACCACCTGGAACTTAGCCCTGGACCAGAGCCTTAGCCACCTGGGAGGGCAAGAAAATCAACACTGAGCTGGGGCCTGGGGTGTAGTTACCACTCCTATGGCTAAATAACTCCTCCTCCTCTCTGAATCCCTGGGATTCAGATTTGAAGTCTGCTAAAGCAAAAAATTCTCTTCCCCTGCCAACATTTCCTGCTCCTTCATACTTATTCATTTCAGCCCTATCCCTTTCAAAGCCCTATCTTTCCTTACCCTCCCCTTTTGTTATGCCCTCTGGAGCTCCTATCTTCTTGTACTTACAGAAATCTAACATTCCTCCCCCAACAAAGACACTGCATCCCTCATGACCACTTCCAATACTTTCATATCCTACTCCCTAATCCCCATCCCTCCCTTCCCTTTCCCACATATACACACACTGGGACAGGAGAAGTAGGCATATCCTGTGTTCCCCCATCTCCTCCCTCTGCCAACATCACTTAGTTAACTCTCCTTTGAGATTCAGCTCATACTCCCAAATCACCATATCCAGATCCTTGTTATTTTCTACCAAAGTGCAAATGATTCCCCTTTCTTCAGGAGTTCAGCACTTAGGTTGACAGTCTTCTTCATCACCCACACCCCTCAAAAACAAATCCTGGCTTCCCAGTTCATCAGCCCCTTCAGGATTCATTATCTGCACTTTGGCACTACCTTAGCCACACATAGGTATGGCTTATTCATTTGATCTCACCATCACCCATAATTGTTTAATTTCCATGATCCAAAATTTTGAGCTTCTCTCCAAACACACCTCCTATCCTTCTAGCTCTCCTTCTTTCTCATTCATCCTAAATCTATTCTTTGTTATTATCTATAGTCTTTCCAGTCTTCCGTCCTCTCCCAGTTTATCACTCCTATTCTAGTCTCATGACCCTCCCTTCAAAATTTTTACTCTTTAGTTAAGCAGGTCAACTTTATACTGCTTTCTACTCCCAAATCCATTATCTTGCTCTGTTTTCACTGCTTTCCAATACCTCAAATCTGGGTTATCCCCAACATTTGCCCTCTCCTTACCTACTTTCATGTTGCTTAATCTTTCTAAAGAAGACACACTATATTGACAGAGTCCTCAACAAATGAGTATTTTCAAGTCTCAAGTAGGGCCTCTCATATTCACCAAAGCACCTTTTCCAAATCCTTTCTTTCCCTTTCAGCAGAGAATCTTGCCTCATAATAAACTCAGAAAATGGAAACTATTTGTTAGGCGGTTCTATGTCTTTCTGATTCTACCTCTCAAACTCACCCAGCATCATGCCCAATTCTCCCTTCTTGTGTTCCAATTTCTGACGAAGAGCTAGCCTTTCTCCTTGCTCAGGTGATTCAATTTCCTGATCCTATTTCTTCATGATGCCCAAACCCTCTTCTCTATAAGTCTGTCCCTTTAGTTATTCCCTGTTTCAAACTTTTTTGTCTCTATAAAGTAATGTCTCTCCTACTTATGAAAAACATGCCTACATCTACACCATCATAAAAAAAATGTTTATTTGACCCTGCCTTATTGTTTATGTTTCTCCTCCCTTACACTAGAAAAAACGGTCTCTGCTTCCTCACCTCAATTCTAAATCCTTTGTAATCTGGCTTGTGACCCCATTACTTGACCAATTCTGTTTTCTCCAAGAAAACCAACAATCTCTTCATTGCTAAATCCAATGGCCTCTTCCCAGTCTTCATTTTACTTGACCTCTCTGTAGCTTTTAACACTATCAACCACCCGCTTCTGGATATTCTCCCTGCCCTTGGTTTTAATGATGCCTCTCTCTCTTGGTTCTTCTCCCTGTCTGACTACTCTTCTGTCTCATTTGTTGGTTCATCATTCATGTCATGCTTGGGTATACGCTCAGGCTCTATCTGATACCCTCTTGTCTCTTTATATTTTCTCTTTAGCTGATTTCATTAGCTACCATGAGTTCAATTATATCTTTATGCAAATGATGCTCAAACTTTTGTATCCAACCCTCATCCCTCTTCTGAGCTCTAGTTCAACACTGCTAAGTGTCTGCTATAGATGTTTGTCTGGATGTTTCATAGGCCTAACAAACTCAACACATCTCTCCATAACAGCTCTAGGAAGTAGGTACTGTTTTTAATTCCCATTTTAGAGTTGAGGAAACTGAAGCAGTTAAATGACTTGCTTAGGGTAGCATAGCTAGCAGCTGAGGCTGGATTTAAATTCAGGTCTTCCTGACTCTAGGCCCAAGGATTTATTTATCCACTGCACTGCCTAGCAGCTACTCAATTCCAGCTTGTCAGTCTTTTTTACCTCAGACAATTTAATTGACTCCACTCAATGAAGTCCACAAAGGAAACTTTTGGGACTAAATCAAAGAGCTTCCCTTCGTCCCCATTATGATTCTAGTTCACATGGTGGTCAGAAGAAGCAATACAAGGACACTCTCAAGGTCTCTCTCAAGAACTTTGGAATTTATTGTGTGACATGGAAGACACAGGACTGCTCAGCATGGCGTGCCCACATCTTTGCTCTATAAGCAAAACAGAATTGAAATAGTTCAAAAGAAATACAAGATGTACAAATTTAGAGGATCCACCCCAAATGTTCACTGGGACTATTTGTGTCCAATCTATGGTAGAACATTCTGAGCTCATATTGGTCTGATCAGCCACAGTCAGACACAGTAACTTGACTCTAGCATAGTGAAGTCATTTTGGTCCTCTTAAGGACGACAACCACCAGTTTCCATACAAATCATCCTAGTTACAAAGACAAAAATCCAGTGGTCTCATCTAAGATCCTTTGTTTATGTTCTTTCCTTTTATTATATATATTGTCTAGCTATGAAATCACTGGTCTTTGTTTAGTTGTTTAGGCAATAATAAACCCCTTTGGCACCCTAAATGTAAGCTTCTATCCTGAAAAAGGGTACTTACCTGTGAAGAGGCAGTGAATGACAGCCAAAAATCTGTAATGATAGCCCACATCTGTAATTCTTGCTACTGAGGAATCTGAGGTCAGAGGATCATTTGAGCTCTGGAGTTCTAAGTAATAGTGGGACTAAACAAATCCCAGTGTTTGAACTAAGTCTGGCATCAATATAGTGAACCTCCAGAAGTGGAGGGCCTTCAGATGGCCTAAGTGAATTAGCCCATTTGGAAATGGATTACATCAAAAATCCTATGCCAGTAGTGGGATTTGGCTATGAGTACTCACTAGACTTTGTCCATCAAGAACAAAACTCAAAATCTAAAAAAGTTTTATAAAGAATTTTTAAAAAGTGATTTGGCAGAAGGAAGAACCAGAAAGAGCTGTGGCTCTCCTTCTGAGACTCTGTGAGATTTACAGTATATAGAGTTCAAACAGCATGTAGAAAAGGTTACTTGAGATGTGTATCAACAGGTAAATATAAGCATTCAATAAAATTTGGGTAAAGCCAGAAGCTTGGCTAAACCCAAAACACAAGCTTTTTAGTTGGATCCAAGTTCTGGGTTCGACCCCAAACAAGATGTGTGACAAAGTCCAAGCATTCCTCTTAGCCTTCTCTTGGTTAAGCAATAAAGCTAGGTTCAAACAATATTAATAAAGTATTTTCCCCACAACCTTAGCCTGGATAGAGAGACTCAGCATTTAAAAAAGAAATAAATTATTAGGCAAATTTTGTTGCTTGAATAAGTAAGTAAAAGAGAGAGAGAAAAAAGAGAAAATTATTTGTAAATAAATTGATGTTTATTGAGATGCATGCCTAAAGACTATGTAGTCTACACCCCTCATTTTACAGAAGAGGAAACTGAGAACCAGAAAAGTGCCATTGGCTCACCCAAGGTCACAGACACAGTAAATATCAGAGCAGGGATTTGAACCCAAGCCCTGTGATTCCAAATCTAGCCATCTTTCCACTGTGCCACATTCTATCTTCTCTGACATCAACCCAGTGCTCCTGTTAATCCACTGACACGATGCCATTTCATTACTAAAGGAAGAGGAAAATCATTGTGATGAAATCCCCTTGGTTTATATTTTCAGTTTGTAGCATACTTGACTTTATACCTTCCTCCAGACAGGAACCACTCTTGCTTCTCAAGCATGCTAAGATCCAGAATCTCTATCTGTACACCTGGTCAAACTTTCTCTTTTCAATAGCAAAGTGGAACCTTATTTCTTCTGATCCCCTCAGTTCTCATCATACTCTCCATCTTTCTGTGGAGAAAAGAAATGACCCAGGAGAGCTCCTTACTTCTGCCAGGCTCCCTTCAAGTCACATTGCCACCTTCCTACTGGCCCCAAAGGTTCATTCTACTGGTCACTTTGATTTCTAACATTTGAGCTGAAAGTTACTCCCTCTCACTGCCTAAGAGCAAAGACTTTCCTGGCTGTTGTGTCTATAAAGTGCAACCTCTCCTCCTAGAGTGTGATTCATGGGCAGTGTTCATTGTGCATTGCCTTCATGCCTAGGCTAATAATATCAGGCAGCACCAACCACTGTTACCAAAGAGAAAACAGGGAGGTCATTTAGGACAGATAAAGGACTTCAATTCCTCAGTGACTAAGCTCACATGAGTCCCTGACAAGGTAACACAGATACTTAAACTTTTCTATCTGGAATAAAAATTCTGTCTTTAAGGATTGTTATAAGGCAGACATTCAGTCAGGCAGTCAATAAACACTTATTAGACTTCTGCTATCTGTCACACACAGTGCTAAGGATGCAAGAGAGGCAAAAGACAGCCCCTGACTCCAAGGAGTTCACAATCTATTGGGGAAGAAAACAAGCAAACAAATATATACATACATACACACACACACACACACACACACACACACACACACACACACACACACACACACACACACACATATATATATATATACCAGTTATATACAAGATAAATAAGAAATAATTAACAAAGAGAAGACATTAGAATTAAGAAGGGTTAGGGAAGCCTTCCTGCAAAAGATGGGATTTTAGTTGGGACTTGAAGGAAGTCAGTCGGCAGAGATGAGGAGGGAGAGCATTGCAGGCATGAGAGATAACCAAAGAAAATGCCCAGAGCCTAGAGATGGAGCATCTTGTTCATGGAACAACAAAGAGGCCATAGATCAAAGGGCACATGGCAGGAAGTAAAGTGTAAGAAGACTGGAAAGATTGAGATGGGAGGGCAAGATTATGAAGGGCTTCCAGTGCCAAGCAGAAGATTTTGTATTTGATCCTGGAGGTGATAGAGAACCACTGTCATTTATTGATTGTTGGGGGTAGGGGCAGTGATGACATGGTCAAACATTAACTTTAGAAAAATCTCTTTAGTGGCTGAATGGAAGATGGATTGGAGTGGAGACAGAATTTGAGGCAGATAGACCCACCAGTAGGTTATTACATTAGTCCAGGCATGAACTTATAAGGGTCTACACCAGAATTGTGGTACTATCAGAGGAGAGAAGGGGGCATGTTTGAGATAATATTATAAACATGAAATTAACAGGCCTTGACAACAGATTGGACATGGGGCAAGATGTGGGGAAGGGGAGAGAAATAGTGAGGAATCCAGGATGACTTCTATGATGTGAACCTAAGGACTGGGAAGATGGAGTTCTCAACAGTAATATGGAAGTTGGGGGGTGGAAGTACAGTGAAAAATAATGAGTTCAGTTTTGGACATACCAAATTTAAGATATATTCTAGTCATCCAGTTCAAAATGTCTCAGAGGTAGTGGAGAGGCAAGACTGGAGGTCATCAGAGAGGTTAAAGAATGACAGGTAGATCTAAGAATCTTCAGCATAGAGATGGTAATTGAATCCATAGGAGGATGTAACAAGTATAGGGTGAACAGGATTTTTATTCAGGACAATACTTAGGGAGCACACTTTCTGGTAAGGGAAAGATAAACTTCCTTTGGTCAACAATAGCCATCCTCAGGCCTCGCCTCTTGATACCCTGGAAGCATATTGCTATACTTCGAATTGCCACCTTGCTCTCCTTTCCTGGGACCCACTTTCCTTCTCAACCCATGCAGTGGCAAAGACTAGACTCTGATCCAATGGATTGTCCTCTCCTAACATGACTGAATTCATAGGAGAACTATCTTCTGTGTTACATCCTTCCTCCCCAATTCCAAGACTCAGATGAATGTTACCCAGGTACAATTACAACTTGTTACAATTTTGATATAAGGCTATAACTTGGATAGACTATAGCTGAACAATTAACTGGGACCAAGAACTGAAGTTGAGAACACTGGATTGCATTTGGAAACTCACAAAGTGCTTTCTCCATGAATAATAGCAATAAATGAATAAATGAAGGCCCCGTATATTACCAGTATTTTTTCTAGTACTTCCACATGACTAAAACTTAGAACACTGCAGCCTCTGAGAAATTAAAACTGTGGGTGAATCAAAAGACAAAGGAGACATACAGAGTAGACATGAGTACCCTTTGATCCAAAGAAACCACTACTAGGCACACACCCCACAAAAAAATCGAAGAGAGAGGAAAGGGACCTATGTTTGCAAAGTTATTTATAGCAGTAATTTTTGTTACAGCAAAGAGCTAAAAAACAAAGTATGTGCCCATCAACTTTGGAATGGCTGAAAAAACAATTGAAGTATAAGGACTTAACAATATTATTGCATAGTAAGAAATCACAGCAACGAAGAATTCAGAGAAACTAGGGAAGACTTATATGAACTGATGCCAAGTGAAATGAACAGAACCAATATAAAAATTTCCACAGTGATAACAATAATATAAAGAAAAACAACTTTGAAAGACTTCAGAACTCTGATCAGCTCAGTGACCCATCATGATTCCCAAACACTAATGATATAGCACACCTGCCTCCTTTTGTTAGAGAGGGAAAACAGAAAAAGACATTTTTAGTCATGGACTTTGTTTTGTTCAACTGTACAGCAGAAAACTTCAGGTACGTGGTAGGGAAGAGTTAGAGGGAAGTGATAGAAATGCAAAAAAAGATTTTTTTTTTAAATAAAGGAAAATAATTTTTTTTGAAAAGTAGCACAAAAAGGCAATTTTGTTGCTGTCATATTAAAATTAATATATATATTTTTTAATTACGTCTTCCTATCTCACCCAGGCTGGAGGCACATGCTCCTTGGTCCCAAGGCTTCACCATATTGGTGCCAGACTTAATGGAGCATCTGATTGACTTGTGCCCTATTGCAGTTGAGAACTTCCATCCTCAGCCTCCCCAGAGCAGGAATTATGGGAATGAGGGACTACTTCTCATTCTCTCTTTCTCTCTCTCTCTCTCTCTCTCTCTCTCTCTCTCTCTCTCACACACAC
The DNA here is from genome assembly GCA_028646515.1 of Pseudochirops corinnae. Classification (NCBI taxonomy): domain Eukaryota; kingdom Metazoa; phylum Chordata; class Mammalia; order Diprotodontia; family Pseudocheiridae; genus Pseudochirops; species Pseudochirops corinnae. Next base: position 382,741 of record JAQQSV010000026.1, read on the forward strand.
ACACACACACACACACACACACACACACACACACACACACACACTATGTAACAGAAGTTCATAGAATCCTTTTCTTTTTTGTGGATTGAAATATTTGTGTTTGATGACAATTGTCAAGTTTATAATTTCTAAAAATGTAAAAAAGAGAGAGAAGTTGTTTTTTTTTTAAAATTAAAGTGAAATGGGATACTTCAAGGAGACAGTAAGTATCCCCATCATCCCCGATTAGAGTCTTTAAGCAGGGGCTAGGCAACCAATACATTGCAGTTGTGTTATGATGGAGGTTTCTTTCTAGTAATAGGTTGGACTAGATGGTCCCTGAGGTCCCTTCCCAATCCAGAATTCTTTTATTCTTTTCTTCATTAGAACAGTTTTGTTCTCTGACAACCATGGCTACAATTCAAAAGAATGCTGCACTTGCAACAAATAAGGAATTGACTGATATTCTTTGGGATGTTCCTTAGGATTTTTTTGAGTTTCTATTTCACACTCTTGTCTTCAGTAAAGCAGGTTTTGTGGCTGTGACTCCAGGCCAATTGTCATCAGGTGCTTTCTTTAAGAGAAGAAAATCAAGTATTCCATAGCTAACATCTTCCATCTTATCAGATTGGGAAGGCAATAAGACAAAGTAATCACATGAGGGGAAAGAGAAACAACTTAGTCACTAGTCACCATCTATTCTGGAAAAATAAAACATAAAGTCTTAGAAAATTGAGAAAACAGTCTGAAGAAGACTGCTAGTCAAAAGAGGAAAGGGGTTGAGAAAGTAATAACCTGGGATTCTATTTGTAATTCAACCATATACTCATCCTCTGCAACCTGCAGAAGTCACTTGGGCTGCTTTGAAATTTGATTCAAAATCCCTGCCTTGAGTAATGAAATCCTAAGGTCTACCATGATTTTCTTTTTAATGTTTGCAGTGGAAAATGTCCCAGAATTTATTTCTTGTGCAAAAGTACCACTAAATATTACCCATGGCATACCATGATGGAGAGGAGAGATGAAGGGGACCATATAGCTATGTATTCAAATCTAAGAGGTTCACCTCCTCCAAGAAGTCTTTGACTAATAATGGAAAGCTGAAACTTGTCACAATCCCCCTTCTTTCATCTTACCCTGAAATATACCTGCCCTCTTTACCTGCACAAAGCAATCTCCACCCCTAAGGGGGGTGGAGAAAAAGAGACAGAGAGAGAGAGAGAGAGAGAGAGAGAGAGAGAGAGAGAGAGAGAGAGAGAGAGAGAGGAAGGAAGGGAAAAAGAGAGCTCTGAAGTTTTCAAAGGGCAGTGAAAGAAAGCTGGCCTGGAAATATAGAAGAACTGGTTCTGAATCCTACTTCTGACACATTCAGGCTGTGTGATCCTGGACAAATCAGTTAACCTCTCAGGTCCAAACAACTCTCTAAGAGTAGAGTTTACAGAGAAGGTGCCAGGGTACGTTGGTGGAGAGTGCTTCCTCTCCAGTAGTGATCTACACATATTTTCTCCTCTCTAGGTTTATATGACACTGATTGCTTCTGCTTCTTTTCCTCTGTCCAACCACTCTTTCTCATTCTCCTTTGTGGGTTCTTCCTCCATCTCATACCCTCTGAGGTTGTTCCCCAAAGCTCTGTACTGGGTCTTCTCTTTTGATTCATATTATCTGACTTGGTGATCTCATAAGCTTCCATGGGTTCAATGACCATCTCTAAGCAGATGACTCCCAGATCTCTATATCCTATATAATTATTCTCTCCTCTGAGTTATAGTCACACATCTCCAGTGGGACATCATGAACTTGATGTCCTGTAGATATCTGCAGGCCCAAAACAGGTCCATTCTTAAGATATACAGGCATTGTGGTAGGGAGATCCATTCTGCCCTACTGGAAAGTCAGAGGGGAGGATGGCTGTTTTGGGGTGGTGGGTGGGGGAAGGATGGGGAGAAAATTTGTAACTCAAGATCTCATGGAAATGGATGATGTAAACTAAAATTAATAAAACAAACAAAAAAACAGAGGTCCATTATTTTCCCCCCAGCCCTTCCTTTTCCCCCCATTAACACTGATGGCACCAATATTCTCCCAGTTACCCATGCTTACAACATTAATTTCCAACTTTGTCTTCTCACCATCTCCTCATATAGTCAATTCATTCTCAAATCTTGTCATTTCCATCTTTGCAAAATATCTTATAAATGTCGCCTTTTCTCTAGTCACACATTCACAGCCCTAATTTAGATCCTCATCACAGAATACTGTAATAGCCTTCTAACTCCTCTCCCTGCCGCAAGTCTTTCCCCATTCCAATCCATCCTCCTTTCATTTGCCGAGGTGATTTTTCCAAAGTGTAGATCATGTCACCTCCCTGCTCAGTGAGATCCAGTAGCCCCCCATTAGCTCCAGGATCAACTATAAAATCTTCTAGCATTTAAAACTCTTTATAATCTAGCCCCTTTCTACCTTTCCAGGGTTCTTATACTTTACTTTCCTCTACACGTTCCAAGATCCTGCTATTGTGGCCTGTGTGCAATTCCTCAAACACAACACGCCATCTCCCACCTAGGCACCTTTGTATCTGCTGCCCTCCATAACTGTGATATTTTTTCCCCTTCACCTCTACCCGTCGGCTTCCCTTGCTTTGTTCAAGACTTACTTTTAATCCCACCTTTTTCAGTAAGCCTTCTCCAGTCCCTTAAGTTCTAGAATCTCCCCTTGGTCTCTTCATATAATTTTTTTATATGTTGTTTTCCCCATTAGAATGTAAGTTCTTTGAAGGAAGGAATTTTCTTCTCTCTCCTTCTCCCTTTCTTTGTATCCTTAGCACTTAGCACAGTACCTGGCACGTAATGAGAGTTTAATAAATTCCTGTTGATTGATTGAACCATATCAGTGAAATCACAGATCTAATGAAAAAAAGTTATTTTTTATCTGTTCTGTTATTAGACTGTCTTTTGTGTGTCCATGGACCTATCTCTTTATTTTGATTTAGATAATCCTGTAACAGAACAGTGGTAAGAGCATAGAATCTGGAGCCAGAAAACCTGGGTTCAAATTCCATCCCTTGTGACAATTAACTGTGTGACCTTAGGCTAGTCACATAATCTCCTTGGGTCTCAGTTGCTTCATCTGTAAAATGATAACCTAGAAGGATGTATAGTATAGTGGAAAGGGGGCTCGGTCAGCAAATGTGGGTTCGAACCCTGCCTCTGCTACTTACTCTCCGTGTGACATTGGGCAAGTCACTTAGCTTGTCTGAGCCTTAATTTCCTCATTTGTAAAATGAAAGAATTGGACAAGAGGGTATTGAAGACCCCTTCCAGCTCTAGATATAGAATTATAAACAACTAGGTAGCTGTTGTACCTACATAGATGTATTTTTAGGCAGTGGCGAAGCAGTGGCTAGACAGCTGGACATGGCTTTTGTCTTTGGGTTTCAAATTTCATTTCTGATACTGGATAATTATGTGACCTTGAAAAGTCATATAACTTCTGAACCTTAGTTTCCTTATCTGTAAAATGGGAACAAGTAATATCTACCTGATTTGAGTTGTCACAAGACTTGAATGATAATCGTAATAATTAATACTTATATAATGCTCTGAGGTCTGTAAAGTGCATATATCACCTCACTTTATCCTTACAACAGCCCTCTGAGGTAGGCACTATTGTTATGCCCACTTTATAGATGAAGAAAACAAGGCTAGGAGGTTAAATGATTTTCCTAGAGTCATACAGGTAATAAATGTCTGAGCCAAGATTCAAGCAGAGGTCTTCCTAGCTGTTCAAGTTTCCTAACTTCCTGACTGGCTCACAATGTGTGCCAAATGTTTTGTACACTTTAAAGTACAACATATCTTATAAATGTCCCCTATATAAATGACAACAATTATTATTTACTGTAAGATCACTGTATAGAGTTAAACATTTTTGGTTTAGATGGGTTTCTCTGTAATGGAATTTTGTCTCATGCCAAATGGGGTCAAGGATGTACAGATGAATCAAAGGACACTGCTAATTATTAGCCTGGCTGTTGGTCAATAATCTACACCTCGTCCCTTATGACACTTTCAGGAAACATTAGCAAGAAGCAAAATTGATTTTGATTTAGAGTTTCAGTCATGTCTTCTCTTTTTTGTTCCCTGCCTTCTGACAAAAGCCTTGTTAGGCAGAAATAGCCAAAGGTCCTGATAATCCACAAACTCAGTCAGCAGAGGAATGATTGCCAGCAAAGCACAAACAATAGGAAGGTCACAGACTTTCCACCTTCCTCTTTGTCTTAAAAGGAGGGGTCGTATAGAAATCTGCTTGGAAAGTTTGAGGTATGCATAACAGAACTGGGAGAAAAATGGAGCAGAAAAGATAAAGAATAAAGGAAGAGAGAGATGAGAAAGGAGAGAGAGGAAAGAGAGAAGACAGGAGAAAAGCAAGAGAGGAGACAGAGAGAGGAAAGAGACAGAGAGACAGAGCATGCAGAGGAAACACATCTGGAAAAAGCAGAGAGGACAGGGCTGCAGCTAAGATTTAAATTTTCTGTAGACCAGAGAAAAGCCTAAAACCTCCAATATGCTCACATGCAGACAGCTGCACATGAAGCTCCCAAGAAAAAAGGTCACACAACAGATGCACAAATGAAAATGAAGCTCATTCCATTCCTATCTTTCTTTTCCAAAAGTCCCTGACGATTAAGCCAGTAAAGAGAGGCCAGTGGCTTAATTTGCTTGGGAGAAGAAAGGAGAAATACTAGACAGATTGGCAATAGCTGAAGCCCAAGGTTGGCCTGGTCTCTGGTGCCCAAACCAGAGAGGCAATAATATTGATTAGGTGCTTTGCAATCAATTTAGTGAAGAGGTGTCTGGGTCTAGCAACAAGAAAGGTTGTAGTCTATATATAATTAGGAAGGACCAAGTTCAAATCCTCCCCTCAGACACATGCTGTGTGGCAAGCCACTTAACCTCTCTATGCCTCAGTTATCTCATCTGCAAAATGGGGGAGTTGGATTCAGTGATCTCTAAGGTCTCTTCCAGGTCTAAATCTATAATCCTAGAATCCTATTCAACATTTCCCCAGAGGGAAAATTGAGTAGAGATTAAAGGGGTGAAAGGAATAAGCATTTATTGTTATTATTGTTACTACATAGCACTTACTATGTGCCAGGTACTATTCTAAGCTCTTTTTTTTTTTTTTTTTTTTTTTTACAAATATCCTCTCTTTTGATCCTCACAACCTCCTTGGGGAGGTAGGTACTGTTACTGTCTCCATTTTACAGATAAGTAAATTAAGGCAAACCGAGGTTAAATGACTTGCCCGGGGTTACACAGCTTGTGAGCTTGTTCCAAGGCTGCGTTTGAACTCAAGTCTTTCTGACCCCAGGCCCAGCACTGTGTCCACTACTGTGTCACTGAGCTGCCCTTGACTGAGCCAAAAGTTGACAGTTCAGACAACAGCATAGGAGTACAGTTGTTGAACCTTATCAGTATCTCAGGAAATCAAAATAACTCGCCCTCTTTCCTCATGAAGTATGGGTCGCCCTTGTGTGCCTAGATGTTCTGGATCCCATCTGAGGATAGGAGGAGAGCCTGCATGAGAACTGGGGAAGTGAACAGGCTGGGTGCCAGACTGGTGCTCTTTCCTCCAATCTCCAGGACCAGAATTCTGTTTGTCTCTCTATATATTGCTGGTAGAGGGGTATAATAGATTCAGACATCTTCACCTCAGAAATCAGCAAACTGTACAAGGCAGGGCTTGATTTATTGTTTTGTGAATTGTTCTAGAAAAAGTCAAGGGGAAAATTCTAATAATGCAGATTACACAGGTGTCACTGGTACATATTTTTGCCCAAGATAGTTGTAAAACCTTTACCAGCACACCACTGATTTTATGTAATCAAAATTATCCATTTCATATTTTACAATGGCCTTTTCTATTGTTGTTCAGTTGTTTTCAGCTATGTCTGACTCTTCATGACCCCAATGGGGTTTTCTTGGCAAAGATTCTGGAGTCATTTTCCATTTCCTTCTCCAGCTCATTTTACAGATGAGGAAACTGAGGCAGAAGTGGTTAAGTGACTTGCCAGGGTTATACAGTTAGTAAGTCCCTGCACCCAGATTTGAACTCAGGAAGGTAAGTCTTCCTGATTCCAGGCTCAGCATGCTATACACTGTGCACCACTTAGCTGCCCTTGCCTCTTACCCTCTCCTGCTTTTTTGTTTTTTCCTTTTCTTTCAAGAACTCTTCTTCTATATCTATAGCTGTGGAAGGTATCTCCTTCCTTGATCTTCTTATTTGTTTACAATAAGACTTTTTATATCTAGGTTATATATTCATTTGGATTTTAGTGTGTGAAATAATGTGAAATGTTACTGTAAACTTAATTCCTGCCAGACCACTTCCTAACACTCCCTGCAACATTTGACTATGTATTAAGAAGATAAAATAAAAATACAAAAGAAATTTATGCTGGAGGTGATACATCTTTGTCAAGCATTCAAGGACCAATTTTCAAACTATCTCAAAAATGGAAAGATTTCAAGAGAATCCACAAGATCACAGTCAATGGTTATATGAGACAGACAGACAGACAGACAGACAGACAGAAAGAAAGAAAGAAAGAAAGAAAAGGAGGAAGGGAGGAAGAAAGGAAGGGAGGGAAGGAGGGAGGAAATGAGCAACTAAGAAAACATGAGAAACATGAGAAAACATGGTTGCTACCCACATACCTGATTTCTTATCTATATGAAATCTTTATGTAAAGAGTCTATGAGCACACATGTAGGTTCTGCTCAATGGAAACATGAGAAGGGAACAGGAAGCTTTTGTAAATGATTTCCAATATTTTGCTGTTACACAATTTATTGAGAGACAGAGAATACTAAGTCCTATTGTGTTTATTATTCTGTATTTTTAAAAAGTGTTTCGCTCAGGGGAACAAAATATACTGCCAAAGGCCTTTAACATGGAAGGAAAAGGCAGGATTTAAGTCTCTATCCAATCACTCCTGTCATAGCAGGGCTTGTATCCTCAAGTACTTAATGGGAAATAAGGATAAATGAATCTTTCATATTAAAGTATCATTTTAACTTTGTGTCTCTCTAGGCCAATTCTGAGTACAACTTAGAGTTGTTCTGTTTCTTTTTGCTTGGAAATAAAATCAACAGACTCCTAATAAAACTGTTGGTTAGAGCTTAGCAACTAAATAGACACTGATTTTGAAAGTGTTCAAAAAAACAATTGGAAAGGTCACTTTGTAATAGCTTCACTAAAATGAATAAATGGACCATGTGACTTTATTTAGTGTTGTTCTTGAAATGATTAACTCTTTTCTCCTTTCACAGTCATCTCCATGTAAATCTTTTCATTGAATGAACTGAACATTAAATGTAATTGTCCAATAGAACTGTATGCAGTGAAAGCCTTCCTCATTATCCCTATTGCTATAATATAAGACTTTGCCTTTGGTTTCCATTTTTTCCTTCAAAACACTTTATGATTTTATTTCATTCTTATAGGATTTTTATAACAGAAAGAACATATTTCTATAGCATACATATATACAATTACTTCCCTCACCCAACAAAAAAGCAATTCCACAAATATTCTACCACATCTCAGTCCCTTAGAAACATAATAAACTAAAATCTTTATTATTTTCCCTTTTCTTATTTATGTCTCTGTGGGTTTTTTTTTTTCAGAATGTGCTTTTCTATTCTAGCATGGTTTTTCTGTCTTTTTAAGAAAATTTGTTTCTAATATTAACAAGCAAAACAATATAAAATAGCATTCAAATCTATAATTACATTTTTAAAATTCAGAAACAGCTTTTCTTTTGTTCCTTCTATGCCTTCTTCTGCACTATCTATTCACTCCCCCTCTAAATATTTATGTTACTAGACATAGATAGAAATTGAGATGGAGAAAAAGATGTAGAGGTGGATATGATGATATAGATATAGATATGGTAAGATAAAGATATAGATGTGGATAAAAATATAATTAGATATAGATTCAGATACAAATGCAAATATGGATATAGGTACAGATATAGATACAAATATAGACATAACTATATTAGCATATGGGATCCTGTGATACTTTCCAAGTTTAATGTGCCCTATTTGCCTAATGTATCTTTAAAACCACAGCTCTGAGCCCCCATTCAATGATTTTTTGCAGAACCAAGCCATATGATACATAAAATCAGAGTGACATATATGTAAACATGATAAAAGGTAAATAACAAGGAATCATCTGCTTATATACAAAGAGGTACTGGTTTTGTTTGTTTGTTTGTTTTTCAATTTCCCAACACGCAAAGGGCAACCCTCCTCCCAGACAGCTCCAAATACTAAGATGCTTTCTTGTTGTTCTCAGCTGAACTGTTGCTGCCCCCTGCTGCTGGGCTGCTTCTATACTGAGAATTCATTAAATATATTCATCATAAATAATTAGAATTTATGTTTTATTATCAGATTTTCTCTTTTTTTGCCACAGAACAGCTGCCAACATGCCAGAGAGTGGGATCATGCATTTACAGCTAGAAGGAATTTTAGATGCTACTATATTTCAACCCTATCCCTTTTTTTAGAGATGAAGAAACTGAAATTGAGAGATGTTAAGCAACTTCCTCAGGGTTACACAGATTATAAGCATCTGAGGCATGATTTGAACTCAGGTCTTCCTGATTACAGGTCCAGAACACCATTCACTGAGAAGTGTCTTCTCTCTGATGAGTTACTAAAGGATTTTTTCTTCCTTAAAGAGAGTATTAGCACTCTTCTGAGCCTAAGAATATTTTAGTTGTTTTGTTAGTCAAACTCATACTTATTGAGAGCCAGAACAGAATAGAGTCCTTTAGATTAAGATCTGTCTTTTCCATCTTTGAGTTCCCTTTATTGGAAATTCCTCCAAGCAAATTTGATACCACAAGGGAGTGAATTGCCTTTAACTCTCTTCGTTCCTTTGGCAGCTAGCTCTAGGCCATGCAATTTATGCTGCCTAGCAACACTGGAGTGGCAAGGGAGGAGCTGGTGATCCGTGTTCCACTTGTAAGGATGATGTCTTCCTTACTACAAAAGGTACCCTGTTTTCAGGTTGTTACTTCACATTGCGTTGGAGCCACTCTTCCTGGATACCCCTTTGTTCTTTACTTTCAGGCATGTACATAATAATTACTTAGGAAAACCATATTCGTGCAGAGGGATTCAAGGAGATGAGGGAACTTGTAAAAGGTTATAGGGAACAAAGAACAAAGAAGGAACCTGGAGCTGTCTTGAGACAGAAAGATGGCAAAAACATTACTAAATGAACTTTGCCATAGTCTGGGCACCATGATTGATCCACATCATTGGGTAACTGTGTCATACAGTTACCATCTTGTCAACACTGACCGCTTCCACTGTCAAATCCTTCCAGTGGTATATATGATGCTCCCCACCACCATATTAGAAGATCGAAGGCCTATTCTCAGCCTATATGAGAGCCAGGGAACAATGTTGCTCCCAGATACAACCTTCAAATTAAGAAATAGGAAGAAGCTGCTCTCATCCCTCTTGTTGTTTTTAATGTCTCCACAGCTAAGTCTTATCACTTGCTTACTGGGTTCCTTTGATGCTACATGGAGTTTGCTCTAATGAGATCCGACTGGAAGTCTAGTAGGGCACCTTGAGGGGAGACTGTCTTAAAAGAGCTTCCTCGCAGAGCCAAAAAGCTAATATCTAGTCCTGAAATCACATTTCATTTATTTGGGGAAGGAAAGAAGAAAACAATTATTTTTGTTGTCTTATATTTTCAACTAGAATACACTGATAGACATTTCTTGGTCTTCTTTCTTATCATATCCTCAGAGCCATAACTAGGAATTCCAATAAATTCAATTAATCTGGGTGGAGTGGGGAGAGTTATGAGAGGGAAAGGCAGGGAGGGATGGTGGCAATTCCACCAGCTCATGACCCTAGTCCCTTGCCCTATCCTGGGGATCATCTTCCCCTTGAACTCCCATGGGTGGTTTAGGTCAAGGAAGGATTTCAAAGCATGGAGACATCAGTCTGCAGAAGGAAGTATGTACTCTTTAGTGTTGGCACCAGGGACAGATTCAGTAGTAACAGCGTGAGTTGGCAGTTGGATGTTCATATAACACATGCACAGCAATATTGTGTGCAATATTGCACCAATACTACTTCCATCAATGAAGAAGAAACATTCCAGTAAAGCTCTTCATTGTCCTAAACTTGGTTAAAAGAAGGAAAAAGTAGAAAACATAGGGATACAGTCCATGATTCCTTCCCTGTTACATATTTCTGGACCTACATCTACACCTAGTATAATCCTATACCTCCTTTCCATTTCAGGGAGATGGGTTATGGTTCATAGACCTCATGACCTTGAAGCAGGCATTCTAGTCTCTCCCTAAACTTCCACCCTTGGTAAGATGGAGGCCATACTTCCTGACTCCCATTTGACTGGATTTTATGCTATTTGGGAATATGAACATCCCTTTTAGGTGAGCCTAGGCCCTGACCTACCCTTAAGTGGTCTGTGTGATAATAAAAATTGCTCACATTTTTACATTGTTTGAAGGTTTGTGAAACACTTTATATACTTTATTTCATTTGATTCTCAAAATAATCCTGTGGTGGAGGTGCTATAATTATCACCCCTTGGTGAAGAACAAACCTAGAACAGAAAAAAAGTTTTAGAAAGAAGTTTATTAAGTGTTCCAGGAGAAGTAAGGGCTGACTTGAGGTAAGGGGTGAAGCTATGGTAAGTTCTATAGTATATAGAATTCAAACAAAGGAACAAGCAAACAACAGCTGACTGGCCAGCACAAAGGTGCTTTTCAGATAAAACATACATATAAATTGCTTGGGATACATAAGCAGAAGAAAACTCTTCACATTCCTTGGAGCAATCCCTGATTTCCCTGGAAGGTTTCTGGGGTCAATATGACCTAGATGTCCTGAGTTAAGCACTAAGTAAATCTGGTCTCTAAGCAACAAGTCTGGTCTCTCAGCCATGTAGGGCTAGATTCAAACAACACAATAAATTCCCCACACACACACACCATTTACAGGTGTGGAAACTGAGTCTCAGAGAGACTAAGTAATGTCACTTAGATAATAAATGTCTCAGCTAAAATTTGAAGAGTCTTCCTCACTCTAAATCTAACACTTTCCAGTATAGCCATAGTACCATTATTTCCTCTCCTTTAGAAGCTACTGCAAACCCATTTCTAAGAAGGCTAGAATTTCCTCCAACCCCCTCCTTAACCAGGACAAATTTTATTCAAAGAAATGATGTTTCAACAAGTGTTAACTAATGGATGATGGTGATGGAGATAGGGAAAAAAATTAATTTTGATCTATAGGAAGAAAAAATTTCCTAAACCAAGAGTAAGAACATGAATTCCTTTTTTTTTTCCAGAATACCCCATATAAATCATTAAATTGATTCCCTACTCTGTAACACATCTTATTTTTCCGTGTTGTTTCCCATATCTAAGTCTTGTTTCTGTAATAGGACATATGAGGTGGTCTGTGGTCTCTTCCAATACTCCTACAATGTAATTCCCTTTTGGAATGCTACAAATGGGAGCTAATCAAAAAGAGGGGTATGAACATTCTCTTGTTTTTTCTAAGGGTTTAGTTCATTCCTTCAACCTCCTTTCACATTAGCAGGTCTGTTTTAAGAGATAAAACACTACTATATAGTTATATTCAAAATTAGAGTCCTAGGGGAAACCCTCTTGAGGGGAAATATATTTCCCAAATTTATCACTCTAACTTTTGAACCTCAGTTCAATACATGGTCGCTCACAATAGTGACAGTTTTAGATTTTAAATATAACCCCTTAACTAGTAATAAAACAAAAGGAATAATGGCATCAGATACTAATACATTAAAAACAAATACACAAGTAATAACATACATATATGTATGTATCACATCATTTCACCAGAATGCTAAGTAGTTATGCTGAAGAGTAGTACAAATTTTTAAGAACATGACAAAGAAACAAATGAGGAAGGAAAACTCATGCTAACTCAACTCTAGATTTCAGGCTTCAATGTTATTGATCAATTTAAGAACACCAATACCAAATTAAATTGGTTCTCTGTTCACTGCTTGACTTCAACTATTCTTTAGCTGGGAAAACAATTTTATTTACTTGAACATAGTATGTATAAAAATTAACTATTATATGGTTTTGTTAACCATATTTAATAAAAATTAATGTCTTAAAAAGGGCACTTAGAAAGTGTTAACTCTTAATATAAATAACAGTTCTCAAGCTAGTAACCTGCTGAGCTCATTAAACTGGCTATCTTTGAGCAATACAGACGGTACCAGAAAATTATTCACTCACTTGAATTTTGCCCTGTTTAATCAGAATGGAACTCATAGCAACACAGTTTAAGTTAATTCTTGAGGGAATTGAGGTGATTAGAACATCAAGGGTTAGTGGGAATTGTGTGATCCACACTGATTCAATTACTCCCAGCCATGAGCAATTAGAATTTTTCCAATTGTTTAGATATGATTTTACTTGTGTGAAAAGTACTTTGTAATTGTGTTCATATAGTTCTTGGGTTTGTCTTGGCAAGTAGACTTCCAAGCATTTTGTATTGTCTATTTATTTTAAAAGGAATTTCTCTTTCTGCTGGTCTTTGTTGGTAATATATAGAAATGTTAATGATTTATATGGATCCATTTTATATCCTGTAACTTTGCTGGAGTTGTTAATTATTTCAACTAATTGATTTTAGTTGATTCTAAAGATTTTCTAAGTATACCCTCATATCATCTGCAAAGAGTGATAGTTTTGTTTCCTCATTGCCTTTTCTAATTATTTTTCTTCTCTTAATGCTATAGATAGCATTTCTGGTACAATATTGAATAACAGTGTTGATAATGGGGATCCTTGCTTCACCCCTGATGTCATGGGAAGGCTTCTAGCTCATCTCTATTATAGATAAGCTTGCTAATGAACTTAGAAAGATACTACTTATCATTTTAAGGAAAGCTCCATTTATTCCTATGCTTTCTAGTGTTTTTAATTGGAATGAATGTTGTATTTTCTCAAAAGCTTTTTAAGCAT